>CABFPE010000548.1:244103-268349 GCA_900660155.1 Hofstenia miamia | reverse complement strand
TAACAAAGAAGGTTGTAGTTAGATATTAAAAAACGTGAAATTGATTATCAAGCACAACATTGGAGTCGTACCTGCTACGAAAAGAATATTACACATTAAATAATTTGGTAAAGCCTTAATTAATGTAACGCTATCTCAGCTTGGCACAGATTCTAACTTTGCTTGCTGCCATTGCTGCAACTAGTATACCAAATGAAAGTTTTTTTTGTATCATTTTTACAACAATTAATTTTGATTTTGCTTAGACCTACTTGCTCCGGTGAAGCACATTGAGCTTCTTCTGTTTTTGTTACTAGTGCACGCATAAACTGGTGGGCGGATAGGTTGAAATATTATGAATTTTTCGAGAAATTTTACATTAGATCAGAAAATATTAAAAAATTTGAAAACCACTACATTATTTCATCTGAAGCAAATTTTTGATCAACCAATGAATTTTTGGCTGTGTTTTCATTCTCTGGATTTATTATCTCAAATACTGTTTCCAGGTAAATTTTCTTTTGAAACGCGTTTAAACATTTAAACATCTAAATCATTTTAAATTTTGAAAACAATGTTTTTACTCTTAGTTAGAACAGCTTCAAGGAACAAAAATTTTAATAAAGTGCATATGCTAGCAAACTTTCAATTATCAATTTACCAAAAACCATTTTTCGTTTAATGCACGAAAAAAATCGGTAGAAAATAGGTTATGATAGTAGAAATGAACAAAATGAATTTTCAAGCTTTCGATAAAAATTAAATTTTCCTTAAATCTGTTACTGCTCTTCCACCCTAATGATAATAAAATTAAATGCTATAATGCAGGATTGGCAATATTACCCGACCTCCAGGATGCTTTTAAACGTTTCCCACCCGGCATAAATCTGAAGCCTAAGCGTAAACCCTTCAATTAAAGAGGTGTTAATTGTATTTTATTTCTTCATGATGACAAGTTGTTTCTATTTATTTTCGAGGTTTCCTTAAAAAAATTTTGAAAAAAAGACTTTAGATTTCAATATTCGTTAAGATTATTGATTGATATTTGCCCCAAATAGCAAGGTATTAAACAAACAAAAACCAATAAATGCTATCATTGAGATCCTGTCAAGCATGTTCATTCTAAGCATTTGTTAGAAATTTGAAATAATGTTTTGTTTATAAATGATTACAATAACAATAAAAATCTGGCAAATTTACCAAAAATTTTTAAATAGCTAGAGTCCAGTTAAAAATGTCCATCTACGTTAAACTATTTAATATTATTTTCATATTTTCATGAATTTTATCATAGATATCATTATGCCAACGTAATTTAATGTTAGAAATTTATTAATTAAAAATTTATACAGAATATGAAACCCTCCACTGAGTTAATAAACTTTTACATTCAGACAATATGCCAATTAGAAGAAAGTGTATCAAAAATACACAAAGAACTAGTTGAAGTTTGGGGACATGACAATATTTGAAGTAAACGTACTCTAAATGATCTCAAGAACAGTAAACAGTAAACCAGTACAAAAGGTTCTGGTCACCAACATTCATCCAGATGTGATGAAAACATAGAAATAATCAAGATTTTTTATGAAAATTAAATTTGATCTAGCATAATTGTAAATCATTATTCGACCGGAGGGATTTGATAGTGAGCCCAACCATTACTGTCTGTCTGCTTCCGTTGCTTTAAAACGGTAATCCCATTGGCTAAAATTTATCTGTAATGCGATTGGCTAATAGCCTTTGGCTGGCTACGATTCGACCATTATTATAAAAAAAATGCCTTGAGGTAGACAGCCAAATGGGAAATTTTGTTACTAATGTTCTACTCAATGTATTTAAGAAGTTTATAGCTCATTCGAAAGAGCAACACTAGAGGAAGATTTCAGCTGCAGGTACAAAAGCCAAAAACCCAAGATCAAATTAGCTAGATCCAAAAAACGTAAACAATTTGAATTTCTTTTTCGAATTGCCCTACTTTGGCTGGGTATAGCTCGATAAATTTTTGTCAAATATTAAAAATGTTTAGATTAGTATTTGAACCATCGATCGATCCCTATTGTACATATAAATTTAACATAGTAAGCATTAATTGGCCAGAGTGCTGGTGAATAAACACACTTGATGAACCAGTACTTTGGTCGATTACTGCTCACTATGTTAAATTTATAATTATTTGTTGCTAAATGAGAGTTAGATGCAGTAATGACATTAACCCATTGTCGCACCATTATGGCTACAAGAAACTGATAAATAATACTTTATGAAAATTGAAATCATTCTTTAATGTAATGCATATATTATATACAATAATATAATAATTTCTTTGTAAAATTGTTGAATTTTAAGATTTTTAAAACTTTTTTTTGTTGGTTTTGGTTGCCAAATGAATGACTATTATTGGTCATTGTCCCATTAATGGAATATTGGTTCTCTGAAAATGTTTGCTATTTGGTTAATAACTTTAATGTAGAACATCATTTATTTATTACTAATCGACTGTATTAATTTAATAATCGAACAACCATGTAAAAATTGGGAAAATATCATTTAGACAAACATTGCAAAAAACATCCTTAAAATATAACACTGTTTTCAGATGTCTTTAATACACCATCTATTCAACATGCCAATCCTGTTACAGCGTATAGAAACTACTAACCTGATAAAAATTCATTTTGTTCTTTGAGTCAATGAATTATTCAACTGTTGAGTTTATTTGAAGCTTCTTCATAAATATGCATAGTAAATTTGACAAATACATTTTTTAAATTATTATTAATTTTAATAGGGTAGAGCAATTTTTCAGGTATTCAATGTGTTGAAATTCCATTGCCGACTGTTTGAGGCGAACTTATGTTTACGTGCTGTCATGCTGTGATTGACATTGTAGAAAAATAACACGTCAACTGCAGTAATAATCTGTTTTGTCTTTGTGTCTTTGTATGAGCTTTTTTGGACAAGAACCACACAACACATAATGCTTACAATTTGGGTAAACTTGTGAATATTAATATAAATATTTATATGCGCAAGAAGGAATTTAAAATATAGGGCGATTTTATTGATAGGAACTTGATTTCAAAATTTGTAATATTGAATATGACAAAGTAACTATTTAAAAAGCTTTTTAAATGCGTTGTGCAGTAAAATCCATCCATTAGTTAACACTAGAAAGCCCGAGTACTTAAATTTGACCACTTTGCACATCTTGTAATGCCTCATGCAATGAGAATTTAAATTGAAAAAGAGCTTATTTTGTTCTTCTGACATTTTTCTTTTTTTTGCTTGGTTTTCGTCAGTTTTACTTAAATGGATCAATTCTGACAACTGCATGAATTTAAGATATAGAATCGTCGGACTTTCTAGTGTTAAGGAGCTATTGAAGATTTTTAGCTCCCTGTATAAGAGAAAGTGTATGACTTGCATTCGAATGATATCTACTATACCAATTTGTCTTCCAAAAATGTCCTGTATCAATAATAAGAAAGGAAAAGAATATGAACGTTTTTTTTAAGATTTCTAGAAGTGCATAGTTTCATCATACAAAATAAAAAGGAAGGTTATAAGTTTTTCATAATTTTTCCTGTAGTTTCCTTGAAGTTATGATTATTTACGATCTTGGGTAATTCACTAAGACATGAAACTCAGAATTATAAATAAACCTGGTTTGAAGGCCAGCTTTTGCAAACAGACTTGTCAACGAGCCGACATTTCCAATCTCAGCTCGTTTAAATTTTGTGTAAATTTAGCTCGGCTCGCCACATAAAATCTTTGAATGAGGCTGATTTTAGCTCGGTATTTTCTTTTAAAAATATTGTGCTCAGAGAATTTTTTACATAGCTACTCCTATTATTCAATAAACATTTCTTAAATAAGATTATATGAAATTCACACTGACTGCAAAAAACAAGAAAAATCTCCATAATCAAATTAACAAGCAGAACTATAAACTTGCTTTGCATAAAAGAGGTTGGTTTCGGCCTCATTGTATATCAAATACTGTGCTCAAGCTCGGCTTGGCTCGTCTCGTTAGAAGCTAGGCTCGTTGACAAGTCTGTTGCAAACCCACAAGAGGTATATGTCCAGAGAATTGACAAAGAATAAAACCTACTCAACCCAAGTCTGCTATGATTTCAACATTAAATATACATGTTATACATAACAAATTTTATTCTGAAAATGGAAGTCACCGACTTAGCTTTATTTTGCTAATGCCAGGTCACCCCAAGCTCACCACTTCATTAAAATCAATAATCCTCAACATCATAGTTCAATAAATTTTCAAACAATATTCAAGAAGCTAAATTGGAATATTGATATGTCTATGGAAAAATATGATATAGCTAGTATTTCGTTTACAAATCTTATCTTGGATGATATATTTTGAATAATATAACTGCAAAAACTAAACATTAGTGCAATATTTTTGAATGTTCGTTAAAACTTTCTGGCCAAATTCAGATATTATATCTAAAATATTTAAGTTAATCATAATAATTGTATGAAAAATTTAGGAAATATATTTTAGACCTACTATATGGCAAGCATATTATATGATAACATTCATATTTAAAAACAAAATAATGGTATTTTACTTTCTTTATTTCATTGAATTGAATAAAAGAATAAGATTTTTAGCAAGTTTAAAAATAAAGAACGTAAAATTTTTAATGTAGTGAGGCTGGATTTTTATCCGCCCCACAAAATGTGGGGTCGTGAACAGAACAAATTTATAATCTCACACAGCAAAACATGTTGTGTTGTGTTGTGCTGTACTGTGTACACAACAGAAAATGGCAATCCTAGTAATATTAGAACATGTAATCGTTGGTTTTGCAATTCCTATTGAAAGGTTAGATGTTTTTGCGTAATTACTATGGACGACTAGTTATACTCTTTCAAAGTAACCTTTTATACGCATAAATATGCCTTTTTAACCAGTAAATTATCCTGCATCATTAGAGATTTATGCTCTATAAAATTATATTTTTGATGAATTGCATTTATTGATAGATAATAAAAGTAGGCGATAACACAAACGCTTTAAAAATACATCCAATTAAAGAATTAATGTACCAACTTTTTATATTTTAACAAATATACATTGGTTTACGATCTTGGGTAATTCACTAAGACATGAAACTCAGAATTATAAATAAACCTGGTTTGAAGGCCAGCTTTTGCAAACAGACTTGTCAACGAGCCGACATTTCCAATCTCAGCTCGTTTAAATTTTGTGTAAATTTAGCTCGGCTCGCGACATAAAATCTTTGAATGAGGCTGATTTTAGCTCGGTATTTTCTTAAAAATATTGTGCTCAGAGAATTTTTTACATAGCTATTCCTATTATTCAATAAACATTTCTTAAATAAGATTATATGAAATTCACACTGACTGCAAAAAACAAGAAAAATCTCCATAATCAAATTAACAAGCAGAACTATAAACTTGCTTTGCATAAAAGAGGTTGGTTTCGGCCTCATTGTATATCAAATACTGTGCTCAAGCTCGGCTTGGCTCGTCTCGTTAGAAGCTAGGCTCGTTGACAAGTCTGTTGCAAACCCACAAGAGGTATATGTCCAGAGAATTGACAAAGAATAAAACCTACTCAACCCAAGTCTGCTATGATTTCAACATTAAATATACATGTTATACATAACAAATTTTATTCTGAAAGTGGAAGTCACCGACTTAGCTTAATTTTGCTAATGCCAGGCCACCCCAAACTCACCACTTCATTAAAATCAATAATCCTCAACATCATAGTTCAATAAATTTTCAAACATTATTCAAGAAGCTAAATTGGAATATTGATATGTCTTTGGAAAAATATGAAATAGCTAGTATTTCGTTTACAAATTTTATCTTGGATGATATATTTTGAATAATATAACTGCAAAAACTAAACATTAGTGCAATATTTTTGAATGTTCGTTAAAACTTTCTGGCCAAATTCAGATATTATATCTAAAATATTTAAGTTAATCATAATAATTGTATGAAAAATTTAGGAAATATATTTTAGACCTACTATATGGCAAGCATATTATATGATAACATTCATATTTAAAAACAAAATAATGGTATTTTACTTTCTTTATTTCATTGAATTGAATAAAAGAATAAGATTTTTAGCAAGTTTAAAAATAAAGAACTTAAAATTTTTAATGTAGTGAGGCTGGATTTTTATCCACCCCACAAAATGTGGGGTTGTGAACAGAACAAATTTATAATCTCACACAGCAAAACATGTTGTGTTGTGTTGTGCTGTACTGTGTACACAACAGAAAATGGCAAGCCTAGTAATATTAGAACATGTAATCGTTGGTTTTGCAATTCCTATTGAAAGGTTAGATGTTGTGTGTAATTACTATGGACGACTAGTTATACTCTTTCAAAGTAACCTTTTATACGCATAAATATGTCTTTTTAACCAGTAAATTATCCTGCATCATTAGAGATGTATGCTCTATAAAATTATATTTATTGATGGATAATATTTTCATTAGTAAAACAAAGTAGGCGATAACACAAACGCTTTAAAAATACATCCAATTAAAGAATTAATGTACCAACTTTTTATATTTTAACAAATATACATTGTAAATAATATACTGGTTACTGCAGTATTATTTTTATACTATTATTTTATATATAAAGTACAGCAAATTTAAAATTGTAAGTTTAGTTATGTAAAGAAAAGTAATAGAATAGTTTTATAGAAAGTAACTATTCGAAATTTAATAATGTTGGTTAATATATAAATAAATGAGATATTTGTATTATTAACAATTTCGATAAACTAAGTCCAATTTGCCTGAAAAAAAATGTAAATTGCATGAATACAAGTTCAATTTGGTCGGTAATAGTAATAGAAGGCAGTTCTGATGGCTTTGTAACATTTTATATTAAGGAGTTCTTGTAAAATCATGCCTATATGCAATAAAATCATTTTTCTATCAATAATTATGTGCTATTACGAATATTTTAGGCTTTGTTTTAATGAAGTATAAATTTTTCTGTACTCCTTGATTTATGCTTTTTTATGCTTTATGTGCCTAAAGCATAATATGTCGGCACTAGTAATTACAATTTCTGACATGTGATTGAATTAAACGTATATATCTACGTAAATATACCTGATATATTGTCAGATCTTGCTCACGTGGATTTCTGCTTAACTTAGCACCATGTGAAACTTAATTTTATCAAGCGATTTTTGCCCTCTACAATTAGACAAAAGGCCATCGGACTACAGATACAATTTATGCAAATTAATCACTATTTTTACAAATTGTTTAATTGATTAAATACAGGTATAATTAAGGAACTATAAATCACAAAATTTTATCTTCATTTTACTTATTTGTCTTCTTCCCCCGATTATGCCACATAACGATGATATTTGATAATAAATTTATATTCTATATGTTATTCAACATATATATATATATATAATTGTTTGGACTTCACTAAATGGGCCTGAGTTTGGTCTGGCCGCAGAAATCAGACCAGGTTTATGCGCTGATGTCCACATCATTCAGATATTATAAAAAATACCTGTTATTGTCTTTGCCGTTCTTAAACATTGTTCTCATAAAGTTGGAGTAAAATTTTAAAAATATAATATTTTCACTACAATTTTGTAGCATTTGAAATATAACCAAAATATGTTAAATTTTAATTTGGTTGAAACAATAACTTAAATGCGGTAAAATTAATTTGAAATTAACAAATATATAATTATAAATATTGTAAATACAGTGTATACTTAAAATTTATCTAAATATATTTTTAAGATTCTAAATTCTAGAAAGTTACTAAGTAGAGAAAATTAGACAGCACCCACGCTTTTTCTAGTGTACAGCAGAACAACAATGAACAGTTGCAAATTGTAAAAGATTTTTTTGAAATGTAAAAACAAGGATATGCAGTTGCAAAATTATGAATTTATGTTAATAAAAGACTCAGACAATTCATTCGCAGTATAAGGAGCAAAATTGTAATTTGTTGTTTTTTAGGATATTTTCATCAACGTTTCTGCTTTTGTTTTCATTTTTTAATTTAAAATTCTTGCTGTCAGGTTTCCGTAGAGCAGATTTGGTGTTAGTCAAATTTTGCCGCAATAAACATTTACTTGTATAATAAAATAAGCCGTTACATAAGTATCTAACCTTACATTTTTGAGCAATTGAGCATTTTGCATAAGAAAATATAATTGAAAAAACCAAAGGTTAACAGGGTAAATCTTTACAACTTTTCTGAATGGGGAAACAATTAAATTTTCTGAAACATATATATATATATATATATATATATATATATATATATATATATATATATATATACATATATTTACATAAAACAATAATTTACAAAGTATTCTTATAAAAAAGTAAAAAGCTGAACGTTCTTTCAGACCCCCTTCCCCCTCTGGGTGCGCGTCTGCGCATTATGCTCTTGATTGAATATAAAATACAAAGTCTAAAGTGAATTAAGGAAGTAAGAGACAATTGCCTATATATATATATATATATATATATATATACATATATTTACATAAAACAATAATTTACAAAGTATTCTTATAAAAAAGTAAAAAGCTGAACGTTCTTTCAGACCCCCTTCCCCCTCTGGGTGCGCGTCTGCGCATTATGCTCTTGATTGAATATAAAATACAAAGTCTAAAGTGAATTAAGGAAGTAAGAGACAATTGCCTATATATATATATATATATATATATATATATATATATATATATATATATATATCGAAAATAAAAGCTTATTGCATAAAATAAGGTTATCCTTTAGCAGCAAGAAGACCAAAGATTTAATCAAGAACAAAGATGATACTTTAATATGTCTTAAGTCGTCTGTAGTCTATAAATACAGCCGTGATGAAAATAATATTTCATCCATTGGACAAACTTCAAAACATTTTAGAGTAAGTATTATTGAAAATGTAAAAGGCAACATACAAATACAGGAATGCCAACATCAACATAAAGCAAAAGAAAGTAATTTTAAAGCAATAGTTCAACATCAAAATTCAAATTTAGAGGAAGCAATATTAATTTAGGAACATCTAAATAGAAATCAAATATTGTAAAATATTATATTACGGCATTTAATTTTAACCTGATGAAGCAACTCTAAGTTGTGAAAGCAATCTTAAATTTATGTTTTTTTTTATTATTTTGCTTTAAATATGAAGATCAAGATTTTTGTATGGTATATAAATATATATATTGTTTATTTAATTATTAATGTTGAATTTCTTTATAATAATTACTTTGGCGATTTTTGTGTAATTGGTATCAGTAATAATATGAAACTTTCTTTCTTTGGCTGATGGTAATAGCAATAAATTTAAGATTTTAAATGGCCTTTCAAATATTCTTTAATTCTAGTTTGTAAATGTCGCATTGTTTCCCCAATATATGAGACTGAATACTCATCACAGTTATATTTCTAAACAATTGAGGAAGCCAAGTGTCTCAGTGTAGGTAAACAATAATGAAATTTTTTGAGACAAAAAGTTGTTTTCTGTCTAAATTTTAAATCAATATATGTATTATTTTTCAAAACCTATACCAAAAGTTGCATCTCTTTGTTAAAATCCTTATCACACTTTGTATCATTTAGCAAAATTCATATCAAAATGATGATTTTTTGCCAAAATATTTATCATAATATTCAATAAAAATGCAAAATTTTGAATAATGGTAGTAGTATCCTGGCAAATTTTTGCCAAAAATTCAAACAATTGTACTATTTTTGTAACTGGCAATTGCTAATTATCTAAGATGACTATGTACTCCTTATTTCTGTGATTCATTCAGAATAAGTTTATAACAATATTATAAAAGTACTTTATCACTAGAAGCGCGGATGGCGTCAATTGACGCAATAATAATATTTTCACTAGTTTGATACACATCTACAAATTAATATACGAAACTCAACACGGCTAGGGTTAACTTTACTCACTAAACAGCTAAATCCATATTTTAACAGTTCAAAAGCATAATTATGTGCAATTAAAACAAGTTCTGCTACAATATTATTCCATATGTGGGAGCAGATGAGAATTGTTGGCTTGCTTTAGGCATGTGGTTATGACTTTGACAGCACCTTTATATGGAAAAGGTTATAATATCACCTGTGATAAATTCTTCATTTGGCAGAAAGTTTACGTCTACAGAAAACAACATTAGTTGGTACTGTGAGACCAAACAGACACGCGTTGCCTCCTCCGAAGAAGATGAGTCTATAAGAAAGCATGTTTTATCAATCTGAAATCATCAATTTGACAAAATAACAGGCGAAAAGAAATGTCTGTCTACCTTCTCAGTACTCAGAGCAAAGGTAATAGAGCACAATCAGATGGAAAGAGAAAACCAGAGACAGTATTGTTTTATAACCAAAATAAATTTGGCATTGATTCCATTTGTCGATCTATGTCAACTAAAGCAGGTTGCCGCAGGTGAACTTCTGACAATTTTTATAATTTACGCGACTTGGCTTGGGTTGAACGTCTACATTTTATATAAAAAGGAAACTGGTACCAATCTGCGTCGTAGAACTTTCGTGACGAAACTCTCTGCAGAACTGCGTCGTGACTTACTACAAAATAAGGATCTTTTTTGCTTTCCCCCAGCACGAACATTATTTTCATAGAACATGGAATGTTTGCATTGAAAACATATATTTAGGCATACCCCTTCACTTTTTAGGAACTATTCTTCACCTATTTTTAACCATAACTCTAGCCTAAATTCTTATATTTCATAGACCAAAACCCTAAACCAAAGTCAGAAAAACCTATATTCTTATTTTATATGTATGTATGTATGTAACCAAAACCTGAAGTCTATGTTTCCTAAACCTAAAACCTACATTCCTAAGCTAAATCTAAATTCTTATTTTTCAAAGGCCAAAACCCTAAACCAAATTCAAAACAGCTTAAATTCCTATTTTTATAGACCTAAACCCTAAACCAAATTGTCAAATTCGTGTTTCCTAAACTAAAACCTAAATTTTTAATCTAAGACCTTTTCTTATAGACCAAAAACTTAAACCAAATGTACACGTTTATAAATTCCCAATTGGAAACTTTCACAGCATTTAACTTCTGTATTTTCAATAATAAATTGCTTTCTTGCCTATGACATTTAGCAACAATAATTGAGTCACATGTACACTACAAAACATTAAAAAATTTTTGATTTTTGGAATTTCTATTAAATTGCGTCAATTGACGCAAACATCTTTTCTAGTAGTTTTCGCCATAATTCTTTTTATGTTGAATCAATTTTCTGAAAATTTTCAAAATACAAAGAAGAAGAGCTTCAAAATCCTTATATAAAAATGTAATTAATGAATAAATAGAAAGTTTTAGTGTTATGGAACAGCAATCTCATGTTCTAAAAGAAAACAACTTGCTTCAGTTTGATTTGATTATTTAATAAGTTTAGTGAATTCTAATTTTCATCAAATTCATAATGTAGCATAGTCCAAAGCATAATGCTGCTAAGAAGAAAGAAACATCAGATGATTTGTCAAGATTAAGATCGAATTATGATTATTGATTAAAAAACAATTTAAGTTTAATTATCACATTATCTTAGTAAATGCTACTAAGTATTAAAATAGCAAATTTGTACTTGTCATGGAACAATTTGACCAAACAAAGGGGGCGAATTCGCTTCCATTATTTTTAGCAATTTTTGGCAGACGATCTAAATTTGAATTTCGAGCAACAGGTACTTCTTTAAGTTAACTATAAATACACTAAAAATCAATTTGGAAATTGTTGAAGTAAATTCTTTGAAAATCTTATCTTTAGATTATATTTCGGTTTGCTTATTTATAAATGATGGTAAATGCAGTAGTAGTGTAACATAATTCAAATCATGTGTGGTCGAATTAAGAGAAACAAAGGAAAGAACTAAGACTGAATTTTGATATAAATATTAATTGTACAACACATGATTATGATTAGTTATTTATTTGGTAAATTTATAAGCAGTAATTTTTCTATTAATTAATTGGCAGTACAAAAGGATATTTGACAATTGGTAAAAAGGCAAAGTCGCAAAAAGCTAATTAATGCTGACGTGCGCAAGGCTGCAGACGAAAAAGAATCAAGATTTAATAAATTGTCAACAACTCAGTAGTAACAGGTACTAGCCAAATATTTGATTGTTTAAACAATTTCTAGTATAAAAAGTGTGCAATATTATATTTTGTTGATGGCCGAAATTTATCAGATTTACTTCGTTTTCTTTTGTCAGGTTTATTTATTAATTAAATGGAAAGCTAAAAACGTTTGAGCACTAGGGTATTTGAGGCAGTGGTCCACGACTTCGCTTAATGGGAGATAATTCGTAATGGCTGAGCACTTAGCAATGAATTGTTATTGCCATTCCAAAGGCTGTGTGATGTGCACATTAACAATGATGATTTGCTAGCGCCATTCCCAAGGCTGTGCTGTGGCTGGTAGCTGTTGTTCTACCCGATGTGCTCATAAGTTAGGTGTAAGGATAGGGGTTTTTCTTCATTATAGCTTTCCTATCAGTCGTTGTTCGTTTTATTATATTATCACGTTTACATTAGCCCTCGTAGGAGAATTTACAGTTTGTTTGTATTGGAAGTTTATCAACAGTATTACATTGTTTTTAATTCATAGTCAACCTACGGACCTAATTCCTACGTTTATGCTGGCTGCGTTGATTGTTCACATGTACGATAGGTTATTAGCATATAGATATTTATCTGTAGGATTATTACATGTAAGGCATGATAACAAGCTAATGCATTCAGGTTGCGAATCCCCTTTATATTACACCATCATTAATAACAAGAACAATCAATGCATTAAATTAGTAGGTTATCCACACATTGTCACAATCTCATTATCACACAACATTTCATGCACTGAGTCTTCGTTGGTGTTTCTTTCGATGCAAAAGTGTTTTTTGGAATTAATAATTACATCGTAGTTCTTCAATTCCTTTTTGTGCTTTGCCTCAGGTCGGGTGTGTAACCCTGTACTTTGTACCAACCATCTCCTGTCTTGAACCTAAATTACTGTCGTTACTCCGAGCATTGAATATAGTCGTTGCATAGATATTAGTCTAAGTGTTAAGTAACTACAAGTAAGAACAAAAGAATAGAGATGGAATTTGGAATCTGTCACCTACCTAAAAATAGGAAATAGTCAAAGTAGCTCCTAAATTACACTTAAGTTTACTAGTTGGAAGGTTGTCAAGATTCTACAGTAGTGGTGTCTATTACTACTAGTGTTTGCTCGAAGGTTATTTGTTATTCTGATTTGTACTGCCTCAATCTTGCCTTTTGTGTCTATATACTCTCTGGATGTGTTGATTAATCTTTTTCTCGAACATTCTAAGTCTTCTCATTTGAATCCCAGTTTTGTCACACACTCATCTGTTATTATTGATGTCACTGCTCCTGTATTGATTGTTGCCTTTGTTAATATTCTGTTTATCATTATCATTATCGTATTGATGTTGCCCAGGTTCGTCATAATTATTATGGGTGCTAGGTTTTTTAGAGTCGGCGCTATGACTAGTTTTCTGATTCTTCCTCTGTTTGAGGATCCTCTACTAATTCTGATTCGGATTTGATTATGTCTTCATCGTCGAAATATGCTTCCTCCTCCCTGATCATGATAATTTGCTTTCTACATTCATCCTTTCTGTACCATAGCACTTTATATCTCTTTCTCTCACTTTCTTTGACTTTCCGTCCTTGTTTTTTATGTTAATGAATTTCTCTGCCTTCTTTTCCTTGTACACTTTGGTGTTCCCTATTTGTGGTTAGTAGCTGTTTCGCCATTCTGCTGGCTTCTCCTTGTTCCATACTGCTTTCTCGTAGATGTGGGCGTTATTCTCTATTGTTGCCTGTATGTCTACGGCTTTCCTTATCATCTTATCCAGCTTGTCATCTACATCGCACTTGATTTCAAATTGCATTCGGATGTTCTCTGGCATTCCTTTACAAATGTGGGAGAAAAGATCGTACTTTGAATATCTATTTCCCCTTGAGCTAAGTGTCACTAGTCATTCTACTTGCTGGATGTAGTTTCAGATGTCATCCGTCTTTTGCATCTTTGTTGAATTTAATATGATCTGATATTGATTTTTGAAACTCTCATTCTTGTAATAATCTACAAAATCTCCAATTAGTAGTTTATAGTCTCGTTTTGTATCTGCATCCAAAAGCAAATAATTTTGGGACACTGCCCCTAGATATAGTGGAAACCTTGCAGCTGCTGCCCTTTGGTTTACTTTCCTTTTAGCCATCGTGATTTCGAACATTTGTAGCCATTCTAGAAATGTCGGATTATAGCTGTCCACTTTCCCATTGAATTTTGGCAGAGTTGCCTTACATGGTATTGAATCATTTTGGCTGTGTTCTAGCAGCATCGAGTTTTCATAAACGGGTTTCCTTTGTCTGTTTATCTGTTCACTAGTTCTAAGTTGGTTTGTCACTGCTCTCGTGATTTCATTGATGATTTTTCTTTTCTCTCCTTCCTCCATTTCTCTGAAGTGTTTTTTAAAGTTCATAGGTGACACTTGTAAGCTCTTTTCTTCCCGCTGTTTGATTATCATTTCGTGCATTGTTGTTGCCTTTGGGTTTTCTTTTTGTTCTCTTGTAGCGTTTTTAATTTCTGTCTCAGGTCGTTTATTTCTCATTTCTGGTTTTTGTGATTTTCCTCTCTGTCCAGTTCTGTTGATCTGAGTTTGTCTTTAAGTTGTTCTATTTCTTGAGCTTGTATGTCGTTATCTAGGATTAATTGCCTATTTGCGTCCTCCAATTTTTGAAATATTTTTTTCCATTTCTGGTTCTGTTCCTGGAAAGCTTTGTTTGGCTGTGCTAATTGGTTCATTAGCGCCTTAATGTCTCTTTGGAAATTTTCACTTTGGTTATCCAGGCGATTGTTCATTTCAATTTTCTGTTCGCTTAGTGCATTCTCATTTTCTTGTTCCAGTTTCAACATTCTTTCTACCAATAGTTGTATCTCAGATCTCAGTAGTGTTTCTGTTTTGTTTGTCTGTCTTAAAATGTTCAGAACTTCACTGGATCCCGTTTCTGAGAACATGTGTAGGGTTTCCAATTCTGTGGGGGATACATCTGTCTCTGAGCGTGTTCTCCTTGGGGTGAGGGTTGATTTGCTTGTGCCTCTCTTGGCGCTACCTTTTTTTCCTCATGTGTTTGTCATCTTGATTTACAAATAGTAGTGGCTGGCAGTTTGGTATGACTCTCCTTCTTTGCGCCTACCTCAAGTTAGATATGGTAGTAGGCCTAGTAGTTATCTCTTAGCTGACTACGTGCTGTATCTGCTTTCCTGCATGTGTTCTGTTACTTCAGTTGCTTTAATTACTCATTGATCCTAAGTTCTGAGTTCGGATATTGAACTAATTTTTCTTTTCTTCTTCTTGTTCTTTAACTGGTAGCATCTGCTACCAAGTGTTAACAGAGATTAAATCATTCTTTTAAATTATTATTCTTTGTTCTATGCAGGTAGGGATTAGGGATGTACTTATGTTAACTCTTTACTCCGATATGAGATATGTTTCATTAACCTTTACTTAATTAGACTAACTCAATACTGTTTAGGTATACCGCCATCGCAGTTCTGCTCCATGATCTAGCTATGGCCTCTGGCTGACTCCGATCTCTGAATCAATCCACCTGTGTCTCCATCGTCGATTGTGTGGTTCCAAGCCTCAGCTCAACGATGTTCTTATGTGTTGCATATCCTAACTCAGTGCAGCTCTCAATGCTGTTTGTAACTGAATTAAACTCAATTTGTAATGTGTATTTATGATACTTCACAACCTTGCAATGCCACTAGCTGCTTAATAAGTAGTACTTTAGCCATTACCGAAAACTATTGGCTTTAGTTAATTTAATTAAAATAAATTACATGATAACTTGCAGCTTCCTTCCTTACATTTAAATAACAATACATGCTCAGTCTATTTATCGGTCTATTATAGATCACCTAAGTCTATAAGATAAAATATGTATAACCTATGGTAGGCTATCCAGCACTTTTTACCAATATCAATTATTGGATACTTGTAAACAAAAGAATCAGTAGTCAGCTAAACAGAGGAAAACTCCTAATCGTATACCTAACTTAAATGCAGGTTCATGGTTTGGATCAAGGACCCTCGAGTCGCTCCGGATATGATTTTAGTAAAATATGCACAAATGCACACATATTTTGAATTAAATTTTTTATTTTTCTAAAGTTATTCTATTTATTTAATTTCGATTGGAGCAGCAATCAGGTGCATGAAAGGATCCATTGAAAAAGTTGTGACTGTGTTATTAATATTTCAATTAACTGTTTAAAGAAATAGTTCATCATTGCACTTTTTCATTTCTTTCACCTTTAGTAAATTACTATATTAAACTGCAAAAAATCACAATTTGTAATGAAATCAGACAACAGTTTTAAATCGCACTAATAAGATTCGAAATTTTCACTTCAGTGGAATACTTGAATTTAAAGGTAGTAAGCATTGGCCACAAGAGGGCTAAAATATTTGTAAATAATTTCTTGATATGAAACATATATTTAAGTTATTTAATAATACTTTACTAACTGAATTACAGATGACTATTTCAATTAGCACCTGCAAATCCTCCTTTGAATGTATCAATGAAATATGGTGATTCGTTTCTTCTTAACAGCACTGAAAATTTTATGTATCCAGATGAGAATGTTTCCTGCTATTTTCAAAATTACCCATATGACAATGAAACAACAAATGTATTTCCCCAATCAGTTGATGGCCCCAATATGACATACACCTGGAAATTGAATGGCACCCAAATAAACGAAAACTCGTATATTTTGCAGATGAAAAAGGATATGTCTGGAAAATACCAATGCAGTGCAATATATGATTGCTATAACCATGAATGGAACTGGGTTGCTCAAAGTTCTGAAATTGATATACAACTGATTTGTAAGTTGATTTAATTAAAATACACTTACTTTATAGTTATTGAATGCAAATTTCACAACAAATATAATTAATGTTGTATTCACATATTACATTTGATTATTAGAGAAAAACGTTTGAAAAGCTTTTCTATCTAAAGTCATTTTTAAATGAGGTTTGTGTGGAAAAGTCTAATGCTGAAATGGCATTAGTTAACAACATTTTAATAATTGAAAATTTAGATGGACCTGAAACTGGTCATATTACTGAAAAGAAGTATGTTAAAGAAGGTGATTCAATAGCCATTGAATGTTCCTTTAAATGCAATCCACCTGCAATTTTTTACAAATCATCAAAGGGCTTTTTGCATGTGAAAGAAAATTTAATCAAGTGGATTTATACGAATATTTCAAGAAATATGAATCCAATTGAAATACAATGTGAAGCAGAAAATATCAAAAGTAAAGAAACACAATCCTTGTCAACAGTAGTCGAAGTTCAATGTATGAAATTTTAATGAACTTCTCAGTTATAAAATATTTAGATATTTCTTTAATATTTAAAGAAAAATTTGCAGTTAATGAAGGTTCTGTTCTAAAGATTGAATGCTCTGCTGAAGCTGCAAATCCAAGTGTGACGTTAATGAAGCTCTTCCAAAATGATTCATTACTTGAAGAAGTGCAAAATACTGCCATTTTTTATGAGCTTGCAAGTGTTTTGAGGAAAAACCAATCAACTATCAAATGCATTGCAGAAAATGAAGTTATGATAAAGGAGAAGCATTCGACATTAGAAGTGTTTTGTAAGTTAAAAATTGCAATTTCATCTAATTAAACTGGGAAGAACTAGTATAACTTATTGAATTCAATTTAAAAGTTCGGCTAATGTGTATTTAAATTTTCAAAGTTTATATATTTGCTTTGTTTTTCCAAACATATGTTTGTGATCCAGTGGATGAAAGTAGTGAATAGGGGTTTGTGAGGCAAATTATATTTGAAATATATAGTGACAAACAGTAAAATAAAATTATTTTGAAATGCTAGTCATGTTTGATAATGTTCAAAATGAATTTCCTTACACAGACTGCTCGTAACTATCATCAGCTCAGCATATAGCTCAAATTTGTTGTTTATGTCCTATTTCCTTTGTTGGGAAGGGCATTTCCTGCAATTAGGTTTTACTTCACACTGGATTTTAGCGCTACACATGGATAAAATTCAAAATAATCTGTTTTTTTCTTTATTTGTGGGAAATATAATGAAAATCCTAACCCTAGCCATACTTTGATCATTTGTTCAACCAATTTTTTTGAAAAGGCTATTGAATTGTAGAAACTGATTTTTCCCACTTCTCAATGGCGATTTAAGAGTTCTGATTGGTGTACATGCGTTTATTCGTCTGTTTCTCTTGTACAATGGAGATCTAAGCATAATAAACGCACCTTTAGGACTTTTAAATTAACTTCTCTTCACCACAACTCCGATAAAGATCAATAAGCTTTCAACAAAAAATTTAACATGAATTATTTCATATCTAGTGTATCTATATTGAAATTCGCTGTTTTTAAATATTGAGAAACCTATGTTTTTGAACTCATCTGCCTTGTAACGATGCATGACTACAATAATAAATTTTGAAGTCATTAAGATGCTTTGCAATAATTCGAAAGGATTTTTAAAGTATCTTTAATAAATTTAATCGAACTTCAAGATATAAAAAAAATTTAAATAACTTATGGAAAATTTAAAGATTTTGAGGTATTTTTGAAAGGTTAGCATTTACAGAAATATCAAGACTGGCATAAAAACGCATTCATTAACAGTATATAGGTTAAAGGAATGACTGTTAAGCTATCTGATCAAATATCAGCAACACTACTGTCGGTCTGAGATGTGCCACATCCTACAATATCCTTGAAAAATAGCAGTTTAAAAAAAATTCTTGCTGACTATATTCTCATCAAACACAATGATTATGCTTGGCACTGTGATGTTCATTGAAGTATTAAACCTGGCCTGATCTGGACGTTTATAAATCAGCACTATATGTAATTTTTCGTTTAAACCTTTAACATTTACGCCCAATATTTTCTCAAACCATGTTAGCAAATTTTCAAATTGCTAGTGAATATGCAGGAATAAAGGGTGAAAATTTGAACAAAATTGCACTTTAGTAGTTAATGTTCGTTAAAACTAAACTTTTTTTACAAAAACAAAACTTCTGGTTAAATAGATTCAAATTATTCTGATAATTATGACTCACATAATAATGATTTCTAAGACGCATAGGGATAGTCTTAAATATATTTTTCAAAGATAGAATACCCGAGCCCCACTAAGGAGTACGTGGCGTAAAGTCAGAGATCATGAGACCTAAGAAACTCGTCACAAATCAGACTTTGAAAACGCAAATGAAAGGTAGGATACCTCTATATTGCGCTGTTTTCTCAGAGTTATGTTTGCTTAAATATATATATATATATATATATATATATATATATATATATATAATCAGTAAGGCATATTATTAGATCAAAGCAAATGCAAACAATTGTAATACTTTATCTATTATTTATATGCTAATTTCGTTATAACATACATATTGATGAAAATCAATAAACTCTTCGGAAAGAAATTTTTAAACCATGATATTACCATACTAATGAATGTTCTTTATAAATTTCGAGTATTATTCCGCGACATAGTATTAATTTCATGTACTTTAAATTGCTGAAATGGCAACTTTCCTTGTATAACATATACCTAATGCCTTGCAAAGACCTAAGTAAACAAATTTAGAAATGTAAATTAAAGAACATTAAGAATCTGACTATTGTTTGTAATTTACAGTAATTAAATTATTTTCCTTAGCAACTGAGTTGTTTGGCCTCAAAACATATTTGGTAAGCAGTCACTTGAAAATTCGCTGTGATAGAAAATTGAAATTTAACAATCTGCAAGGGAGCATTTCTAAACATAACTATTTGAAAGAAAAATCTCTTCTTAAATTTTGTCTTAATTGGGATAACTAGTAGCATTTAAGGCTGCATTTGTGCTGCATTTCATAACTTTACCGTTGTTTTTAGGCAACTTTTATCGCAAAAGCAGAGCTATCTTGGTAAATTTTTTCCTCATTTGATAAATGACAATGTAAAGACTTCATAGAGTTTTGTAATTAAGTAGATTACATAAAAAATTATTAATAATGTTAGAAGTAATGGAAATAGATCCAAAAATCATTGTTTAATGAATATTTTTATTTATAGTGTGTTAGATTTAAAATAGCAAAAACAATTGAAAATGTAACAGAAACAAAGTAATTCATTAAAGGATTTCTGATTTCAGGTGATGTAATATTAACTAGCATTCTATTAATATTTAAATGTATAGCATTTAATAACAAGTAGAGCATATAAACAATTTGTTAATTAATCGCGTTCACGTTTTCTCCTCTACTTTCTTTTTAGAAACAAATTTAAAGTAATATTAAAAAAATGTAATATCTTAAATGTATTCCAAAATTTCCATTACAGTAATAACATTAATTCGCGTTAGCATCTGAGTTTACTATTTAGAAACGTCTTGACGTTATCTTCCATCATTTATTCATTGGCAAATATCACAAAAAATATTGTAGAATCTCAATATCTTTTGATAAGTGAAATAAAATGATTATTATTACAAATATTTTTAATCAAGTGAATATTAAAAAAATTTTTATGGGTTCAAAGAATAGAATTGAAAGAAATAAACTTTTAAAATATTATTTCTTGATCCGCAAAAACCCTGTGACAAGGCTGCAAAGGGTAGAGCACTGGTGTCAAACTTTCTACAAGCATTCATTTAAAAATTAAATATTACACTTAGCCTCATTTCTTCAGCCCTACATTTGATTCAAAAAAGGACGTTTTTTGGTTTGGTTTCCCAAGCAATGATTTTCTATTACATTAAGTGTAGTAGATTTAGGATTTGACTTGGTGATGAATCCTATATCCTTTATAAAGAAAATAAATTAGTTGATGCTAGTTGTGCTGCCAGGGGTTTTGAGAGCACTATCATTATTAGAGCAAGAATTCTAAAAATATTCAAAATGGCATTTTTCATTGATAAAAGTCATTATTTTCAAATAATTAAGCAAATGAATATGGTTTTCACCATAACTGTGAAGCACAATTACCAATAGATGGATCAAAGCTCAAAATTTGAAAACTTTTCAATAGTCTTGGATGAAATTCTTTAAAAATGCTGTCAAAACGCTTAGGTATTTAAAGTTATAACAGGCAGATTAAGGTTTTACTGAGTTTAAAAAAGGACGGTAATATTGCATGTTTCTAAATATGAATTGAAAATCGCCTAACAAATTCTGAGGAAGAAGAGTTTCATTCTCCAATATTTCATAACATCTATAACTGAAATGTATAAAAATAAGTAAATTTTATTTGTTTAATGAAATATTAGGAATGCTAACTTCAGGATAAAAATTTATTAAAATGACGTATCAAACTTTCATATAATTAGTATAAATTAGTATAAATTATTAAATTTTAAGATAACAAACAACATACCATATCGAATTCAGCTACATTTTTATTGGAACTCTCAGCATATAAAGTAAGTTCGGCTTCTGGTAATGACACTTAAATTATGAATAGAGTGAATGTCTTGAGCAAAATTCTTAGTTTTATATATATATTTATCTCATACTTCCTTCGAATGGCAAAATGATTATGTTGATAGTCTATTCTGCTTGCATCACCTATTGAAATGAACATTAGTTCATACAAAAAGTAATTTGATTTTGTTAATAGCAACATACCATCCTTAGACAATTGTTAAAGAGGCCGAATATTCAATTCATTACAATCCATTTATTCAGGCGTACTGCTGAATTCAAATGCATGGCTTATTGGCTGGAAATAGACTCTTTTACATTCTCTTTCAAACTTTTAAATGAGTGTCGCAAATTGCAGCCTTAAGTGATACTAGGAAAATTTAGGTGTGTCTCCGCTCGAATTTTCGTTAAATTTGCACAAAATTTTTCGAACAGAGGATGGTCTTGATGGTATGAAGAAAATCATAACATTAAAAACCAATTTTCTTAGGGCTTTCCTGTTTCTTAAAGTGTTTTTTACCTGACCTATATCTTTTTCTATTACTTCAATTTGATGATTTTTTTATTCTGTGGATACCAAAAATAACCTATTTTCAAATTATTTGAATATAAATTTTGAAATAAAGTTATGCATGCAGTGCTATTTGTCATGTTAAAATGATTAAATCAAGTCCTTTAACTGAATGGTCAAATTTTTCTTTCGTTGTTTTCTCTTTTGCAAAAAAAATTAGACCAAATTTTACTTAGAAAAGTGATTTAGACTAGCGTAAATATGGAATTTATCTTTATATATATATATATTATATATATATATAATTATTTCTTAACTTAGATGGGCCAGACAAAGGTTACATCACTCCACAAGTCATTGCAAATATTGGTGATTCAGCGCATATTACATGCTCATTCCAATCAAATCCTACAGCAATTTTTACTTCTTCAAAAAGTGGTTACACAACTTCATCTGACAACGTAATCAATTGGGAGTTTCATGATTTGCAAGCAACTGATAACAACAAAATTGTTAATTGCACAGCATACAATGAAAAGACAGGAATTTGGAAATCAATTACAACAACTATTGCTGTTCAATGTAAGTTTTGGTAGCAATGGTTTGATATTCTTAGAGTAAATTTAGATCTTTTTGTTGAATTTCCTATTTCATTTGAATCAGTTGAAAACACTGCTCTTGAAGTTACATGTAGTGCGCAGAATTCTAATCCTTCAGTTACAAGTATTCAAATATTGTGGGATGATTCAATGATCCATGAAGTGTCTGCTGATTTTCTAACTACTTCAATTACTCCAACTTCTAGTAATCACAATTCAAGATTTAAATGTATTGCTAGTAATGGTGAAAAAGAAAAATCAAAGGAATCATCATTAACAGTGTACTGTAAGTAAAAGTTTTTTCAGAAGCTTTTATTGGTTTTATTCTTTGAATTTAATTTATTAAGAATTTTAATGAAGAATAAATAAAAAAACCGAATATTTGAGTTCCGAAGCTAATGGTTATTGTTCACTTCATTTGAATAATATTCTGTAAATATTTAAAAATAAAAATATTGTTTGGCATTTATCTCTTCAAGAATGTTAAAAATATTACATTGCCATATGCTCGAGTATCCCAAGAGATAGATTTTATTAATAATTGAGTAATGCACTTGCATTTTGTGCAAACTACAAATGTTCACATTAAAAACTTACATGCGTTTACTACTCATATACATAACTCATATTTTAACCAAGTATGCTTTCAAGTTAGCATCGATGTAGTTTCTAAAATCATTTTAAGCAGCATTTGACATATTATTTGCAGAAAATATTCTATATTTGATTTATATTTGCAACAACTTGCATGTGAGTATAAAGAGATTTAGCACAGTCATGTGAACATAAATAATCAAAGACAGAAATGTGAAAAAAGTTACATTTACAAAATATATAATTTTAATAAATACATTCATTGTATTTATTTTAAATTCTCTGAACTTATTCTATGAGAATTTTAATTGGTTCAGATTCCAGGATTGTC
The DNA here is from genome assembly GCA_900660155.1 of Hofstenia miamia. Taxonomy (NCBI): domain Eukaryota; kingdom Metazoa; phylum Xenacoelomorpha; order Acoela; family Hofsteniidae; genus Hofstenia; species Hofstenia miamia. The sequence goes on along the minus strand of CABFPE010000548.1, from coordinate 244,731 downwards.
ACTACAAATTTATCTCCAAAAAGGGAGATTCACTTACTGTTAAATGTTCAATTAAATATATGAATTTTCAAATTTTGCAAGGACAAGCTTTATCTCTTAAATTCATTGAAGGGGCGATTCAATTATTTGAAATAGTGCGATATTTACAAAGTGTAATTTGCAAAGCCACAAGTATAGTCGATTTCAATAGTTTAATGTGGGTTGTGTTTTAAGAATGATTAAAGAAGAAGGAAATATTTTTTCTAGAATTTCAAAATTTTCATGAACATATTGCACTTGTGGATCTTAAGGTCAGAAATGCAATAGGCTTCGGGTTAGCCCGCATGTTGAGGATGGTCAGATCGTGTCCGGCTGAGTATTAAATCTTTTCTTTTTGCCAAAATATCAAGTTTGTATCATACTTCCTACTTTAAGACATTTTGTTGTTGCCTGTTCAGACATCAGAAAATTAAAAATTATGCATGTTTTGCCCTGCCTCCCATCTCTCTCACTTGAGCGGGAGATCTCCCGCTCTTCCAGATTTCATAATGTATTCTGCTTTCAATATTAAATATTCCGCTTTGCAAGAATTAATGTATCTCATACAACTCATACAAAGCTACTCTGAACAAATCAAAAAGTGTAACAA
>CABFPE010000548.1:109776-121143 GCA_900660155.1 Hofstenia miamia | reverse complement strand
CCATACCATAATCTGCACCTCTGATTGTAATATGAGAGTGTTAAGCTTACACACAATTTGGATTTTACCACTGTGGAACTAACAGCCATCGAATTAAAGTAAAATTAAGTCAATAGTTCGGGAATAAATGCCTTCAAATTAGATCATGGAAGAACGTAGATCGCAAGCAGCACGCACTTGGTATCTCTCCGATCTTTCTCCAGCTCTTCCTCAATAGAAAAACGAATTTAGCTAGACATCCTAGCTATCAGTAATTGAATAAAGACAAAAATGTAAAGCAACCGATCTTGATCAAATCAAAAGATTTTATTTCTAGATTGTTATAAAAGATCTTTAATTCCTTAAGTTAAACAATATTAGACAAAATTTCGGTTAAACGAATTATAGGGTAACTTTGTTACCCCAATTTAAAAGAGCTTAAACTGTAAAATAAAGTTTTACATATGAAAATAAGGAAATTCCTTCTTTAGATTTTAAGCAGTAATAATTTTAGACGCTTTGCATTAAAACAAAAGAACTACATTTATTGTTATCATTTATTCACATTGATCTAGAAAGTCACTTCATTCATACAAATCTTTTCTTCATCATAGTAACACAAAAACGGGTGAACCTCGTTTTCTACACTGCAATCATATAACTTATGAACTCCAATTACTATAAGCAATCAAATAAATGCTACAATCTCAGGTCTATCTACTTGCTTCCCATGAATTGATTGCATCTGTAAATGAATCAGTCCCATTTAATTTTGACGAGCTTACAAGTTTGTATAACGAAGCCAGTCCTCTAAGATGTCATCCATGAATATATTTATAGAATATGCTGTTTAACAATCTGTACAAAGATTTGGTGCACCAAAATTAGGATGAATAATGTTTCAAGATGGCTTGCTCCCCACTCTGTTATTTCATTTATTGGAAATTGAAGTCCAAAATCTGCTTAATTGACCAAATTTCACTTCATTTTCCTAATAGCTAGTAGAACTTTGAAGATTTAATTTTCTTCTTCAATTCACCAAAAATGCTTTCTGCAAAATTGAGAAATCTCATCTATATTTAAGTTTTCATTATGATTTTCAATTTTATCTAGCTCCTGAATTCTCACATATATTAAATTCATATTCCTTGAGTCTTTAAATTGAAATAACTTTTTTTTCACAGATTGTCTTCTTCACGTAACAACTAAAATATGCAAAAATCTTAGCATACAAAAACTAAAAAGAGTTAGAATTTCACAATATAGATGTTTTTTGGGTACAAGATAATTGAAAATTAATAAAATGTTCATGAAATCAAACAATTAGGGTTTTTCAAACATGGCATTACTATAATAAACTAGCAATCATCCTAAGGCAAAAGTTTTCAGCTGATTTATTTATTTCCCCAATCTTAACATATTGATGTTTTTGTTGAATCTAAATAAGGAAATTTAGGATGGCTCCCATATTGTGAAGAAAAAAACTACCGACAAAGTCTGGAAGAGTCACAAAATATCATGTTCTTCCTATTTGATTTGAGCTCAAAATCCTATTCTAGTTGTTGTTGGGTCAAAAAATTTTTCCCAAACTTAGTTTAAATCTTTGATTAATATTTGGAAAATAATGGTGTAATTTTAAAATCTACTTCATCTTGAATTTTAGTACATCAGATATAAAGTGTTTCCTATTACTGATATGGTAAATATTGATTTCAAAATACTTGAGTGGTAAAAAATAACAAACCATAGGCCCATATTCTTATATTTTTATATATGGAATGGCAGATTAAAGCAGATTCCAGCACATTACTTCGGAAAATCAAATGCTAGGAAAACAAGATCTCATCTCCTTGTTCTCTTTCCATTAAATGATTAAATTTCCTCAAGAAGAAATAAAATATTTTTTCAACAAAAACACGTGCAAAAAATTTTTTGCCCCTCCTTTAAGAAGTTTCTCGCAGCACCCTTGATACTGCGTATGCTGTTTGCTCTATGTTAAGAATTATTAAATAATGGTAAACAAAATTAAACAAATTTAGGTAGCAGAACTACCATGAAAAGGGAAAAAAATTAAAATAGTAACAAAAGACGCCACTACCTCTTATCTTCATAGAAATATATATATACATATATCTGTGTTTCCATTTTAAATCATAACATGTTACTTGTAAAGAGGAATAGACGTGCATTTTATTCCATAGATTTGGAATTTGCAGGCAATCGGAATATCTTCGGTATACCTTTGCATTACATTTCGGTTGCTTGAAGTTTCTTCTGCCTTCTCTTACTAAACGTAGAATTTCAAATTCTTTATTCAAGGGATGATCAGCGTTCGCTAGTATATTGTTAATAATAGTTTTTAATTTGGTCTAAAATGTTTCATTGATATAGTTTATAAGATATTCCTTTGCTATTTTACATATCTTGCCATATAGATTAATTGGTTGTTTTAAATTCTTCTTGTCGTTCTCTGTTATTGCATATGCAAATACTTCTGATCCATATAGAAAATTAGAGCATATGTAAGTCTAAAATACCATCCATTGCTGAGTTTTAAAGCATTCCTTAATGAAGCAGGCCAGCTTAACTATAGTTAAGTTTGTTTTCTTACATATTGATATTACTTGAGTTCTCCATTGCAAATCTTTATTGAAGTATAATTTGTAATGGGTAACTTGATTTACTTTCTCTCCATTAATCACTATAGGGCTCTTAGAAGCTTTTAGTAATTCCTAATGCTTTATGTTAAAGTGAGAGATTATTAAGTCTTCTGCTTTTTCAAATTTAATTTTAGATTATTCTCCACTGACATTTGAACAACTTTTTCTATGGTATTTCTATAATCCTCTAGTTGTCTTTGTGGATTAGTTGTACATAATGAACCAACAATTTTGGTGTCGTTAGAGTATTTGTAAATATCCACATTATCAGGTGAACGTAGGGCTTTATTACTAATATCATTAGTTATCTCTGTAAATAGAACTCCTGATAGTGGACCGCCTTGTTGAGCACCAATTTGGATTATTGACGGTTTGTAAAAAGTACCGTTTCTTAACTTGATAATTTGACTCCAACCTTTTAGGTAATTATAACACCAATCTGTTAGCCATTTGGAATCTTGGTTCATTTTGTTGAAAAGCTTATTTTGTAAAATAGTGTTGAAAGCACATGAATAATCGAGAAAAAGTACTCATACAGAAGTTGTTACCTTTTATTCACATATCTGGCTAAAGTATCATATGTGTAGATCAATGTATCAGTTGTACTCCATGCGTGTATGCATATTGGCTGTCATCTAATGTTGTTTCCATTAAATTGAAATAATCGATCATTACAAAATGGCTAAAAACTCTTGCTGGTGTTGGAGTTACAGTTATTATGCGAAATTTATTGACATTTTCACTATTAACTGCTTTGATGGCTGATACCTTGAGAACAGGTAATAACTGAGGATACTTTATTTTCATTAGAGTTAAGTTAAAGGTTTTGTGAATTGGTATAGAAATTCTTCTGTGAATGATTTATATAGCCAACGAGGGGTTGTAGAAAGACCATTTGATTTATGTGGATCTAGTTTACGGAAAAAATTTGCAACATCTGCAATTTTTACTTGTGGAAAACCATAATAATCAAAAGATGTAATATTAAAAGGCTCATCAAGTTCAACATCAGCATTGTGCCTACAAAAGTGAAAATTTAGTAATTTTGCTTCATTTTCAGTGGATTTCCTATGGCCTTGCTCTTTATGAATTCTTGACTTAACTTCTTTACGTAATACTTCATTGGCTATAGATGAAATATTCATATTCTTTTCATTCTTAACTGATATGTTTATCTTTCTCTGCAGTTGATTTCTATAGTTCCTATTGCCATCTTTGATTGCAATTTGCTTGTTCCTTAAAAGTTCTCTTATTTTAGGACATATTACACGTTCATTAGCCAATACTTTTACCTGAGTGAATTTCTTTGACATATCAAGAATGTTGTTTATTGTATTTTCAGTAATTTTTAACATTTGATTAAGATCTTTTCCATCACTCAAAACTTCCCAATTGCATGTTGCTAATCATTCTTTAATAATTGACTTAACATACGAAATTTCTACTCTATAAGGCTGTTTTGAACGTCTTTTCTTTTTTCCACGTCTTTCTTTTGGCCACAATTTGAAACTGAAATGGTACATTACATTCATAGATCCCATTTTTGCACACTTATTGAATGAATAGTTATCATTGTTAGTAACATAGATTGCATCTAGTTGAGTTTTAAATGGCATGAAAGTTATTTCGTTTTCTGTAATATTTTTTAAGTCATAATTTTCTAAAGTAATGAGTTTCTTTTCATTGACGTCTCCAGCAAAAATCAAGAATGACTTTGGAAATTTAGGAAATACCATTTGCATAATGTCTTTCAAGATCACATTGCATAAATGTTTTTTAGCTTTTGGCGGAATGTAAATATTTCCAATTATTACTCTCGTGTAATTATATTTTATAGTGAAAATTCATTAACTTAATAGAAATTCAAAAAATTATAATGTAAATACAATTTTGTTTAAAAGCACACAAGTGTATAATTTACAGGCAAGAATGTAAACGTCTAATTTCCGAACACCAATTGACCATTTGTACGCAAAACGCCGCAAAATTGTGAATTCTGAAGGAGTCAGAATTTAAAATGTCTACTAGTGGTGTGCGGGCCGGCGGCGGGCATCGGGCCGGCTGAGATCTTAGCGGGTGGACCACGGGGTGGCATAGAGAAGAAAAGATAAAAGTATTGTAAGTCTATACTGCTTACTATATCTCAAAACACACTGCCTATGTTTACAATTCTGTTTGCAAACTTTAGTATATCTCAAATCTACCACGGGTAAATTAAACAGCTGAGTGAACAGCTGATAGTAATGTTGTTATTGGATCTAGAGTAATTTACAGATACATAATGAAATCACGTTTGGGCGGGCTCAGTGTTGAACAACGGGTGTTGGCGGGAGGAGGCGGAAAATTCGGCGACCCACACATCACTAATGTCTACTACCCGCATATATATTTAATAGCACAAGCTCTTTCTACAAAGTTGTTGCTTCTAAACACATTTTCGTTTGGTGGTGAATGCTATAAATAAACAACGTCACATGTGGCGAAATTATGAATTTTGATGAAGTCCGATTTGAAATTGACTACTACCCGCATATTTATTACAAAGCAAAGCTCTAACAACACACTTCTGATTGGTGGATAATTTTGCATTTGTAGTAGTGGGGTTTTAAAATAGCAGATACATTGCTATCGGATGGGTTGTTAAAAATCGCAAGTTGACAATGATTGTAAAACAGGTATAGAAATGCTAAGGCTTATAAAATTTAAGCAAAAATATCTTATTTAGATAATAACTTATAGATTTAAAGTTAATAAAATACCATTATTATGAACTACATATATAATTGAATATCACATGAGAAATTAAGTACAGATGGGAATATTGCTGATATTTCAAAGTAATCTGATGATATGAGAGAAATCAGAAAAATCAAATATGATACTGCTAATCAAGGTTTTAAGGAATATAAATCAACAATAGTTAAAGCTATCAGCTAAATACCATCCCAGTATTTCTGAACATTATGATGAACTATTTATTTCCATTATTTTTATTTGTACTTTTATTTCTAAAACTGACTGTTTTCCTTAAATGTTCGAAATATGAAAATGTTTTTTAATTATTAATAGGAGCGAGTTTAAAATAATGATCTTTCTATTTCCAGAACAGAAATTTGAGGGTGAGTGATTCTCATCGAGTCGCTACGTTCTGATACGACAGGCTATTATCGTGCGTAGATTGTAGCCTGATTTGAATGATCAGTAAGCGTTAGTTTAAAATTAATAATATTATTATTAATAGGAGCGAATGATGATATAAATACTTTAGTAAGGAAACTTTATTATAAAAAATCTAACTACTAATAGGTGCTAATTTGGACTTCATTATCCCTATCATCTATTTTAAAAGATTAACGTTTAAATATGCTTAAAATCTGTTGATCAGTAGATCTTTTAACTAGATGTAAAAAAATAAAAAAATATTTCTGTAGGGATTTGACTGCGTTCGCTCAGGGTGTAGCTGAATAGATTTATGGCTTAACTAATTTATTAAGAAAAAGCTGCCTTGGTTTGCATGTCAGGACCACGGCTACGAAATGATTTCGAAGCAAGTCATCTGAGAAATATTTGGTTGTACTTCAACTAAATACTAAATCCGTGGCATTTCTGAGGAAATGGAACAATATAGACAAGAGTGTAGAAATGAAATCATTGCCCATTATATGTTCTTGGCTTCAAATACGTCATGATCATGTTATCTCTGTTATCAGCGAAATGGTGTCTTATAAGAAATCTTTTCTTCGTGATGACTACCCAAATAACAATTTAAGGGCTAAACAACGTTGTTTTGTGTGTTATGTGATTGTTTTATGTGTCAAAAACAACTTTGTTTAAACGCCAGAGTGGTACCATTTCATTGGTCAAAACAACTTTGCTTCAACATCGTTGCTTTTTGGTTGTTTTTATGAATGAAAAAGCAATATTTTGAGGACATAACAACGTTGTTTTATGTGTTCACATGATTGTTTTAGCATTACTTTTATATGCAAAATAATATTTTATATTGCTAAGCTGTTCAAACATTGTTGTTTAAACAAACACAAGCCCAACAAAGGGCAGACCACTATCTTTGAGATTCTGTCAAGCATATTCAATATCAAACACTTGTTAAAGATGTAAATGAATGACTTGTATATAAATGATAACAATGAGTATAAAAATGTGCCACTTTAACAAAAATTTAATAATCTAAAATTAAGCAAAATTTTGAAATAGTCGTGAAAAATCTGCTCAATTGTAACTTATTTTAATTAACAGTCAATATCAAGGTGTCCAAATATTCATGAATAAATTATTTTGAAAATTCACTTTTCTGGTATATTATAATTTTTCACAAATTAAAAATTTCAAAAAACGTTTCGCAAATCCTTTTTTATATAAAGGGATCTAGTAATAAAAATAACAAAGTGAGTTTTATTTGCAAGCATCTGCTCACTTATTTATTTATTAATAAAGTTGTTATTATGATGTTAGTGGTTTATGCAACATCCAAAATTATGTAACAACTATAAACACCATAAAAACAACAAAAAGTGTTATCTGGGTACAGGGAATTAGATCAACTCTCTATCATTTTGTTTGGTGGAGAAACAAATGATGTGATCAGGAAGCCAGGTGGTGTTAGTCATGCACGCTGGATGTCATCTATCCTATAATATTCGAAGTGGTATATTTTTTCTGATCAATTAAACTTTTTTGATGAATTTCTTTATCAACTTACACGGTTTTTTACTTTTGTCACTTTGTTCATTGGCTTGTAATGTCACTGTCAATGATTTGACGCTGTGCAAAGACATGTTGAGATATAAACATACAGACACTGATGTTGCTAGAGAAGTAGTGAAGGCCTTAGACAGACATCAGTGGTATCTGGCACCAAAACTTGCTGTTTTCTTGCTTTGTTGTGACAGACTTACCAGTTCCGAGAAAGAGGCAATTGCAGAGAAGCTGTTGGAGAATCCTGTTTCGCAACGTTTTACTGCAGGAAAACCAAGTTTTCCTCACTGCAAATATACCATGGCGAAACAGATATCTTCACTAATTACTCATCTTTCGTGGTTAGTGTTTCATCGTCTTGGTGTTGATGACACTCATTGGCTCCACCTTCCATCTTCTGAGTGGAAAACAAATGACCACTTCAAAATATTCGACGCATTCCTTCATCAGGTCAAAGTGGTTAACGACCCTGCTGAACAAGCAGTCCAAATGATGTCCGAGTACGCCAGTAAAGTGACACATGATGAAGAACAGCTCTAACGGCTGTTGTAGTGCGTTGAAGAAAGCAGAAAGAGCAACCCTGTATTCTCAAAAGCTGCATACAAGTGATATGCCATGCACTTTTATAACATGAACTGATGGACTTTAGTTTTACAGATGTAGTCTGATACGTAATTCTTTGGGTAATTGGGTACAACCTATTTGATCAAATGGTGACTGTGAACTTCCAGTTCCATATCACTTGTCAATTATACACATTTTTTGACAATCGGTCATTAATAATTTAATTTGTTATGATTTATCATTGTCAAAATACTTGGAACAAAAGCAGTAGTTTTATCTTCAAAAAATATATAAAATAACAAATATGCATTTTTGCGGAACCTCTAAACCTCTTCCAAATTGATTTAAAATTTATGTGCGTATTGTTTACATGTATGAGAAAAGGCCATGGCGTGTAGAACTCAAATTTCGAATGCTGNGTTATTTTTGGACAACCTTAATGTATATGTATATATATATATGTATATATACATATATATATATATATATATATATATATATATATATAAATATGCAAGTTATTCAAGTATCTGCAAGATTTGCAAGCAAATTGCAAATAATTGCTAGTTTTTGTAGTATATTTGCAAATATTTGCAACTTTTTGAAGTATATTTGCAAATATTTGTGAGTTTTGTAGTATACTTGCAAATATTTCACAATACTTGCAATGTTTTTTGAAAAATTTTGCAATTTATACAAGAATATTTAAAATTTGCATATTATATATATATATATATATATATATATTAGGGTGTCCCAAAAAACCCAACCCTCTCCGATTTTGCTATAACTTGTCACAAATTTGCATTTTGGTGAAAAAACATTTGTGCTGAAATATTTTTGAATGCCAATGTCATTTGACCCCCTGGACTTGAGATTAAGTTTTCGATATTGAGCCACAGCTGAAAATTAGCCAAAAATCGCATGTCTCAAAACTACTTTACATAGAAACCTGGTTGATGGCTTATTCGAAGCAGAAGATATGATTTCCTATCTCACTTTAATACATTTATGCAGGCTAAATGCTCAAATTTTCGAGATATTGCTATAAATCACTTTTTTTCGCAAATATCGAGATTATCACAGTTAATAAGCAATGATGCCAGTCTTAAAACGGTTTTTGGTCATTGTTACTAAGATACAAAATAATGCGTAACAAATAAATTGCAAAATACATACGTAAAAAATAAATTGCAAAATACATTCGTAAAAATGGGTAGGCAAAATATTTTATGCCAATGCCTAACATGATGTAAATTTCAAACAGATATTTTAGGTAGTTTCAACAAAGTGTTTTGTGCAAAAAATGAAAATCTACTACAAAAATACTTTAGTTTTAATTTTCTCAGAACAATAAATATCAAGTTATTTTGAAATGATACTGCCAGCACAAAGATTATTGCGTCTAGTTGTCTTCACTTAGAAGTTCTAGTTTGATTTCACAATAATGCACTGTACTGTACAGGGTGTAAACAAACACAACAACATATGCAATAGCTTACTGATAGCTGAAGTACTGTAAACCTTAATCTCAATTCAGTTTCTATGTCCAGTACCTTAGTCAAACTGAAAAGTTTGAAGAACAAGTTCGTTTGTGCTATCAGAGTGTCCAGTAGCTTGAGTATGGTTTCAAAGCTGCTGCCTATAAGCATGGCTAACAGTAGCTAACAACTCTTGGTTGTCACTAAAATTGGAGCTGATTCTGAAAAATGTATAGTCGTAACCAAAGACAATGCACGTTCAGCAGGATCGTTTATGCAAGGCAACTTCTTGACTAAATTTTTTGTTGAGGTGTATTCGGGACTTTTAGGCCAAACCTTAAGACTTTGCTAAAAAAACGGACGATTTTGGAAACAAATTTATTAGTGTGTGATTGTAACAGCTTGTTTGCTTCACTTGTGGAACCAGTATCATTACTCATGTTTATTACATCTAACAAAATTTCATGGTCTGAATGAAGAGCGTTTATAAACACAGAAATAACACATTTGTTTTCACCAGTGTGGGTTGTCTGCTTTAAGCTTTTGCCATCCCAATGTATGACCCAGTATCCATCATCGTTTAACATTAGGCATTCATTCTCATGTCTAAGTTTTTCAGCTTCTTCAATATTTTTGTCTCTGTGTATTGTACTTCTTGACAAGTTCACTTCACCGAAATCAGCTCCACCAGCAGTTAGAAGTGTAGCAGTATACCATAGCTGTTTTTGAACACTCAGTCCATGAATATCTGCTGTTAGGCTTGCTTTTTTCATAGTTTCTTTGTTTAGTTGCAAAGTAATTGTGTTCATTTTTGTTTTATATTTTTGGAAAGTTGAAACGTTGGATCTTGTGCATCATCTCTTCTGTTTTCGCTCTCATCACTACTGGAGCTGTATGCAGCTTCCCAAACTTGGGTTTCTGTTCTTTGAGTTGATTTTCTTTTTCTGTTTTTCCTTTNAAAATGCAAATTTGTGCCAAGTTATAGCAAAATCAGAGAAGATTGGTTTTTTGGTACACACTAATATATATATATATATATATATATATATATACTATTCAATAAAATTCAAAAATATTCAAATATCATTTACGAAAACAAAAATATGCAAATATGTTATGTTATGTTTTCATTCTTGTGAAGAGTGTCTAATTCCTATAAAATATTCAAAATTTAAAATTTAGAACAATAGATCACCAGAACTTCATTTTTGAACGTGATAATCCAGAGAAATAGCTCTCGGTTTTCATGCTTAGGATCTTTGGGATTGTGTATTTCGAGATTTTAAGATACCAATTATTAATGTACAAATGAATAAATTTTTTTGTTGATCCGATTTAGTGAGCACGTTATAAATATCAATTATTTTAAATATTTTTTGTGATCTAAATATATAATAAGCAAAGCTTAAAATGAAAAAGGTGGCCGTGCATTAATGTCTTATAAAATTATGAGTTGAAGATAAACTTGAACAGAATTTATCTATACCTTGCACTATAATCCTTATATATTAAATTAATACATTTGAAATTACAAAATCTCATTTTATGTGTAAAGTGAGTAATGCTAATTTTTGAAAAATTTTGAAATAATTTGTTATTGAATTAGACAAACAATTTAGCTCACGTATTCACAATTGTATGAATCCACTCAGAAATATCAGAAATATTGACATTGAAGCTTTGTAAAATTTCCACTACATTAATGGGATTTAAATAAAAACTATCATAATAATGTGATTTGCATAGGTTTGAACTTCTCAGTATATGCATATATTGTAGCATAATACCGGATATATAACCATTTTGTATTATTAGTGGTCAAAATAAGAGATTGGGTGCTATTTTATTTTGTTCTAATCCGTGTGCCTTATGCTTATTTCTTATTGGTCGCTGGCTGCGAGTCATCATTGCGTTGCTTTATTTAATTTAAATTGTTAGATAGATGACCGATTGTCTGCTTAGCACTT
>CABFPE010000548.1:66971-80967 GCA_900660155.1 Hofstenia miamia | reverse complement strand
GCTCCCCAAACCATAATTTTTTGGTCGAACTTTGGAACCGCTTTGACGACCACACTTGTACTCTGTTTCTGTGTAGTTGAAATACGCACTCATCAGTTATCCAAACATCTTCAAAAGTGTAGTCTTTCCAATTTTTCACGAAATTTAATGTTTTTTCTTGATGTTCTTTTGTAATGAGAAGTCGATTTTTTCTCCCAATTTTTCAGACTCCACTTTTTTTTCAGTGTTCTCTGAACTGTGGTTTCATGCACAGAGATGTCGGCGTCAGGTTGAAGTCGGTTTGCAATTTTTTCCCAGAAATATAGGGATTTTTGAGAACAATTGCGACTTTTTTCTGAATAAATTTTCCAATAATTTTTCGAGGGCATCTACTTCCTTTTCTTCTTTTGAGAGATTCTCCTTATCGAATTTTTTTCAGCTTTCGAAAATAAGTTGATCGAAAAATTTGCGATGCCGCAAAGGCGTTTTCAAGCTGTTCCAACGTTTCCATTCCGAAGAAATCAAGCAGAAACTTTGCAAATCAAAACAATTTGTGTGGTAAGTGTTTTCAAATAATTACGAAGTACCAGTTTAATTACAACTTTTTTGTTTGACAATTTTTAAGGTCACAAAATTCTCAGTCTCTTATTTTTATAGTTTCCTCTAAAACGTCTCAATATGTTTCCACAACGGGTGAAAAGCTATACCTGAAACAGCGTTCTGGCGGAACTATAAACTCTGTTGAAATTTCTGTATAATTCTTATTGTCTCTTCATGTAAAAAAGAATTTTGTGATTTATGCAGTATCCACTTCTCTTGTGTTTCATTTCACTGATGGTAATGTGTATATGTGGTAGTGATGAATTATTTACTTGTATTAATTGTAATCAACAATAATTTATTTGTTTTTGGTACTTCATCATGTTATACTCGTGTATTTATGGCAATTATGAGAGCATTCCAAACTACTCCATTGTTTAAGATGCTAGGGCTCTCTTTATAATTTTTAACATTTATATCATTTACATCAATTAATAGTCAAATCTTACCAAGTGATGAGTACTTAATCAGTCATTTGCAAATTTAGCTATCAAATTACTAATAAAATATATTACTGAATTACCTATCTTGGGGTACTGTTGTGATTTCATTCAATGTCTTTCTTGCTTAAGACTTGTAATATTCAACATACTTAGTTGTGATTAATGCATTAAATACCAAATATAAATTATCATTAAGAAACTTTTACAGAAGTAACTCTTATTTACTCTGATAGGAGAGGGTGCCTGAGTAAATTAGAAGGATAAAAAATGCAATTGTTAATTTCAAAGTGTCTAATGCTAAACTAGTTAAAGTAATGTATATAATTTGAAGAGTTAGTTGCAAGTGCAATGTGCGTATAATCTTAAAATGTCACTTGAATGTGCCAAATTCACTTTGATAACGTTTAATACTAGTAAATGAATTATCATTTATTGATCAATGTACGAATTAACAAAAAAATTTCATTCAGAAGAAAATTATTTTTTATCGCAAGAAACATTACTTAAAAAGGAAATTAGGATACAAAAATCATATTTGGCTATGCAAAAATAAACAATATAGTTCTTTAAATTTGATTGTTGCTGTTACCATATGTTACACGAATATTTTTCCAAAAAAGAAAAATAGCATGTTAATTTAAACATAGATGTAAATATTAAAATTTGTTTTTACTTCTTTGCACTTCCAAATTGATTTCATCTACTAATGCAGAACTGGTCCTTAGGAAATATTTTACTAAATTACATATTGTAGGGCACTGTGTGTTTTCTTTCATGGTTCTTTAGCCTAAGACCTGGGATATTCAATATACTTAGTTAATCATTAAAGCATTAAATATCAAATATATATTATCATTACGAAGGAAATAACTCTTGTGGCCTGCATTAATTAGAAGCATAAGAAATGTAATTAGTAATTTCAAAGTTCCTGATGCTAAAACTAGTTAAATTAATGTAGATATTTTGAGTGTTTCACAGTGTAAAATGCATATAAACTTAAAATGTTGCTTGAATGTGCAAAATTTACGTTTAATAATATTAAATGAAATATCATTTAATGATCAATGTACGAATTAACAAATAATTGTCATTCCGAATAAAATTCTTTATTATTATAAGAAACATTTCATTTTGACTTACACAAGGAAATTAGGATACTAGCAATAATGTTTGTTTATCATGCTAGATTAAGCAATATAGTTATCAATATTTGATTGGTTTTTGTTGTTATCATACACTAATATTTTTCACAAAAAAATTAGCAAGTTAATATAAATATAAGTTTAAATATAAACAGTTGCTCTTACTTCTGTGCACTTTCAAATTGATTCTATCTGCTAATGGACAAGGTTGACCACCATTAATCTGCTTGAAGAATACAAAGCTTGAGAAAGGGCAGAACTGGTCCTTGGGAACATAATCAGATTCTTCATATCTCAAAATATTAACATTTGTGAATGTTAAGTCACAACTCTCATTTGAGATTAAATGGAGATTGCTGTATACTTCTGCAAGAACTGTTTGTTTATTGCTATCATATACATACTCATTAAATTGAATTTTTCCTTGAATTTTCTGTACTTTTATGTAGAAAGAGTTATCAGTTGTCCAGATGGAGCAAGAATCAACTTTAATAAAAATTTTGCTAAATCCTTTTTCATCAAAATCAAGTGTAGTCAGTAGATCAACTTTGATATTGCAGGGAATTTTAAGAGTAGCTCCATACAGTGTAGTGTAGGTCAATACTTCAGCATCGATTTTAGGAGAACAATTACAATAAATTACTGAAAAATGGACAGGAGCATAATCTAAACAGAGAAAGTAAATTTCAGGTTATGAAACAGGAAAGTCATTTATAATAAACACAAATTACAATATGCAAAGAACTTTGTAGTATTTTGAAAATGTATTTAGAAATTGAAATTTATGTTGTTTTATTTGATTGGAATTCTAATCAGGGATGCCGTTTATGGTATGGGCATATATGGTGATGCAAAATTTTTTAGCCATGCATATTGGCCATATTTTAAATTTCGTTGACACATTATGGCCATAATTGCCATTATGTAAAATATGGTGAATGATGGTGAAATATATTTAGAACCAATTAAATAGAGTGATTTCTAATGTTTAACAACATAAATATCATATTGCTAGCTGCAATTAAAAGACAACCATTTTTGTGTAATATGAATTTGTAGTCATATCACAAGGCACTAAGTCGCAGAACAATTTTAAAATAAACTAATAAATAAATTATTTTTGTTAGTTTTCGAATACAACGTGGTTCCGCAATCTTTGTACATTTTGAAACATAAACTAATCGTCAGTATTTGTTTGCAATCCACTATTACAAATAAGAAACAACTTCATCTCTAGTATTTGTTTACAATCTGCTGAAACTGCTTACTACATTTTTAAAAATATTGTTATCTTATCAAAATGTTTTTTTTTGGTTCAAAATATTTGTAAAATGAATAATTATACCCATTCAATTATTATAAATTTACGATGTATGACACTAAATTTAACATATTTATTGAAACGAATTATAAATTCTGTGTATGTAACATTAATTTATGGATTTCCATTATGGCTATATTTTTAAGTTTAACATCCATAATGGCCATAATTTTTTTTATTATGGTACCCAAAATATTGTACATAATGGTATGGTTCCATACCATAATCTGCACCTCTGATTGTAATAGGAGAGTGTTAAGCTTACACAATTTGGATTTTACCGCTGTGGATCTAACAGCCATCGAATTAAAGTAAAATAAAGTCAATAGTACGAGAATAAATGCCTTCAAATTAGATCATGGAAGAACTGAACGTATATCGCAAGGCAGCACGCACTTGGCATCTCTCAGATCTTTCTCCAGCTCTTCCTCAACAGAAAAACGAATTTAGCTAGACATCCTAGCTATCAGTAATTGAATAAGGACAAAAATGTAAAGCAAAACATCTTGATCAAATCAAAAGATTTTATTTCTAGATTGTTATAAAAGATCTTTAATTCCTTAGGATAAACAATATTAGACAAAATTTCGGTTAAACGAAGTATGGGGCAACTTTGTTACCCCAATTTAAAAGAGCTTAAACTGTAAAATAAAGTTTTACATATGAAAATAAGGAAATTCCTTCTTTAGATTTTAAGCAGTAATAATTTTAGACGCTTTGCATTAAAACAAAAGAACTACATTTATTGTTATCATTTATTCACATTGATCTAGAAAGTCACTTCATTCATACAAATCTTTTCTTCATCATAGTAACACAAAAACGGGTGAACCTCGTTTTCTACACTGCAATCATATAACTTATAAACTCCAATTACTATAAGCAATCAAATAAATGCTACAATCTCAGGTCTATCTACTTGCTTCCCATGAATTGATTGCATCTGTAAATGAATCACTCCCATTTAATTTTGACGAGCTTACAAGTTTGTAAAACGAAGCCAGTCCTCTAAGATTTCATCTATGAATATATTTATAGAATATGCTGTTTAACAATCAGTACAAAGATTTGGTGCACCAAAATTAGGATGAATAATGTTTCGAGATGGCTTGCTCCTCACTGTGTTATTTCATTTATTGGAAATTGAAGTCCAAAATCTGCTTAATGAACCAAATGGCACTTCATTTTCCTAATAGCTAGTAGAACTTTGAAGATTTAATTTTCATCCTAAGGCAAAAGTTTTCAGCTGATTTATTTATTTCCCCAATCTTAACATATTGATGTTTTTGTTGAATCTAAATAAGGAAATTTAGGATGGCTCCCATAGAGTCACAAAATATCATGTTCTTCCTATTTGATTTGAGCTCAAAATCCTATTCTAGTTGTTGTTGGGTCAAAAAATTTTTCCCAAACTTAGTTTAAATCTTTGATTAATATTTGGAAAATAATGGTGTAATTTTAAAATCTACTTCATCTTGAATTTTAGTACATCAGATATAAAGTGTTTCCTATTACTGATATGGTAAATATTGATTTCAAAATACTTGAGTGGTAAAAAATAACAAACCATAGGCCCATATTCTTATATTTTTATATATGGAATGGCAGATTAAAGCAGATTCCAGCACATTACTTCGGAAAATCAAATGCTAGGAAAACAAGATCTCATCTCCTTGTTCTCTTTCCATTAAATGATTAAATTTCCTCAAGAAGAAATAAAATATTTTTTCAACAAAAACACGTGCAAAAAATTTTTTGCCCCTCCTTTAAGAAGTTTCTCGCAGCACCCTTGATACTGCGTATGCTGTTTGCTCTATGTTAAGAATTATTAAATAATGGTAAACAAAATTAAACAAATTTAGGTAGCAGAACTACCATGAAAAGGGAAAAAAATTAAAATAGTAACAAAAGACGCCACTACCTCTTATCTTCATAGAAATATATATATACATATATCTGTGTTTCCATTTTAAATCATAACATGTTACTTGTAAAGAGGAATAGACGTGCATTTTATTCCATAGATTTGGAATTTGCAGGCAATCGGAATATCTTCGGTATACCTTTGCATTACATTTCGGTTGCTTGAAGTTTCTTCTGCCTTCTCTTACTAAACGTAGAATTTCAAATTCTTTATTCAAGGGATGATCAGCGTTCGCTAGTATATTGTTAATAATAGTTTTTAATTTGGTCTAAAATGTTTCATTGATATAGTTTATAAGATATTCCTTTGCTATTTTACATATCTTGCCATATAGATTAATTGGTTGTTTTAAATTCTTCTTGTCGTTCTCTGTTATTGCATATGCAAATACTTCTGATCCATATAGAAAATTA
Organism: Hofstenia miamia; assembly: GCA_900660155.1. NCBI lineage: Eukaryota > Metazoa > Xenacoelomorpha > Acoela > Hofsteniidae > Hofstenia > Hofstenia miamia. The sequence continues at coordinate 75,145 of CABFPE010000548.1, read as the reverse complement.
GAGCATATGTAAGTCTAAAATACCATCCATTGCTGAGTTTTAAAGCATTCCTTAATGAAGCAGGCCAGCTTAACTATAGTTAAGTTTGTTTTCTTACATATTGATATTACTTGAGTTCTCCATTGCAAATCTTTATTGAAGTATAATTTGTAATGGGTAACTTGATTTACTTTCTCTCCATTAATCACTATAGGGCTCTTAGAAGCTTTTAGTAATTCCTAATGCTTTATGTTAAAGTGAGAGATTATTAAGTCTTCTGCTTTTTCAAATTTAATTTTAGATTATTCTCCACTGACATTTGAACAACTTTTTCTATGGTATTTCTATAATCCTCTAGTTGTCTTTGTGGATTAGTTGTACATAATGAACCAACAATTTTGGTGTCGTTAGAGTATTTGTAAATATCCACATTACCAGGTGAACGTAGGGCTTTATTACTAATATCATTAGTTACCTCTGTAAATAGAACTCCTGATAGTGGACCGCCTTGTGGAGCACCAATTTGGATTATTGACGGTTTGTAAAAAGTACCATTTCTTAACTTGATAATTTGACTCCAACCTTTTAGGTAATTATAACACCAATCTGTTAGCCATTTGAAATCTTGGTTCATTTTGTTGAAAAGCTTATTTTGTAAAGTATTGTTGAAAGCACATGAATAATCGAGAAAAAGAACTCTTACAGAAGTTGTTAACTTTTATTCACATATCTGGCTAAAGTATCATATGTGTAGATCAATGTATCAGTTGTACTCAAACCATGCTTGTATGCAAATTGGTTGTTTCCATTAAATTGAAATATTCGATCATTACAAAATGGCTAAGAACTCTTGCTGTTGTTGGAGTTACAGTTATTGGGCGAAATTTATTGACATTTTCACTATTAACTGCTTTGATGGCTGATACATTGGGAATAGGTAATAATATAGCAGTTTTCCATAACTGAGGATACTTTATTTCCATTAGAGTTAAGTTAAAGGTTTTGTGAAATGGTATAGAAGTTCTTCTGCGAATGATTTTTATAGCCAATGAGGGGTTGTAGAAAGACCATTTGATTTATGTGGATCTAGTTTACGGAAAACATTTGCAACATCTGCAATTGTTTCTTGTGGAAAACCATAATCATCAGAAGATGTAATATTAAAAGGCTCATCAAGTTCAACATCAGCATTGTGCCTACAAAAGTGAAAATTTACTAATTTTGCTTCATGTTCAGTGGATTTCCTATGGCCTTGCTCTTTATGAATTCTTTACTTCATTGGCTATAGATGAAATATTCATATTCTTTTCATTCTTAACTGATATGTTGATCTTTCTCTGCAGTTGATTTCTATAGTTCCTATTGCCCTCTTTGATTGCAATTTGTTTGTTCCTTAAAAGTTCTCTTATTTTAGGACATATTACACGTTCATTAGCCACTACTTTTACCTGAGTGAATTTCTTTGACATATCAAGAATGTTGTTTATTGTATTTTTAGTAATTTTTACCATTTGATTAAGATCTTTTCCATCACTCAAAACTTCCCAATTGCATGTTGCTAATTTTTCTTTAATATTTGACTTATCATACGAAATTTCTACTCTATAAGGCTGTTTTGAACGTCTTTTCTTTTTTCCGCATGTTTCTTTTGGCCACAATTTGAAACTGAAATGGTACATTACATTCATAGATCCCATTTTTGCACACTTATCGAACGAATAGATATTATTGTTAGTAACATAGATTGCATAAAATTATTTCGTTTTCTGTAATATTTTTTAAGTCATAATTTTCTAAAGTAATGAGTTTCTTTTCATTGACGTCTCCAGCAAAAATCAAGAATGACTTTGGAAATTTAGGAAATACCATTTGCATAATGTCTTTCAAGATCACATTGCATAAATGTTTTTTAGCTTTTGGCGGAATGTAAATATTTCCAATTATTACTCTCGTGTAATTATATTTTATAGTGAAAATTCATTAACTTAATAGAAATTCAAAAAATTATAATGTAAATACAATTTTGTTTAAAAGCACACAAGTGTATAATTTACAGGCAAGAATGTAAACGTCTAATTTCCGAACACCAATTGACCAGTTGTACGCAAAACGCCGCAAAATTGTGAATTCTGAAGGAGTCAGAATTTAAAATGTCTACTAGTGGTGTGCGGGCCGGCGGCGGGCATCGGGCCGGCTGAGATCTTAGCGGGTGGACCACGGGGTGGCATAGAGAAGAAAAGATAAAAGTATTGTAAGTCTATGCTATATCTCAAAACACACTGCCTATGTTTACAATTCTGTTTGCAAACTTTAGTATATCTCAAATCTACCACGGGTAAATTAAACAGCTGAGTGAACAGCTGATAGTAATGTTGTTATTGGATCTAGAGTAATTTACAGATACATAATGAAATCACGTTTGGGCGGGCTCAGTGTTGAACAACGGGTGTTGGCGGGAGGAGGCGGAAAATTCGGCGACCCACACATCACTAATGTCTACTACCCGCATATATATTTAATAGCACAAGCTCTTTCTACAAAGTTGTTGCTTCTAAACACATTTTCGTTTGGTGGTGAATGCTATAAATAAACAACGTCACATGTGGCGAAATTATGAATTTTGATGAAGTCCGATTTGAAATTGACTACTACCCGCATATTTATTACAAAGCAAAGCTCTAACAACACACTTCTGATTGGTGGATAATTTTGCATTTGTAGTAGTGGGGTTTTAAAATAGCAGATACATTGCTATCGGATGGGTTGTTAAAAATCGCAAGTTGACAATGATATTGTAAAACGGGTATAGAAATGCTAAGGCTTAAAATTTAAGCAAAAATATCTTATTTAGATAATAACTTATAGATTTAAAGTTAATAAAATACCATTATTATGAACTACATATATAATTGAATATCACATGAGAAATTAAGTACAGATGGGAATATTGCTGATATTTCAAAGTAATCTGATGATATGAGAGAAATCAGAAAAATCAAATATGATACTGCTAATCAAGGTTTTAAGGAATATAAATCAACAATAGTTAAAGCTATCAGCTAAATACCATCCCAGTATTTCTGAACATTATGATGAACTATTTATTTCCATTATTTTTATTTGTACTTTTATTTCTAAAACTGACTGTTTTCCTTAAATGTTCGAAATATGAAAATGTTTTTTAATTATTAATAGGAGCGAGTTTAAAATAATGATCTTTCTATTTCCAGAACAGAAATTTGAGGGTGAGTGATTCTCATCGAGTCGCTATGTTCTGATACGACAGGCTATTATCGTGCGTAGATTGTAGCCTGATTTGAATGATCAGTAAGCGTTAGTTTAAAATTAATAATATTATTATTAATAGGAGCGAATGATGATATAAATACTTTAGTAAGGAAACTTTATTATAAAAAATCTAACTACTAATAGGTGCTAATTTGGACTTCATTATCCCTATCATCTATTTTAAAAGATTAACGTTTAAATATGCTTAAAATCTGTTGATCAGTAGATCTTTTAACTAGATGTAAAAAAATAAAAAAATATTTCTGTAGGGATTTGACTGCGTTCGCTCAGGGTGTAGCTGAATAGATTTATGGCTTAACTAATTTATTAAGAAAAAGCTGCCTTGGTTTGCATGTCAGGACCACGGCTACGAAATGATTTCGAAGCAAGTCATCTGAGAAATATTTGGTTGTACTTCAACTAAATACTAAATCCGTGGCATTTCTGAGGAAATGGAACAATATAGACAAGAGTGTAGAAATGAAATCATTGCCCATTATATGTTCTTGGCTTCAAATACGTCATGATCATGTTATCTCTGTTATCAGCGAAATGGTGTCTTATAAGAAATCTTTTCTTCGTGATGACTACCCAAATAACAATTTAAGGGCTAAACAACGTTGTTTTGTGTGTTATGTGATTGTTTAATGTGTCAAAAACAACTTTGTTTAAACGCCAGAGTGGTACCATTTCATTGGTCAAAACAACGTTGCTTCAACATCATTGCTTTTTGGTTGTTTTTATGAATGAAAAAGCAATATTTTGAGCTAATAATAACGTTGTTTTATGTGTTCACATGATTGTTTTAGCATTACTTTTATATGCAAAATAATATTTTATATTGCTAAGCTGTTCAAACATTGTTGTTTAAACAAACACAAGCCCAACAAAGGGCAGACCACTATCTTTGAGATTCTGTCAAGCATATTCAATATCAAACACTTGTTAAAGATGTAAATGAATGACTTGTATATAAATGATAACAATGAGTATAAAAATGTGCCACTTTAACAAAAATTTAATAATCTAAAATTAAGCAAAATTTGAAATAGTCGTGAAAAATCTGCTCAATTGTAACTTATTTTAAATAACAGTCAATATCAAGGTGTCCAAATATTCATGAATAAATTATTTTGAAAATTCACTTTTCTGGTATATTATAATTTTTCACAAATTAAAAATTTCAAAAAACGTTTCGCAAATTCTTTTTTATATAAATGGATCTAGTAATAAAAATAACAAAGTGAGTTTTATTTACAAGCATCTGCTCACTGATTATTTTTTACTAAAGTTGTTATTATGATGTTAGTGGTTGCTGCAACATCCAAAAGTATGAAACAAATATAAACAATAAAAACAACAAACATTGTTATCTGGGTACAGGGAATTAGATCAACTCTCTATCATTTTGTTTGGTGGAGAAACAAATGATGTGATCAGGAAGCCAGGTGGTTTTAGTCGTGCACGCTGGATGTCATCTATCCTATACTATTCGAAGATATATATTTTTTCTGATTAATTAAACTTTTTTGATGAATCTCTTTATCAACTTACACGGTTTTTTACTTTTGTCACTTTGTTCATTGGCTTGTAATGTCACTGTCAATGATTTGACGCTATGCAATTCATGTTGTGATATATACATACAGACACTGACGTTGCTGGAGAAGTAGTGAAAGCTTTAGTCAGACATCAGTGGTAATTAGACATCGGTCGTGGTTAGTATTTCATCGTCTTGGTGTTGATGACACTCATTGGCTCCACCTTCCATCTTCTGAATGGTAAACGCATTCCTTCATCAGGTCAAAGTGGTTAACGAGCTGTCCAAATGATGTCCGATTACGCAGGTAAAGTGACACAAAATGAAGAACAGCTCCAACGGCTGTTGTAGTGCGTTGAAGAAAGCAGAAAGAGCAAACCTGTGTTCTCAAAAGCTGCATACAAATGATATGCCATGTACTTTTATAACATGAACTGATGGACTTTCGTTTTACAGATGTAGTCTGATACGTAATTCTTTGGGTAATTGGGTACAACCTATTTGATCAAATGGTGACTGTGAAGTTCCAGTTCCATATCACTTGTCAATTATACACATTTTTTGCCAATCGGTCATTAATAATTTAATTTGTTATGATTTATCATTGTCAAAATACCTTGTGACAAAAGTAGATGCAGAGATTTGTTTTATCTACAAAAACTATATAAATTTCGTATTAATATAAAAAACATGCATTTTGCGGAACCTCTAAACCTCCTCTAAATTGATTTAATATTTATGTGCGTATTGTTTACATGCATGAGAAAAGGGTCATGAGGTGTAGAATTCAAATTTCGAATGTTGTTATTTTTGGACAACCTTAATGTATATATATATATATATATATATATATATATATATATATATACATATATCTATATACATATATATGTATATATATATATATATATATATATATATATATATATACTATTCAATAAAATTCAAAAATATTCAAATATCATTTACGAAAACAAAAATATGCAAATATGTTATGTTATGTTTTCATTCTTGTGAAGAGTGTCTAATTCCTATAAAATATTCAAAATTTAAAATTTAGAACAATAGATCACCAGAACTTCATTTTTGAACGTGATAATCCAGAGAAATAGCTCTCGGTTCTCATGCTTAGGATCTAAAATTATGAGTTGAAGATAAACTCGAACAGAATTTATCTATACCTTGCACTATAATCCTTATATATTAAATTAATACATTTGAAATTACAAAATCTCATTTTATGTGTAAAGTGAGTAATGCTAATTTTTGAAAAATTTTGAAATAATTTGTTATTGAATTAGACAAACAATTTAGCTCACGTATTCACAATTGTATGAATCCACTCAGAAATATCAGAAATATTGACATTGAAGCTTTGTAAAATTTCCACTACATTAATGGGATTTAAATAAAAACTATCATAATAATGTGATTTGCATAGGTTTGAACTTCTCAGTATATGCATATATTGTAGCATAATACCGGATATATAACCATTTTGTATTATTAGTGGTCAAAATAAGAGATTGGGTGCTATTTTATTTTGTTCTAATCCGTGTGCCTTATGCTTATTTCTTATTGGTCGCTGGCTGCGAGTCATCATTGCGTTGCTTTATTTAATTTAAATTGTTAGATAGATGACTGATTGTCTGCTTAGCACTTTTTGTTAAACGTAAATATTTACTTTTGTTTAATGTGTGGTTTCTGATATTGTCAGAAGTTTTAATTTAAGTTTTGATTTCCCAACGTTCAGTTGTATTTTTTTTTATTACATATTTCCCGAACCGCTATTCGATTAACCTTTTAGATATAATAAATTGGCCTTTATTTTTCCGGATATATTTTATTGTTTTTTCCTTATTTTTATTAATGGTTAATATGTATATTAACTAAATATAGGGTATCACTTCGGGTACAGCAACGCTACTGGTGACTGAAACTGAATACCATTAACCACTTCTGTACCCTAAGGGATAATGTAGGTTTAGGGGAGTAAGGTTTTTGTTACATGTACAATAACAAGCCATTGTGGCCTTTCAACTTTCGATGAGCTGAGCGTAGGGATTAGGTTTTTCTTAGTTCTGCGCCGGCCCAGAGGTCATCTCAACTATCAGAAGATTTACCAAGATATTTCTTCTCTGGGTTGTTATTTGAGTACACAATTGGTTCCACGTTACTTCGCTAAACTGCAAGTAAAAAGCAAACTGCAATTTATTACTCGTTCTTTGTTGGAATGAAGTCCCAAGGAGAGAACATTCTACAATATACGCTGAACTTTCTATGAAAAAATTGATATTTTTAATATACTAATGTAACAGTTATGTATGGAGATAGATTTAGGCGCTTCTTTACAGATGAATAGGATGGCAACTAAAAAAATTGAAATATAATAAAAATTTTCAGCAAAAACGTTACTGTAGAACATGGCTGAGTCCAGAAAGTGTGATCAATGCAAGATAATCATCGATAAATCTGGGCACGGCAGAACAGAACAAGTTAAAATTGAGATCCAGTTTATTTGGAATAATTTCTTCACTAGAAATTGAAGACTAAGACCATGAATACATCAACATTGTATTCTTCATTAATTCTAGCAGAACTGTTGTATCATTTCATAATAGTTTATCAAACTATTAATGAACTTGGTTCTATTTTGAAAGTTACTACTTGAAAAACAACCTTTATGTCTTCACGACACCTGATTTAAAGAGTTTTAGAACAATTTCACAAGTTCTTGATTTTACTGATTGCATTATGATAGACTGTTTTTCAAGGACAGCTTTTAATGGTGCATAATTGGCAGAAAATCAAACAAAAAACAGAAAAGGGAAACCAAGACTAAAAAAACATTTAATTGTGATTTATTTTAATTTTTGAATTATGCTTATTTATCAATCAAGAATTTGTAAATTAAATTTATACCAGTTAGATTAAATTAACATTGTTAATACCATTGTCGGCAAAAGAGTTTGACAAATCATTGATGACTAAACGCTAAGCAAATTAAGTCATAACATTGCACAATGATTGGCAGATGAAGAGTACATAAACAAATTCAAAATTACAACGACAGGTACATGTTAATTGTTTAATTATTTGCATATTTCGAATAGAAAAACTATGTATAGGAATTATTTGATGATAAATTAAATTAATTTAGACTTATTTTGCGTTTCAGGTTTGATATATTATGCAAACAGAAATCTAAACGTCTGAGCACATGAGTAGTTCTCAGGTGCTTCAAATTCAATTCAAGGATTTATGGTAGCACTGGAGCATTATATCATCCATATTTAAGTTGGATAGTCAGTAGCCTGATTATGAAAATGTGTTCATATGTTAAAGGATATGGATAGGAGTTTATTAT
>CABFPE010000548.1:47071-64566 GCA_900660155.1 Hofstenia miamia | reverse complement strand
CACTGGTGGGAAAGCAGTGGCAGGTGTGGCAATTACAGCCACTCATAGCCACCAGTGGACGACTGGTGGACCACTAGTGACATCTGATTTACTTTTAATCATAAATAATATATGAGCTAATGCTTGCAAGTAAAATATTATTCATTATTTTGATTCTTAGATCTCATAAATATATGAAATTCATTGTGAAGAGCTTTTTTACAATTTTTATTTGCAAAAGTTATAAGATATATGTGCAGAATGAAATTTAAATATAATTTATTCATGATTATTCGTGGACCTTGAAATTAATGTCTACATGAGTACTTAAAATTGGGCAAATGTTATTTTTAACTATTGTAAAAAAAATGTCAAAAAATTGCAATTACTTCTGAAATTGAAAATTAATTTAAATGGGACATTTTTAAAGTTGATATTGATTATAATAAAAAAATTCTTTGTATTTTCCATTCCCAAATAAAATCAATATAAGTGGTAAACTTGTTAGCATTTCCTTTAACCCTTTTTTGGGTTTGTGTTAGTTTATACTCAAATGTTTAAGCTCTTTATCAATATAAAAGTTTGCTATTGTTACATTTGAGACATTGCTCTGTTGCCAAAATCGTACTTTTGCATCAGTGGCCCACCAATTAGCCACCAGTGGACCACTGTTGGACAACCAGTTACCAACTGGTACAATAGTGGTCAAATTTACCCTGTTGCCCATCATTTCTGCCACTGGTGGTCAAACCAGAAATTGGCTACGTGGGTAATCAATACTAGAGAATCACGCATTACACATAGCGCACTGAGAATGTCCATGAGTCACAACCCCTTCAACTGTAAATGTTAATTGCTGCATGCTGTCGATTTTTCAGCCGTTGAATAGTTCTAATTTGGGATTTGGCCCTGTAATCAACTGCTGTCGATCTAATCGAATTTCCTTTACTGACTAGATTACAAAGATTGTTGTAGTTAGATATTAAAAAACGCGAAATCGATTAGAAGGCACAACATTGGAGTCATGCCTGGTACGAAAAGGATATTGCATGCAATAATTTGGTAAAGCCTTAATTAATCTAACCCTATCTCAGCTCAGTACAGATTTTACACTAAATCCGTTTGCTGCCATTTCTACAACTTTTATCATTTTTACAACAATAAATTTAGATCTTGCTTAGGCCTAATAGCCTTGGTGGAGCCATTGTGCTTCTTCTGTTTTTTTACTGGTGCACACAAACTTGTGGGCGGATAGGTTGAAATATTATGAATTTTTCCTTAAATTTTGCGTTTGATCAGGAAATATTTAAAAATTTGAAAGCCAATATATTATTTCATATGAAGCAAATTTTTGATCAACCGGTGAGTTTTGGCTGCATTTACATTCTCTAGATTTATTATCTCAAATACTGTTTTCAGGTAAGTTTTCTTTTAGTTTATGATGCGAAAAGATTTCGTGACGGCATAAAAATGCGCTTCAATTTAGAGCAATTGCTAAAAATATTTTTATGCCATGTATTAAGAGGGAAAGTGAAATCAATTTTCCTACACCATCACTCGACAGAAATATATAGCAAGAAATGTCCGTCTACGTTAAATTATTTAATATTTTCAAACATTCCTGAATTTGTTCATAGATAGTTTAATTTTTGAAATTTATTAGAGTAAAAATTTATACACAACATGAAGCCCTCCACTGAGTCAATAAACTTTTACATTCAGACAAGGTGCCCATTTCGAGAAAGTGTATCAAAAATACACAAAAAACTAGTTAAGAATTAGGGACATGACAATATTTGCAGTAAACGTCATATGTACCGTACTGTAAATGAGTTCAGAATGGCAAACCTTGTCACAGAAATATAGGTTCTGTTATCCAAATGTGATGAAAACATTGAAAAAATCAAGAATTTGGTAGAAGCCTATCCCCATTTATCAATATCAGTATTGGAAAGTTTAACTGGCCTAGGAGACTGATCAGTGAGATACATTTTAAAAGAAAATCTTGGAAAAATTTCCGTCATGATAAAATAAATTCCACACAAGGTAAGTGATGCCCGCAAACAATCAAGAATGACTATGGGTCAGACACTAATTGAAACAATCTATTTTAACATCTTAGTTACAGATGAAAAATGGCTTTATGCATCAGGTGGAAGCTATAAACAGAACTGCAGAGCTGGGTGAGTCCTGGGGGAGACCGGCCACATTTGTCATCGCAAAGCTTTTCAGACAACAAGTTTCATATTGCTGCTGCTATTGACTTTCAAGGTCAATATCATTTCAAACTGTTTTTAAGACGTGAAACCATTTATTCTAACGCATACATCCAATTTTTGACTGAAATTTGTTACAAGTTTGGTTCAACTTCTGGACTTTGTATCATGCATGAAAATGCAATACCGCACGTATCAACCGTTGTTCAAAACTTCTTTCAAGAGCCACTGTACAGTCCAGATATGAATTTGACGGACTACTTTGTTTTTAGAAATATGGAAGAGGTAAGAAATAATATATATTCTAAAAACAGAAATGATGTCAATCAGTTTTTTGACAATTACTTGATTAGTAATCGATGGACTTCGGTAACTAATGAAATTCAACGAGTGCAATCCGAAATTCGTGAAATTCTTATGCAATGCTCATAAAAACAAGAGCTGGCACCTAGATCGTGTAATAAACTACCGCCTTGCATTTGAATGATATCTACTAATCCAATTTGCCTTTATAAAAATGTCACTGTATCAATAATAAGAAAGGAAAAGAATATGAACGAATTTTCATGATATTTAGAAGGGCATAGTTCAATCATACAGTTAAATAGGAAAAGTAATAACTTTTTTGTAATGTTTCTGTAGTTTCCTTGAAGCTAGGATTATTTATGATCTTGAGTATTTCACTAAGACATGAAACTCGGAAATATAAATAATTCTGGTTTAAAGTCCAGCTTTTGCAAACCCACAAGAGGTATATGTCCAAAGAATTGATAAAGAATAAGACCTTCTCAATCTAAGTCAGTTAAGATTTCAATACTAAATATACATGTTATATTTAAAAATTTTTTTTCTGAAAATAGAAGTGACAGACTTAGTTAATTTTGCTAATGCCAGGACAGCCCAAGCTCATCACACTTCATGGAAATCAATCTCGACCTATGTATACCCAGCAGCTCCTAAATCTCTGCTAATGATGCATTAATAAAAAGTTAATAATCCTCAGCATCATAGTGTAAGTGTGTAACCGTTTGTTTTATTCGTCTTCAATACATTTTCAAACATTATTCAAGAAGCTAAATTGGGATAATGATATATCTATGCAAAAATATGATATAGCTAGCATTTTGTTTACAAATATTACTTGGATAATATATTTTGAATAATAGAACTGCTAAAACTAAACATTAGCGCAATATTTTTGAATGTGAGTTAACAATTTCTGGCCAAATTCAGATATTAAATCTAAAATATTTAAGTTAATCATATTAATTGTATGAAAAATTTAGAAAATATATTTTAGACCAACTGCGTGTCAAGCATATTCTACAATCACATTCATATTTAATAAACAAAATAATGGTATTTTTGACTTTCTTTATTTTATTGAATTAAATAAAAATAAGATTTTTAGCAAGTTTAAAAATAAAAAACATAATATATGCTTCCGATTTATATTAGAAATATGCGAAATTTTAAATGTTGTAAGGCTGGATTTTTTTCCGCCACACAGCATGTGGGGTTGGTAAAGAACAAATGTATAATCCCATACAGCACAACATGTTGTGTTGTGTTGTGCACAACACAAAATGGCAAGCCTAGTAATATTAGAACATATAATCGTTGGTTTTGCAATTCCTATTGAAACTTTAGATGTTGTGCGTAATTACTATGTTCGTTAACATATAAATAAATGAAATATTTGTATTATGAATCATTTTTAAAAAAAGTTCAAGTTGCTTTATAATTAATGTAAATTGCATGACTACAAGTTCAATTTGGTCGGTAATAATAATATAATGCAGTTCTGATGGTTTTGTAACATTTTATGTCAAGGAGTCCTTGTAAAATCATGCCTATATGCAATAAAATTATTTTTCAATTAATAATTTTGTCCTATTACGAATATTTTAGGCTTTGTTTTAATGCAGTTTAAATTATTCTGTATTCCTTGATTTATGCTTTTTATGCTTTTCGTGCTTAAAGCATAATATGTCGGCCCTAGTAACAACAATGTCTGTCATGTGATTGAATTAAACTTATATATCTTCGTAAATATACATTGCTCACGTGAATTTCTCCTTAATTTACCATCATGTCAAACTCAATTTTATCAAGCGAGTTTTGCGCTCTACAATTCGCCAAAAGGCCATCGGACTGCAGATNTAATGAAGTAGAAATTTTTCTGTAATCCTTGATTTATGCTTTTTATGCTTTTCGTGCTTAAAGCATAATATGTCGTCCCTGGTAGTTACAATGTCTGTCATGTGATTGAATTAAACTTATATATCTTCGTAAATATACCTGATTTATTGTCAGATCTTGCTCACGTGGATTTCTGCTTAATGTGCCATCATGTAAAACTTAATTTTATCAAGCTATTTTTGCTCTCTACAATCGGACTACAGATACGATTTATGCAAATTAATCACTATTTTTACAAATTGTTTCATAGATTTGTACATACAACTAATAACACAACATCCTAAAATAGACAAACAAAGCAACATCAATTACTAAATAAGCAACAAAGCATTATAAAATTATATTTATTCTAGTGTGCATGCAAGTAATTTTGTATTATAATAGTGTACATTAATTCGAAAAGTTTCAGCGAAAAAAAAGATTCGGACAAAAACTTCGGCAAGAAAAGCTTCGGACAGATTTTCAAAATTTCTGAAAAAATTTTAAAATCGTACATTTATGAAAAACCAATCAATTATAGTCAAGAGTACACCAATACACCATATTTTTGCATACTTTCCGGTTTATTTTTTTGGAAATTTTTGTGAAAGTGTGAATGTGAACGGAAGGGTTGGCAGAAAAAAAATTCACAAATGTGTAAAATTTATAAATGGAATCAAAATAATGAATATAAATAGAAATAAAAATGAATAAAAACGAACAGCACAAATTGTAAATAAACAATAGAAAACTAATAGCAACAAAATACAGTATTACTCTGTCCATAGCTTTCAGTTGAAGATCATCGACAGGATCATCAGAGGGCAACTCTATAATCAATTTTTCTTTAATTTCTGCTATTCCGAATCCCTTTATTATCATATCACGAGAGTTTCTCGCATGATCATACAATGCCAAGCAGGTCTGGAAACTGGTCAAACATTTTGAAACCCAATTGAATGATATGCAAACCCTACCCAACCTGATCCGTCATCCTAAATTTGACCTCTCAGTATCTGATTTCTCCTTTGGGTCCATTGAAGGAATTGCTTCTTTAAAAATATTTGATATGCCTCCCTAATAAATATTCGAAAACTAGACATAGCAAAATGAATATAGCAAAATAATATAACATAGTATAGTAGTAAGAAACCGAATATCTCCAGATCGGTTCCTAATCATTTATAAAACTAGCTTGCAATCAAACAGATATCGATCTTTTACCATGACAAAAATTTTGTCACAGAAGGCTAAAATCTGGAAAAAAAACTATTGTTTGGAGTACAAACTAGTGCTTAGATTATTCTTAATGGATATGCGGATTGAAAAGGGCAACATATCATCAAAACAAAGAATGAAATATGCTTTCACACATTTCTAAATAGCATGTATTGGGGTATTAAATGCTTTTTTAAGCATTAGTTGTCACATCGTTCAATATTACAATTTAGCGATAAAACCTATACTTGTAATCACGAATGTCAACGTCCGCCTTACACAGTGTAACAGTTAATATTGCTGACATGACTAGTTCGGTTTTAATTTATTATATTTTTAGTTTTTGCTACCAAATTCCTCTATTCTGGATTGTAGTTGAAGCTCTAGCAAATAATAAGTTATGTTGTATAATTGACATTTTTTGCTAGAAATTCACATTTATTGGAAGTGCAAAAAAATATTATGTGGTGGCTCAGAACTGCTTGTCTCAATTGCTTCATGGTGACATTAAGTAATTTTTTCTATTGCTAATATTTTCATTGAAATTGTCTTTGAACATTTTTACATATTGTGACTTAATTATATAATTTTGTACCAAAGTCATAATGTTTTAATGAAAACATTTTATTTATATTGTTTTACAAACTATGCTATTGAAACTATGCAAAAAATTGCTTCTTGTAAAACTATATTATGATTCGTTCATAACTCAAATTTAACTAACTGCACCATATTCACCATTTTGCGGAATGCTAATTTTTACAAGGTTGCTTCAACCAAGTTAATATTAAGATAACGAAAAGTATCCTAGTTTAATAAACAAAGATATTCAAGCTTTATATATATATATATATATATTATAAATGTTTTTGAAAAACCTCATCATGACCGCTTTTGCAAACATAAATCTTTGAAATTTTGCAGTGTAGTCTCTCTTCAATTTACCTATCCCCATGGTAATATATTTAAGTTCGAGTAATGCGGGAGAAATGGCCAAAAAAATAGGTTTATTGGGGGATGCGATTCGCACAAATGCCATAGAACCTGATCGTTTCCCGTCAAATGAAAGGGTTTGCATTTTCCATATCAAAAAGCAATATATATATATATATATATATATATATATATATATCCTTCATGATCACTAGGTTGATGATTCTTTTGATTTATTGCAATAAATTGATAATATAACTAAATTCCTCAATTACTTTAATGATCAGCACAAATCACTAAAATTCACTAAAAAATGAGGTAATAATCATCTCATTTTCTTAGATCGTTGCATAACAAAAACAAATGTCATTTTTATTAGATAATGGTTACAAAAACAAATTTACAAACTTATAGATACCAGCTAACTCACGCTTTCATTCAAAATACAACAATTCTTGATAGTTTATAGAATTTTTTAAACCAAACATTCGATATAACTAAAATTTTAGAAAAAATGGATGCGCAAATTTTAAAATAAAAAAATAACCAAGAAGTTTGGAAAAAAGAAAAAAACATACATATTCATATATACATATATATATATATTAAGGTGGTTAGTTTTTGGCCGTTTTACCAAACTTTTAAAAATTGCTATTGGCTAATTCCGGAAAGTTGTGGAGAGTTACAAAATTACTTATTACACATTTTTATCTCAATTAATTCATATTTTCAGCTGCCGCAAATCAATTAAACATATGGGTTAACTACTTTTACTGATTTTCTACCATAATGTATCCATAAAGGGTTAATGAGATATGGAAATGAGTTTGATTACATTTTTTAGTGTTAACAAAAGCATCATTGAGTTTTCTATAAAATCTTGGCGATTATTAACAACGGGTTGAGCTGCCGCACACAACAATGTTAAAAAACAGCCAATTTATTGATATATTTGTAGTAAATCCTTTTGTAACTGATCTGAAATTTGATAGAAAATATTTTTAATTATTCTATTATGTTTAAATTTGAAGAGGGCATATAAATCTAATAGTGTTTAAAAAATTTACAGAATCAGTAAAGATTTAAGACTGCTGCAATTAAGAATTTACTTTTTAATACGAGTCAGAAATTACCGAAAAAATAATCTTTTAACTATTTAAGGGTATGGAAACAAAAATAATTCCAATTTGACAGTGGAATATAAAATCAAAGTTTACTGTTTACAATAAAAAAATGAATTCAAAATCCTTTAGCAACCTAGTTATTATAATGGACCAATGATTTGGAAACAAACTTGTGAAAACAAATATAATGAACTAAAGCTTACTAAGTTAAACGATGTCAAATGTATAATCTTTTTTGGATTCAAAACATGGAACTTTTTCTCGTGAAGCAAGTTTTGTATGAATCAAGCCTTCTCTTGCTGAATGACTGCAAACTTTCATGAAAGACTCTCTTACTAATTTAATAGCTCGTTCTACGGCTTGACTATGACAAGGGTAAAGTACTGATGCAAAATATTCACGATTTTCTATGTTGAAATCATTTCCTTTATCTGTTAAATTCATAACTAACGGTGGTTCAGTTATAAGTGTGCTTTGCCAATCAGTTAATTTGGTATAATCATTGCAAGTCATGTTTAATTTTGGAATCTTGAAATTACGAACAGTCGATGAAATATTATTTCTACCGACAATTCTTAATTCCTTTCCGACCAAGTTCTGTAATGTAAGGTATTTCATCGGACATCATTGCTTAAAGTACATTTTCAGGGTGAGAAAAATAAGCATTTCGCTGAATCACCTGAAAAACAATTTTCTGGACGCAATTTTCTTCTGTTTTAGTTCTTTGAATTGTTTCCAATAAATGTTTTGCCCATCTTGTACTGAACATTTAAGTTTTATAGCAAACCACATTGGCACATACAATGTCATCACAAAAACAATAATCCGTTTCAAATTATCTGAATGTGATTCAGTTGCAGAATATAGTCACATATTTCGATTAGCTGTTGTAAGCCACCTTGAATGATAAAGATTTCCTGGAGATCGAGACGCAAGAACTTCGGATACAACCCCATTTGAGATGATGAATGTCATAGATGTACTTTTGATCCGTATTTAAATCCTTAACTGGAGTAAATTGTAGTTCAACAAAAATTCATTCAAATGATTTAATCGATCGTTTTTCACAATCAGATAGTTTTTTCAAATAGAACCTGTGAAACAACATGTACCAATAGTTTTACTATCCATTGCTGCTAACAAATGACGAAGTGGAAGCTCGTTTGCATGCAGCATACAAACAAATCAATGCATTGATCGCTCAATAGTTGATTCTAAATTTTTTATGATACCTCCTTTCGTCGCAGTATTGACAACTGTTCCATCACATCCTATTGCAGCTAATAGGTTGGTTCCTACATTTCTGTTTTGTAAAAACTTGCGAATTCCTTTGGCAATGGTAGCTGATGATCTGTTTTCTGGGGTGAAATGACCCATGTACTTAGAATTAGGTTTAGAAATTTATGATATGTGTTCCTCATTTGCATTTTTCTTGTGAAGTGATCCCCCAGCTTTTTCAATGAAATACGTGAAATCTCTCTTACCATCAAAATAGATGCTAGTGATTTCATCGATATTTGTAATCATGGTTTTCTGCGCTTGCACCTTTCTCGACGTACTTTACCTTTATCAGCAACATAACTTTGATCATTTTCGTCAATTATTTCTAAGTCTTCTAACAAAGATAACGACAGGAATGCTGCACTTCTGTCTGATAAACTAAATCTGTCACATGCTTCTGCAAAAGTAGGTAAGGTTTTAGTCGACTTAGGCGCAGCTAAAGGCAAAATTTTAGATGAGATTTTGAATATGGTTTCAAAGTGGATTCTATTCAGTGTTGATTTTTGTGGCAGAAATTCATCAGCATCATTTGATTCTAAGATAGTAGAAGAACTGCTATCATTTTCTTCCAATAATATTTCAACGATATCAAGAGAAGTTTGAGAACAAATCTATTCGTCGATAGCGAATGGTTGATGAAATATTATTTCTATGACAATTTTTAATTCATCTCCAACCAAGTTCTCTAATGTGAGGTCTTTTATCAGCAATCATTGCTAAAAGTACATTTTCAGGGTTAGAAAAATAAGCATTTTACTGAATCACCAGAAGAACAATCTTCTGGACGCAAACTTCTTGTGTTTTAGTTCTTTGATTTGTCTTGAATAAATGTTTTGCCCATCTTGTATTGGACATTTAAGTTTTATAGCAAACCATATTGGCACATACACTGTAATCCGTTTCAAATTATCTGAAGGCTATTCAGTTGCAGCATATAGTCACATAATTCGATTGGCTGTTGTAAGTCAACTTGAATGATTTAGATTTCCTGGAGATCAAGACAAGAGCGTTGGATACAACCCCATTTGAGATGATGAATGTCATATATGTACTTTTGATCCGTACTTAAATCTTTAAATGGAGTAAATTGTTGTTCAACAAAAATAGATTCAAATTTAATTGATTGTTTTTTCACAATCAGATAGTTGTTTCCAAAAGGAGCAGTGAAACAACATGTACCAATTGTTTTACCGTCAATTGCTGCTAACAAACAAATGACGAAATGGAATTCGTTTACATGCAAGTAGTTAATAAGGCCGAGAGGAGGTTCCAATGGGACACCCATTACTTTTTGCCACATGGAAATGAAGCTATTTTATTGGACGCCATCTAACAACGAAATATTTTTGATAAAATATTAAATTGAACAAATTAAGTTTTTGACAAAGTTTTTATTTTTGATTGCCATGATTTGGGCAAAGTGATATAATTGAAAACAATGTTTTTGACAATATTAATTTGAGTATAATAATAATTTTTTGACAAAGTTTTATTTTTGATTTCTAGAATTTGGGCAAAGTGATATAATTGATGACATGAAATGTGTTGACAAAACTAAATCGAGCAAATTAATTCTTTGACGAGGTTTTTATTTTTTAGGTACACTGACATATTTGCTTCTGTTAATATAGTTATGACATGTTCATTGTAACAATGTTTTTAATTATGCAACTCTCTGTATTAAGGAAAATAATTCATAGATATAAAACCCAACACTTGGGTATAACATGTTATATTTTGTATAGACGTATATTTCAACATACATTAATATTAATCAAAGATATAGTATGCAAAGGACGGAATATAGATCTATATTCATCAATTGTGTATAATTTGTGCTAAATGTAAAAGTATGCATAACACAATGGCTCTGAGTGATGAAGTTTAGCATTATGCAATATTCAACCTGTAAAATAACAAATGTTTGAATCAGAGAGATAATAATACTCGTTAAAAGTATAATGTCTTATTTCAGTAATAATGCAAAATAATTTTTCAGAAAAAATCAAAAACTACTTTATGCAAAAAACTCGCAATTTCTAATATTTAATAAACGTACGTGGTAAAACCCACATACGTGTTTAAGACAAGACAAAAATGTAATTTATTCTACACTTTGCTTATAATGACCATATATATCATACTATTAAATTTGTCTATTGTGTCAGTTTATCATCATAGTTCGAATTTTAATGAATATAGCGATTCACAACCAACCAATGTCATGTAGCAATTTTTTCTGCAGATTTCTACTCATTTGTTTTCATATGTCACTATGTACACTTTTTTCGAAATTTGTAAGTACATAGCGACATATTATAACTATATATATAAATATATATATATATATATATATAGTTGGCTGCAAAAAAAATGAGACTTCCTGTAGAAATAACTTTATTTAAACGAACCAAAACTGATTTCATTAAATTGGACTTCATTTCAGATGTCAAAATGTGTTGACTTTCTTGGAGTTTTTTCTTTTAAATCGGATATATTTTTCCGATTTTTCTTCTCAACNTGCCACACGATTGGAGAAAGATCAGCAGAAATTGGTGGCCACTGCAAAAACTGGATATTATTTTCAGAAAACCAATTTTTTTGTCTTTGCTGACCTGTGCGGGGTTGCTCCGTCCTGTTGGAGTATCCATCCATTATATAAAGCATCAGCATAAGGCATAAAATCAGCTATGATTTGGCAATATCTTTGAATGTCGATTGTGGCTTTTCTGTCTAATATTTTCAAATGAAACCCACGATAGGAAAGTGTTCCCCAAACCATAATTTTTTGTCGAACTTTGGAAACGCTTTTGTTGGTCTTGGATATTTCTTTGACTACCACACTTGTACTTTATTTCTGTGCAGTTGAAATACACTCATCAGTTATCCAAACATCTTCAAAAGTGTAGTGTTTCCAATCTTTCACGAAATTTAATCTTTTTTCTTGATGTTCTTTTGTAATCAGAAGTCGAGTTTTCATTCACAGAGATTTCGGCTTCAGTTTGAAAACGGTTTGCAATTTTTTCCCAGAAATATAGGGATTTTTAAGAGCAATTGCGACTGTTTTCTGAATGAATTTTCCAATAATTTTTCGAGGACGTCCACTTCCTTTTCTTCTTTTGAGAGATTCTCCTTGTCGATTTTTTTTCAGATTTAGAAAATAAGTTGATTGAAAAATTTGCGATGTTGCAAAGGCGTTTTCAAGCTGTTTCAATGTTTCCATTCTGAAGAAATCAAGTAGAAACTTTGCAAAGCAAAACAATTTGTTTGATAAGCGTTTTCAAATAATTACGAAGTACCTCCCTGGAGCATTTCCAGGGGTATCTCAAGTCTTCAATGAACACCTGTTCTCCTACTTGCAGATGAAAGTGTATGTTTCTCCTCTTTTATTTCTCCTTACATTCTGTCCATCTTCACAATAGATTTCATACCATATTACGTCATAATAGCTCACAGTCTTTTGGCGCAGATTCAAACAGACTTAATACACTCCATTGAACTTGACAAAGTTATTTTTATGAACAAATTACACTAGTGGCTACGATAAGTGTATTGGTTTTAATTAGTTTTTGCATCCAATTTTAACACAGATGAGATGCATGTTCCAGATGCACATTACCCTGATCCCGACATTCACTTAGAAGACTTTCAATTCACTACAAAAAATTAATAAGATTCTTGCTATTATGCCATCTTTGCAGACACAAACAGCTGATGGGCTGTCTGGTAAAGTTCTCAGTACTTTCTGTTACACAGTAGCTCCAATTTTCTACATTTTGTTTGGGCTCATTCTGTCTACTACGACTGTTCCCTTGATCTCGAAGATTGCATTCATCACGCGTATCCATAAATCTTAGCCCTTGAGAGAATTCTTTTTGACTTCTTATATCCTAAGATTATGGCCAAGCTCTCGTCCAAACAGCATGGTTGCTCAACAGTCACCCAACTTTTACTCTTTTTAGACGAGGTGTTTAATCACTTAGACAAGAGTGAGGANAACAAAATTAGTCATTGCAAACAATAAACCGAAAAATTATATCAAAACAATGTAAATTTGGGCGTGAATCATTTAAGCAGGTCCGAATGTGCTAATTAAAAATGCATTAGTGAGCTGTCAAAAAAATCAATTAGTGAGATCTTCAAAGCACTTAGCACCAAGTATCAATTAGATGACTCAACGCCTCAACCACCCCCTTTGATATTCACAGTCTGTCACGTGACATGTGACGTCATAAGCTCTAGACCAATCAGAGGCGTTTTTGTGGCGCAGGCGGGAACCCCCCTTTACTACTGTAACTCCACTTTTTTCAGTGTTCTCTGAACTGTGGTTTCATGCACAGAGATGTCGGCTTCAGTTTGAAGTTGGTTTGCAATTTTTTCCCCAGAAATATAGGGATTTTTTAGAGCAATTGCAACTGTTTTCTGAATGAATTTTCCAATAATTTTTCGAGGACGTCCACTTCCTTTTCTTCTTTTGAGAGATTCTCCTTGTCGATTTTTTTTCAGATTTAGAAAATAAGTTGATTGAAAAATTTGCGATGTTGCAAAGGCGTTTTCAAGCTGTTTCAACGTTTTCATTCCGAAGAAATCAAGTAGAAACTTTGCAAAGCAAAACAATTTGTTTGATAAGCGTTTTCAAATAATTACAAAGTACCTCCCTGGAGCATTTCCAGGGGTATCTCAAGTCTTCAATGAACACCTGTTCTCCTACTTGCAGATGAAAGTGTATGTTTCTCCTCTTTTATTTCTCCTTACATTCTGTCCATCTTCACAATAGATTTCATACCATATTACGTCATAATAGCTCACAGTCTTTTGGCGCAGATTCAAACAGACTTAATACACTCCATTGAAATTGACAAAGTTATTTTTATGAACAAATTACACTAGTGGCTACGATAAGTGTATTGGTTTTAATTAGTTTTTGCATCCAATTTTAACACAGATGAGATGCATGTTCCAGATGCACATTACCCTGATCCCGACATTCACTTAGAAGACTTTCAATTCACTACAAAAAATTAATAAGATTCTTGCTATTATGCCATCTTTGCAGACACAAACAGCTGATGGGCTGTCTGGTAAAGTTCTCAGTACTTTCTGTTACACAGTAGCTCCAATTTTCTACATTTTGTTTGGGCTCATTCTGTCTACTACGACTGTTCCCTTGATCTCGAAGATTGCATTCATCACGCGTATCCATAAATCTTAGCCCTTGAGAGAATTCTTTTTGACTTCTTATATCCTAAGATTATGGCCAAGCTCTCGTCCAAACAGCATGGTTGCTCAACAGTCACCCAACTTTTACTCTTTTTAGACGAGGTGTTTAATCACTTAGACAAGAGTGAGGACTTGTGCCTATTTTGACTACTTAAAGGCCTTTGATCGTCTTCCCCACACATTGTTCTTGCATAAACTCCGGGTTTTTGGTTTATATGATCAGTTCATTAAATTCTTCCAGTCTTATTTAACTGAATGCTATCAATGTGTTGTCATTGATGAGAATATCTCACCAAAGGTTGCAGTGACAAGCAGGGTTCCTCAGGTGAGCATTTTAGGTGCCTTGCTTTTCTTTATGTTTATCAATGAAATGCCTGATAGTTTCATCAACTTCCATAGCTTTATATATGCTGATGACTGTAAAGGTCTTGGTAGTAACAGTGATATTCAATGGTTCTTACTCTGGAATCAGTCTAATGGCATCACTATTAATGTCTCTGAACTGTGGTTTCATGCACAGAGATGTCGGCGTCAGGTTGAAGTCGGTTTGCAATTTTTTCCCAGAAATATAGGGATTTTTGAGAGCAATTGCGACTTTTTTCTGAATGAATTTTCCAATAATTTTTCGAGGACGTCCAATTCCTTTTCTTCTTTTGAGAGATTCTCCTTATCGAATTTTTTTCAGCTTTAGAAAATAAGTTGATTGAGAAATTTGCGATGTCGCAACAGCGTTTTCAAGCTGTTTCAACGTTTCCATTCCGAAGAAATCAAGTAGAAACTTTGCAAAGCAAAACAATTTGTTTGGTAAGTGTTTTCAAATAATTACGAAGTACCAGTTTAATTAATTAACTTTTTTGTTTGAAAATTTTAAAGTTCACAAAAGTCTCGTTGTCTTTTATTTTTATAGTTTTCATCTAAAACTTCTCAATACGTTTCAACAAAGTGTTACAAAATAGGTGTTCAGTCTAATTTTTTTGCAGCCAACTATATATATATATATATATATATATATATATATATATATCTATTTAAATACATATACATATATATACATATATATATATATATTAGCATTTTTGAAAATCTTTAAGATATGTCGAACATCGCATCAAATAAGAAAATAAAAGCCTATTGCATAAAATAAAAGTTAATCAAGAACAAAGATGGTACTTAAAACTGTTTTAAGTAGTCTGTAGTCTTTAAATACAGCTGTTATGTAAATAATGTTTCATACATTGGAAAAACTTCGAAACATTTTAAAGTAAACATTAACGAAAATGTAAAAGGCAACATGCAAATACAGGAATGCCAACATCAATATAAAGCAAAAGAAAGTAATATTTAAACAATAGCTTCACATCAAAATTTACATTTAGAAGAAGCAATATTAATTTAGAAACATCTAAATGGAAATCAAATATTGTAAAATATTATATTACGGCATTTAATTTTAACCTGATGAAGAAACTCTGAGTTGTGAAAGCAATCCTAAATTTATGTTTCGTTTTTTTATTATTTTGCTTAAATATAAAGGTCAAAGATTTTTGTATGTCACATATATAAATATATATATATATATATATATTTATTTATTTATATATATATATCTTTATATATATATATATATAATTGTTTATTTAATATATTGATGTTGCATTCCTTTATAAAAATTACATTGGCAATTTTTTGTATTTGGTCTCAGTTGTAATGTGAAAATTTATTTCTTTTATCCTAATTTGCATTGTTTCCCCAATATATGAGGCTGAATACTCACAGTTATATTTGTAAGCCAAGTGACTCAGTATGGGTAAACAATAATGAAATTGTCTGAGACAAAAGTTTTTCCTGTCTAAATTTTAAATCAATATATGCATTATTTTTCAAGACTTCTATCTCTATGTTAAAATCCTTATCACACTTTGTATCATTTAGAAAAATTTATATCAAAATGATGATTTTTTGCGAAATATTAATCATAATATTCAACAAAGATGCAAAATTTTCAATAATGTTAGTAGTATGCTGGCAACTTTTTGCAAAAAATTCAAAAAACAAATATATTATTTCTGTAACTGGAAAGTGCTAATTATCTAAAGCCGCTATGTAATCTTTCTTTCTGTGCTTCATTCAGAATAAATTCATAACAATATTATAAAAATACATTAAGAAGTTAGGATCTAATGTTGCAAAAAGAAAAGCAAATTACTTCAATTTGATTTGATTATTTAATAAGTTTTAGTGAATTCTAAGATTCATCAAATTCGTAAATGAAGTGCTTACAGCAAGGTATTAGAAAACAAATTGCTATTCTAAATAAAATTAGCAGAGATTGAAGAATAACTTATATAATCATGAATTCTTGATTTTAATTATAGTTAAATTCAAAGCATTCTTTTCACAATTATTTAAAAATTCCATATCCTGCTCATTGAATTCCAATAAATTTTGGATAAGGATCAATAGTAATATGAAATGACTTACATAAGAGCAACAATATTGTGCTTGGTTTCATAACACAAATTTCTAATTCAAATCATGCATATACTTGCTAGTGCCAAAACACATACTCTATTAAACTAATTCAACTTGCATAAATTTAAAATCATATTCCTCAAAGTCATTAATGTCCAAATAAAGGATGGTATTTCTTTAAATGATTATTTACTAAGTGTTGATGAAAAGCATACAGCAAATATTTTGTTGGTAGTGTGGAACTCTGTACACTTGGAACTATTAAAATTTGCCTTGTGAAGAATTTAACTTCTAAATATGAGATAAGTGCATAGGCAACACTTAATATGTAATTTTAAAATTTCATGAGGATTGTTCATTAAAACTTTTATCTTTGTTTAGCAAAAAACGCTTACAATTACTAAATCTTAAGTTTCCTCATGGAAAATTCCATTTTGCACAGCTTAAATAAATTAAATTTTTAATTACAACTATATCCCTATTATTTTATGTTAATTTTTTATTCTTTATTATAAAATGACATTAAATCTATCTTTCAGATTGTTCAATAGACATGTTAGTAAGAATAGTTCCATTCAGGTTATGGCTGCATTACTTAAGAGCTCTAATTAGTGCTAAGCATAACCAAGATTTCAAAAAATGTGTTGCACAACCAAAACTAGCATTTCTGCCTTATTCACAGACATATCTCAGAGTCATGAATCTGAAATTAAATATTTTCTATCATATAAAATTTAAATCTCATTGCCAAATGTAGCATCATCCAAAATATTCAGAAAAAAGCTGCAAACGTCGCAGAAGAGACTAAGATCAAAAAGGAGTTGATTAAAAATATTACAATCAATTAGTTGCTATGATTTCAGATTAATTT
>CABFPE010000548.1:13761-45949 GCA_900660155.1 Hofstenia miamia | reverse complement strand
CTGTCCAATGCATGTATCCAAAAATGTCAGAAATACTGCTTACCAGAAAAATTCTTCAGAATGCACTGCTGGAACATTATTTCTGTGAATCTGTCGTCCTGCCATACATGGAATCATGATATCTTCTTTGTTGACACCTGTCGTTCTTAAAAATGCACTATGGAAGATCTGATTATTATTCTGGAATTGTCATAAGACTTCTATGCAGTCTTTCACAGATTCCGTTGCCTTATGAATGTCCTCAGATGTTGACTGCAGTTTCACTGAAAGTGGCTCCAAGAACTAAGTGAAGAACTGGCATGGACACCAAAAACTGCCATCAAAGGAGCATATAAATTTTTTAGTTCTTCCACCACATTCACAAGGACTGTTAAAACTCTCTTCAAGAGAAGTGATAATTGCCTGAAATAACTGCTTGAAAACAAATACCCCCTCCTGCTTCTCCACCCATCATTTTAGTACAAAGCTTCATGAGGCTTTTGTGAGATGATTCTGGACACCTTTCAGTTTTGTATCCATGCTAATTTAGCAGACAATTGTTTGCGATATCATGCTGAATGGTAACTGCACTACAAACAGCTGGCACATCAGTTGCCTTGATCAGACAAAGATTCAAAGAATGAACAGCACAGTGAACATATGCTGCAGATGGACACTTTTCCATGATGTGTTTTGTACACCATTGTGTTGCTCTGGCATAGCAGCAGCACCATTATAACCTTGATAAACCATGGAATTCAGATCAACATTAATGTTTTTCAAGATATCCAAGAGCTTTCATTTCCAATCCAGTTAGATCAGGAGTGAGTGCAAAACACAAAAAACGCTCACAAATAGTGAAATCCCACAGCACTTATTGCGGAAAACCAGTTAATTGCTCCTGTTGTGAAAAATCAGTTGTCTCATCAGCAAGCAAAGAAAAGAATCTGGCTTCCTTCACTTCATTGATAATTGATTGTTCCATTACTGTGGAAGTAGCACAGATGATATATAAGAAGAATTTTTGCTGCAAGTCTGGAAATAGGTTTTAAGAACTGTATCATTGCACAAAACCCTGAGTTGAAGCATAGCTCGTAAATTGCCTTGATTATAGTTAATTGGATGTTCATCACTTGGTATTTGTAGTTCAGTGGTATGTTGATGGCCATGTAATGGGAAGCCTAAACGGCCATGAAAATCGACCACTTGAGTGATTTGCCTCAGAATGGCACAATTTTGAATTATTTCTTTGGACACAGTCGAATTCAGCTGATCTGAATACTAGTCATCATCTCTCTGAACGTATTTCCATTTTTTACACAGTCCTCGTGGAAGGCTGTTGTCAAATGTGAAGTCAAATAGCCATCTCGACCAGTAAGATGGGTGAACTTTTGAAAAAAAAATTTATTAGACGGTCAAATTTGACTCACACGTACTACAAAATATGCCTTCTTTGGCTTTTGAATACGTGAAAATCAAATGGGCCAGTAAAGTGCTGCTGTCCTAAGTATTTTCCGCATTTTACCTTCATCCCAAGTTAATAAAAAGTGGAAAATCTTATAAAGATCTTGGACGATTCTTAGATATTCTTGGGAAAAACTTAGAAGAAATTGGCAAGAAACTTTTAAGATATTCCAAGAGTCTTGAAAGAAATTTCCAAGAAATTCCAAAAATCATAGAAAATCCTTAAAAGTTCTTGGAAGTTTCTTAAATTTTTCGTTGAGTAAACTTGAAATTTGGCAAGAAATAAATATACAAGAAATTCTAAGTCGCCAAGAATCTAAAATGTAATTTTGGAGCAATGTACAGACCCAATGCGTAACATAATCATGATTTTATTTAAAGTTGTTTAGCTTTACATAAAAAAGACAAATATATATATATAAATGTTTATAAGATTATCAACATCGACAATTTCAAGGTTATATATTTAAATATCATATATTTGAATTGTTTGAGTCTGTTTTTCCACAACGTACTTATATATGATAGTTTTCCATCCATATTTGCGGACTTTCGCCCTATCTTGCAAAAACTCTCCTAAAATAAGAAAATTATATATCTATAGATAGAAATTTGATAAATTATAACAGAATTTTCATTATTTCTCTTTGCAATAGAAGATCTAAGAATTTCTCATTAATTTTGGAAGTGGTTAAAATGAGAATATCCAGGCTATCAAGATCAAGAAATTATTGTTTTAGTGCATTTTCACGAGATCGCACTACAGATTTACAATTTCTTTACAAAAAATACACAAATATGAATTGAATATCTGAAAACAAAGTAAATTATTTTCAGTTTTGAACAATTCATTTCAGGACACTGCTTCAGTTTCAGTTGAACACTATATATATATATATATATATATATATATATGTGTGTGCAGCTATTTCAACAAATTTATAGTGCTGCGTGTTAATTTGATTATACAGGTTTTTCTTATTTTTTCATACAGTATTCCTTACTTTTAATATTATTTTAGAAATGTTTATTAAATAATAGGTAGGAAATTATTAAGTTATCACACACACAAATGTTTTGTGAGACAATGTTACACGCACTGAGTCAACCATTGGTAATTCCTTCAATGTTCGATTAGAGCTGGAATATTTCACAACAACAAAGTATCCTCTTGTGCATTGCTCCATGTTGGGTTTTGACCCTGTATATTATCTCTTGTTCTCGTTTTAAAATGACTGTTGTTAGAGCATTAAATGCAGCAAATGCTATATTAATTAACCCAGATAACAAATTTTGGTCTAAACAACATTGTTTTTTATGGTAATAACAACGTTATTTTATGTTGCCTATGATTGTTCTAGCATTACTTTTTTATGCAATACATCAAATTTATATTGATAATCAGTTCAAACATTGCTGTTTAAACTAACACAAGCCCAACAAAGGGCAGAACAGTAATACAATAAATACATTAAATACAACAATTGCTGAAATTTTGAATGAATGTCTTGATTTTAAATTATGACAATAAGCATAAAAATCTGCCAAATTTACCAAAAGTTTAAACTTTTAAAGTTAAGTATAATTTTGAAATAATAATTTTTAAATTGTAAAGAACCTCTTCTGCTCAAATGTAACTTTTTTATCTGACAGATAATTTGAAGGTATCCAAATATTCATGAATAAATTATTTTGAAAATTCGCTTACCATGTATATTATAATTTTTCACAAATTTAATATTTCAAAAAAAGCTTTTTGCAATTCCGTTCTTTATATAAAAATGATCTAGTAATCAAAATGATGAAGTGAGTTCTATTTGCAAGGATCTGCTTGAATATTAAATTATCACATTTTTAGGTGCTCAAATTAGTATTAATGGTTGTTATTATGATGTTAATGGTTGCTGCAACAACCAAAAGTATGAAACAACCATAAACAACGTAAAAGCAACCAAAATTTTTATCTGGGAAGTTAATACATTTAACAATGATATAAAAAGAGAGAGTTGTTGGAGTGTTTCATACATCAAATACTGGAATTAAATAGGAATATGGTTAAGAATTCCTAAATTAAGTCAAAATTAGTGTTGGCAAGATTCTACACAACACTGCATATTTATAATGAATAATTGTAAACAATCAACTACTTGGCTAGTACCTGTTATTAGACATTGTTGACAGTTTAACACTTTCCCGGTTTTTCTTCATCTGTTGTTAATTACCAACGTCAGTGTTAATTAGTGTGCATGATATTGTCCTTTGATTTTTGTCAAAATACTGCCAAGCAAATTAATATCAAATACTGCTTTTTATAATTTTTACAAATAATCAAATTATAATAACCATGTGTGTACAATAAGTATTATTACAATTGAGTCTTAATTGTTCCCATTCTTTGTCTCATCTTGACCACACATGGGATTATGCCACAATATATATAATCTAACAGAGCGCCCTTTCTAATGTAGAATCTTGACAACCTTCCAACTAATAAATCTGAATGAAATTTAGGAGCTGCTTTAACTAATTTCCCTCCTTAACTAGTACGGTAGGTGACAGATTCCAATTTTCTATCTCTCTTCCTGTACTCTAACTTGTTGTAACTATTAATTAGAATAATATCTGATCAACTCCAATTGATGCAAGACTTAACAACAGTAATTTAGGTGCCAGACAAGAGATAGATGGTACAATGTACAGGGTCAGAAACCCGACCTGAGGCAAAGCACAAAGAGGAATTGAAGAAACTACGATGTAATTATTAATTCCAAATAACACTTGAACATTGGGAGAAACACCAACAGCAACGCCCATGACTCAGTGCATGAAATAATGTGCGAGAATATGATAGGATAGTGTGTGATAACTTACTAATTTAGTGCATTGATTGTTCTTGTTATTAACAACGTTGTAATATAAAGGGAATTTGCAAACTGAATGCATTAGCTTGTTATTAGTCCTTACATGTAATAACCCTACATATAAATAGATATATGTTAACAACCTATTTTGCATGTGAACAACCAATGTGGTCAGCATAAAACTAGGGAATAGGTCATTAGGTCAGCTAGGAATTAAATACCATTTAATAACATAAATAAACTTTCAATGCAAACAAAATGTGAATTCTCCTACAAGAGCTAATATAAACATAATGATGTAATAAAACAAACAACAAACAATAGGAAAGCTATAATGAAGAAAAATCCCTATCCTTACACATAACCTATGAGCACATCGGTTAAGCACCAGCTACCAGCCGCACAGCCATTGGAATGGTGCTAACAATTCATTGTTAAGTGCAAAGAGCACCGCCATTTGAATGGCGATAACAATTCATTGCTAAGTGCAAAGCCATTGCAAAGTCTCCCTTTAAATGAAGTCATGGACCACCATCTCAAATACCCTAGTGCTCGAATGTTTAGCTTTCCATTCTAGTTAATAAATAAACCTGACAAAAGAAAACGAAGTAAATCTGATAAATTTTGGTCATCAACAAATTATAATATTGCTGAGTTTTTATACTAGAAAATTTTTTAAACAATCAAATATTTGGCTACTACCTGTTAATTCTGTGTTGTTGACCATTTACTAATTTTCGATCTTCTTTCATCTGCTGCTTTGTGCATGTCATCATTAATTAGCATTTTGCGACTTTGTCTTTTTACCATTTGTCAAATATACATTTGTACTGCCAAATTAATTAATATAAAAAATTACTGCTTATAAATTAATAATTAAATATTAATCATAATCATGTGTTGTACAATTAATATTTATTTCAAAGTTCAATCTTAGTTCTTTCCTCTATTTTTCTCAACTTGACCACACATGATTGGATTACGTTACACTAAGGAGACAAAGTGCTCCAATTTGATGCATAGCAAATTTAATCTATTTTTTCTTGCATATGATTAGTGGGGATATTTTATTGATATTAGCATGCTTTTTTTAGTTACTTAATTTTTTTTCATGGATTAGTAATAATTTTTAAAAAATTTACCAAAACCATTTATTTAATGTGCTGTGTCTTTCCATCATTTTTTGTATTTTTATTTTCAAATTTTGACATTGGTGTGGGGATTATTGATCGTACTAGAATATCTTTAATACTAATTTGGATGAGATGAGTATGTGTCAGGCCTACTATATGATGGCCAGGAAATTTACAGTAAAACCTCTATATGAGGTGGCCAATGCAGTATAAGCATCTGCTCACATATAGAAGAAACAGTTTATGTCTATTTAATTTGCATTATTTTATGGCATTTATGTGTTTGCATATATAGCCTTATATTCTGCATCTATTTTTGATGTTATTTTGTATATATGTAGGCAAATTTACAACGTAATTCTAGCAATTGGTAATTTTATTGTGACATTTTTGTTTAGGTAATTCCTGAAATTGAAGGATTTCATGCGGATTTGGATCTTCCAGAAAGGGAAATGTTAGAGCACCACAGTGTTAGTTATAATATCTTCTGTATAAATTGATGTTTAGTTCATGATTCTGCATTGAAATACGTACACATATATCTAACTATGTGCTAGAGTTACATAATATTTTGTCCACAGTATTGCAAGTATTTTTAACAGTAGTAATGATATTTTAGCATGTTGGAAACCAGGCTATGGCAGCCAATGTATTTAGAGATGAGGTAGTTTTTTTAGTGTTTACACCATTCATGTTTTTTAGAATAATAATCTTTTTGGTGGTGGTGGTCATGGTGATGGTGCACTTCAAGGTTTACTCAAAGTTTCAGATAAACAAATTATTTTGTAAGTGTAACTAATTTCATATTAATTGCTAGAATGTGAAAAATTGAAAACTGTAAATTTGTCCAGTCTCTTGAAATGTGTAAAAGGCTTGTTCAATAATTCATTTAACTTAAGGGTTTCCTCTATAGCTGTGAAATTGACTTCAATAGAGCTCTAATTAGCCCAGGCACACTTCACTGCCTGTTAGGTCAAACTGAAGAAATATGAGTGCATTTTATGAAGTATTAAGCCACTAATGACAATTTGTGTCTACAAAATTCCTGAATGAATTGCTTTTGAGAAATTAATATAACTACCACCAAGGACAGTTATAACTGGCAGCCAAGCATTTATGTAGTATTTTCAATAGGCTGAAAAGAATTCATCATGTACAAATAATTCTTGAACACCTTACTGCGGTTTCTAAATGTATGTTTGTAACCAGGCAAATTCCGCTTTCTGATTGGATATTTTTATTAAGTGAAACCAAACATGGTCCATTTTTTTAAATCATGTGATTGAGCAAGCCAATGTGGCAGCAATGCAACTTCATTTTCATCAAGAAAGTTTTACTTTGCTTCGAAGTATGGCAGGTTGTACAATCCTGTATGAGCAATTCTTCATCTCCCAGGTTGCACAGGGGAATCCTTTGCAAGATGCTGCAGTATTTCCTACAAATATAGATTGAATACACTTTAAAGATCATTCTCTTGCCAGGTCACTTTATGAATGCACTAACCATAGTTGAACCTTCTCCAAACCCAACACTCCCAATAGTAGTGGAGAAACAACAGCATCATCAAATTTGTTAGTACTAACAATGTTGATGACGGTTTTGTTTCACATTTTGCTATTATTTGCTGGAAGCAATTTTGTCAGCAACTTTATATTTGTCAAGAATTCGACCAGTTGTAGCTGCACTAATGGAATTTCTTGTATGCACACACTTGGACAGCAGTCAATTTCACATTTGCTTTTGCCATCATAGAAAGAATCAAATTGTCACAAACTGTTGCTCTTGTAAGGTTAATGCTTACTTTTCTAAAAGAGCTGCTATTTTCCTGACACACATGATTGGAAAATGCTTAGAAAGGATATTCTCATTACTAAAATCAGTTGTTTATTTGTTATTAAGGTACTATGTGAAATAGAATGGCAATTCAGCTATAAAGATCAAACCAATCAATGTGTCATATAGTGTTGCACTACTTCAGATCACTATCAAAGCGCCTAGTCAATAGTTTGACACTTTGAGAACTGTAGCAGCATCAGTTTAAATGAATATAATTTGTTTATTCATAAGTAATATTGCTTCAGTTTTTTTGCTGCTTGCACCATTCTGTTCTCTGTATTGTTAATTACATGTCTTTGATAAGGTATTGCAATACTTTTGAACAGAACTGTATCCATATATACATTAACATTATTATTATTTCCTATTATTGTCTTAAATTTTGTGTAGAATATAATAATGATGAATTTCTCATATTTCCCACCTTTTTGATGTACTGCTTGACATTTAATTTATATATTTCTGCAAAGTACATTTTCTTTTTGCTGTGCAGCAGAAAAGTATATTTTATTAAAAATATTTTTTTATCAAATGATGTAATATTTTAACGTTTGAGACCATGACAATTCTATATCTTAAATTCATTCAGTTGTCAGAATTTACAAATTTAAGTAAAACTAATGTAAAAAAAGCAAGTGAAAGAAACATATCAGAAGAACAATTAAGCTGCTTTTCTATTTAAATTCTCAATATATGAGGCATTACAAATACACTTTATATCTGCAAGGTGATCAAATTTCACCACTCAGTGTTTTTTGTGTTAGCAAAATCAAAGGAATTACTTGAAAGTGATTACTGAGTTGAGACTGAAAGTTGTATTCAATTTACATTACCAGTTGCTAAAAAACACGGAGTATTGCTCAAAGTTCTGTTCTTTAACGACAGTAAATAGTATTTCGCCAAAATAACAAGACTTTTTCAATGTATTGGTGAAAATTATTTTTTAGAAATAAATTTTAATAATAATGGAATGCAAAAATTAGCACTCTGCTTTAAAAAGGAACTTTGAAACAAGAAAGTGCTAAATTCAAAGCTCACAAAGTTGCCAGTAATAGAAAATCAGTATTTCAGTGCCATTTTGATTATATTGATTAGTACGTGTATTGTTAATTGTTTAAACTAATATTTTTTGGTGTTGTTTCAAAACTTTGTTAACTCGTTCTCAATCTATGAATTTATATTTATTTATTGTATACTATATTGCTAAAATCACATATGTTATTATATTATATTGTTCTATGGTGTATAACTTAATCAAAATAAAATAATTATTTGATTCAAGTATAAAGATTTAAATTGAAATGTTTCAGATTTCTGTTGGTTGGCAGTCCTGTATTAACTGTCCTTGCTAGCACTTATAGTTATTAATCCAATCTCAACAAATAGCTGTCAATTTTTGATGAATAACTGTAAGTAAAGATGAAAATCTGGCTTAAATTGAATTAATCTTGAAAAGGTTTTACATTTCATCAACATTAAATTTTTTATTCGTTAATGACACATTATATGAAATTTATTACTCTACACTGAGCATGTATACAGCTCAGCGGTTGCTGAATGTTGCAATATTTATGATACATGTATATGTGATCTTGTTCAAATATTGTAACTCTTTCATTCCGATGGAAATATTCTGAAATTTTGGAATAATTAAATAAGTTATTGACAAAATTTTGCGTTACATGACCGTTTTTGTTATTTCTTATCATGTATTTCTCAGTATGTGATAAAATAAAACCCATCAATAAATTTCACAAGTTTACACATTTAATAACAGCAGCTCTGATTCTTATTTTTATATTTAGGAGGCATTTTCTGTATTATTATTTTATAAATATTGACAACATCATAAATGATCTAGACATAAAAAAGGTATGTAGCTAAACTCCAAGGTCATTATTGTAAATTTTGAATGTTACTTTTGCAATTTTCTACACAACTTCAATTTCTACTTTACAAGCTCTTAAAACTTTTTCTCAGAATAAATATGTCAGTTTTGTTTGTTTTCAACTGTTAAGATGATTTTTTTATATAGTTATAATGTTTTGCTTTTTATCACAGTCACTGCCTTTTCATTTTTATAATCATTGACTAGACATAGTATCATATTATTGATCATAATCTTCAATGTTTTGATTTGAAAATTTTAATATTATTAAATTCAAAGTTTGATTTGAAATTGAAAGTTTAAAAATTTGATTTTAAGTTTGATAATTCTTTGAAGTAATTTTTGCATACAAAAGAAATGCAGATATACTAAAGTAATCTGTAAAAATGGCTTCTGGCGTTAGATACTTATACTACCTCAGAAGTTTCAGACCAGATTATCACATTCAAATATTGCATGTATTTTGTTTATCGCAATTACATTATTGTTCATTTTTACTTATTAATCTTAATACAAAAAGCAGCTATTTATTTTCAAAAAAATTTTAATTGGTCGTTAAAAGCATTGAATTTTGCATGTAAGCATGATCACATTACTGAATACAGATGAAAGTATAATATATTGTTCCTGGTATAACAAATACAATTTCGTGCAGCGGAAATTTTTATACAATCATCAATATAGCCGAGAAATACTAAGAAAAGTGAAAATGTTGTCTAAATATCCCTCATGAATTCATTATTACAAATCATGGTTTAAAAATATAATCTGCAACAACATTTATTATGACAAACAATTATAATACTATAATATTTATTCGGAAAAAACAAAGATTGTCAATAGCAAAATCAGTATTTTTTATGCATCTCTTATGTATTTACGACTTTAGCTATTCTAGTGATGACAATTACAGCAAAACAGTGCCAGCGTACAAAGGAAAGATTGTTATTTAATTGAAGCCATTCAGTTTTTCTCTTTTACATTATTCTATCGAATATTGAACGGTATTAGTTGTGCCATGGAAGTACTTATGTGGCAAA
The DNA here is from genome assembly GCA_900660155.1 of Hofstenia miamia. Taxonomy (NCBI): domain Eukaryota; kingdom Metazoa; phylum Xenacoelomorpha; order Acoela; family Hofsteniidae; genus Hofstenia; species Hofstenia miamia. The sequence goes on along the minus strand of CABFPE010000548.1, from coordinate 35,748 downwards.
AATTATTTTACTAACGCATATTTTCCATGAAAAATTCCATTATTTAATGAATATGTAAGAGAAGCTGATGAGCAATAACTTGTTAAAAGCCTTTTCTTCATTTATATTTGCGTCTTTTTTACACAAGATAATCAATTGATTATTGTGTGCAATGAAATAACATATTTTATAATAAAGGTACCATATCCATATCTGCAAATTTTGCTCCCTAATTTAAGAGGTGGGCAGATCATTTTGGCCAATACTGTATATATATATATATAATTGTATATAATTGATGAATCTTGATAAGAAAGTTGTAATATCAAATACTGCAAAACCAAAAAAAATTATGAATTTTAAAATGTGGACGCTATTTGATGAAAAGTAAAGTTGAATAATTAAATGAGGTAATGCTATTTTCTATTTATTTATAAAATATTCTTAGAAATTCGTTATTTTTATTCATATCCATAATTTATCTATTATTTTGTTTGTTTCTACATTATATTGGTGTGGCAACTAATTATTTTTCTATGCCATAGAAATATAAATTCATCAAATTGAAATATTGACAAATTACATGCTCTTGCAAAAAAGTTTTCAATCAAGCTCACAAATTCAAAATAAAGTAGTTGTTGCCATTGGCAACAAATTCTAAAATTGCTGGTGAACATGGAAATAATTATGCTCGAAATATTTGAAAATATCAAACATCTTAAGCGGAAATACAATGCTTGCAACACCTGAAAAATTAAAAATAGCAATTTTTCAAGATTAAATCTCATGCAACAATTTGTGTTATAAGAATTTCGAACCTGTCTTATATGTTATTTTCACACATATTCGTTTGTATTATATAAAAGTGTACATGCATTTGCGTGAAACAAGGAAACCAGTAATTTTTCAATTCATAATCCATCCCTTTTTCTGGATTTCTCCTTTAATATAAGGTTAAGAAGATGGTTCAATTCATTGTGAATTATTACTCTCATTGTTGATGCAATTACTGTTGTGATGGATATCAATAAGTATCATTTTTCAGGTTTTAAAGCTGTACTCATTCATTACGTGTCTAGCTTCTCATACTAGACAGTTGTATGGAACAACTAAGCTTCAACAATGGATTTATATTATCAAAACATGCTTCATATAGTAGTTGTTTTAAAATGTAAATACCAACTTCATTCTGAAGTTAATGGGTTTACTTAATTTGCTACTAAATTCATCAATGACATTTTTGTTTGTTCAACATGATTTTATATTTAGCAAGTATACTTAATGGAATCATTAGTTTGTTATTATGTGCTCTTACTGTTTTAATTATTTTTACATTAAATTCCTTTCATTAATCCATATTTTTTCATATTTAATATTTAGAAATGGTAGAAGATTTCCGCAATAAAGATTGTATTATTCCTATATTATCTGAATGTATAATGTATATATTGTAATTTTATCAAAATTCTGATTATAAACAACTAAATTGATTAATGCTATGCACATAGAAATATTTTTATTAATTTGTTTTGTCCAATTGTGGATAAAATTTTAGATAATGTTTCATTGACTTTTTTCTAAGATAACGATTGTAGATTGGAGGTCTATATAAAGCTCTTCTATCTTTCTTCTACCTCTACCAATTAGTTTCTACAAAATGCTCTATTATTGTGTGGCATTGATTTACTTCAGAACAGTTTATTTATTTGCTGAAGAGTTCCCAGGTATTACTGAATGATATGTAATTTTCTAAATTTTAATGTTCACTATCATAATGATGATCATTTGTTTGATCTTGAACAAAAATATTGTTGATGTACATGAAAATAATTCATCAGCTCGTGTTGCTGATTTCATCCAAATTTCTAGCCTTTTCAATATTGTGGTTACAGATGGTTGTCTTTGCTTATCCACTGCATGAACACTGTGTTTCCAGATTTCTCCACGCAGTTTATTATTTGCTAAAGTCTACTATATCTGAATGAAATTTATTTGTCATTTTCACTATGCTTATATCATCAATATTGTCTTGAATAAAAATATTGTTGATATACATGAATTGCATTCATCAGCCTGTGTAGTGGATTTCAGCTAACATTTGAGGCAACACAATAATATGCGTAAGATTGTTTTCTTAGATTATTCACAGGCACAAGGGCTGTGTTTCTAAGCTTTTCCATGCGGATCAATATTTGCTAAAGTCTGCTACAGTGTCACTCATAAGTTTAGAAACACTCATCTTCACAAATTATTTCTGCTACAATAACTTCGATTTTTAATGGATCAAGATTATCATTGTGAATTCATGTAATATTTTAATCAGAAAAAATTGATTGCTTCAACTATCTCAGTGTCAAATTCTACTTTCCGTCTTAAACCAATGATTCACAAGATGTATTTCTGAGAATTTATATAATTGTAGAAATATTTAAGAAGACATTATTAATATAGTTCTAGATTTACCAAAAGTATCTGTTTTATCACTAGTTTGCACTCAAACCTATAATGCTAATAGACATTTTCAAGTATTTAACACATTTTGTTTTAGAATATTCTATATTATGATTCTTTTCTTTTTGAAAACAATATCTCACATAAATAATACAAAACAATATGTTTACCTTTAAAAATGTTATTTTATAATCAGAATTTATTCTTCAGTGTTATTAATGCTCTGAAAATATACTCTTATATTTTGCTTTTACTTTTGATGTTATTTTGTAGATATTTAGATGTTAATATATAGCAGACTATTAGCTTTTTTGTTTGTTTAGCATTATTTGACTACATTCTACTTACTTAAAACATTAATAGTTATTGGGCATTATGCAAGGTTTTTTAAAAATCACTACAGTAATTAATTTATAGCAGATGCTCTTAGTAAAATTCACGTCCAGCAACTTTGTTTTTATATACTAGGTTTTCTAGGGTAATCCTTCAAACTAATTTGAATAATCCGACATGGAAGAAATACACAAATAGTGTCAACACTTACATGACCATTTTTATATTAAGGAAAACGTGTTTTCTCAATTTATACATGCATGTACATTTTCTCTAGACATGCAGAATATCAAAAATCACATTATATGCAGAAATGTTGATAATTGAAATGTTAATGAAAAAACATATCTGATTATGGGATATTATTTACAAATTATTGACATTTACCGCAGACCTTGATGCAATACAATGAAGACAAGCAGACAAAGCATTTAAATCAAGGCAATTTATGTTTTGGACAAACATAGCACCTTGACCAACTAGATTCTTCTGTTGAATCATTATTGTAAGTTGTCTTCTACATAATATCAGACTTTATCTGCTGTGATCCTTAATGCTGAATTATATATTTAGAACATTCAAGTATGCAGTGACAACATCAAAATGCACCATGGATCAAGACAACTATGTGTATGTGCGTTGCTAGGGATTTTACACAGATTTTTTTAGCTTAATATTCTCATATTTCAGTTTATATATATATATATATATATATGCGGAAGGTTTTTGTAATATTGTGCAGAGATTAGTTATGCAAAGTACAAAATTTGTATTCAAAGGTATAATATATTTTGGAAACTACGTTTTAGACACAGTATGTCTAATGAAGTGTTTATATAATTTAAGTAGAAAACTATGAATATCAAGAATTATATCTATTTTAAATTCAGCTAAAACATCAAATTTAATTCGTAGCAAAAGATCCTATTCAAAAACATTTGAGTTCATCAAATGTTTATAAATATAATTGTCAGAAGTGTTACGGATTCTAAATTGGTGAAACCAGAAGACATTAGAAAATACGAATACAAGAAAATTTATATGGACACTTACAATCCGAAATTTATATGCACCCAAAAATACATAAAGCATCACAATGCGACTTCAATATTTTAAAGTAACACAAATGCCTCAGGATCGCAGAATAAATTTAAATTAAGAAGGAAACCTATTTAAATACAAAATGTCATTAAATTCTTCATTTATTTCAGTTTATTTTGGATTTGAGTGATCATTTGTAAATTTAAATTTCACCACCAATTAATTTTTGTTTATGAATAATGATGGTACAGTAAGTACCGAAAGTACTTTCAATTTAAATTTATATATATATATATATATATATATATACACATACATATACATACATATATATGTATTTGAAATATGTAACAGTTAAAAATTTAGTTTGGTTTCGATTATTAAGAATCATCTTCAGCATGACAAATGTGGTAAATAAATATTTTACAGTAAACCACACTAAAGGAAATTATAAATATGTTGCATGCACTATAAATCAAGTCTTATTGATATTATCTTGCGTTGTTTGTTAAGTATTTTTTCTTTGTTTGCAACTTTATTAAAAATTTCTACACTAATTTTATTGTTACTCCAACGTAGAAAAAAGATAACCCACTAAGATGCTGAAAATATTGCCATATTTAATTTATCTCGCCTTTTGCCAAAATCTTTGAAAAGGTAATATTTGACCTAAGTAACACTTACAAATCAATTGCTTCAAATACTAAATTCAGTTTTCACAAGGCCCACTCACACTCTAATGCTTTATTTTGCACTACTGAAAATTGGAGATTTTATTTTGACATTTGTTTCAATTGATCTCCCATAGCACTTGATTACATTGATCATTATATTTTTCTAAGAAAGTTTGAACACATTGGCTTCAATTCTAATATATGGTGTGTTTAATAAGTTCCCGAACTGTTAGTATATATCTTTCAAAACATAAAAATAATCCGCAAAAAACATATATTTGCAAACAATAATTACCATGGGACTCCATAACACTTTCACAGTACCTAAAAGTTTTTCAAATTCAGATTGATAGCGTTCAAGTGGCACCTGCTGCATTGCCTGCAGCGAATGTTGAACTATCTCATCCCCACGTGCGCCAAAGCTCACTAGTCCTTCGCACAAACTCAATATAGCACTCAGAGTTCATGGTAACTCCTGGATTAACTTCATCAATAGAAAGCTTTTTATCAGGTGTAAATGCCACAAAGAGCAAAACTTTATAGTTGGTGAGCTGTGATTTGACAATGATAGGCTTACATTGCCCTGGAGAAGCCATACCATGAATTTGTTGTGATTACTGCTCAATAATATACTAAAATTTACACATGGTTTAAATAACCTTTGAACTAAATATTATAAAAGTTACAGTATCAGTCTGGGAACTTATTAGACATATAATATACATTTTGTGAGTTGCTATGCAAGTGATTGCTTCCAAAGACTAAGTGTAAACAGTATACTTTCTAATTGGATAAGACTTACAAAGGAGTTCCACAGTGTAATATTTGAGGACTTCTGTTTTAAATGATTTTAATGGCAATTTAAGCAATGATTGTGGAATAGTGTAATACCCTGAAGACGTGTATATGCATTTTTTGTTTAGATTTTTAAAGAGTTAGGTCTTCTGAACTAAATTTCCCCTCAGTCATGCCACCATGAAATTACATTAATCCAAAATCTTAATTTCTAGTGAATTACTACATAGAAAAATGGAAAACTAAATGCTAATGTGTCCAAAAAAATTGTTAAAGAATTTATTAAAGCTATTAATGTTAATAATACATTGATTGATCACCTTTCAATCTCATGCAAAAATTTCATAATTCTGATTTGTTTTTGAATTATGAGTGCAAGATTGTTGAAAAAGTCTATTAGTAATTAAAAATTTTACATTAAAATCTTGTTGCCTAGAATATAAATATCAAGTATTCCATTATTTGGAAACATTGAAAATTTGATTGTTTCAGAAATAAATCATTTTATGGAAATTATATTTTACATACAAATATTAATAGTCTTAACTTTTCACATGCTAGCAAATTATATAATAGTAATGAACCATTTATTAAGGTTTTAACAAAATTGTAATCATCAATAATTTTAATTAATATGATTTGGATTTTCAAGCTTTCATATCATTAGAATCAATCATTATTTAGTTGTCAAAATGTGGTATGCTTGGGCAGACAGAAAATTCATACTTACAAGAAATCAATAACTACATATTGCATACTACGTTAAAAGAATGTCCAAATGAAAATTAGAAAAAATTGATATTGCTGTTTCATTTCTAAAAAGTATAATAACAATACAAGAAGACATATATTAACAAAGAATTTCCTCTATTCCAGGAACAATTTCAAATTAAAATATTAAAACTAAATATGAATAAATGCACCAATCACAATTTTTTAACATCAAATTCTGTGATTGTATGTAAAATATTGTGGCATTTACAAAAAATGAATTTTTTCGAAATTTTTAATTTTAACTTAATATGCAAATTTAAAATCATTTAGTAATCCAACAATAGCATAAAATATTCAAATCAAATATAAGAAAAAAGAAAATGCAATTAATTTTATAAGAAATACATCATGAGAGAATGGATAAAATATTTTTCATCAAAACTGAAAAATTTTCTCAATTTGAAAACACTTTTCAAATTCAATAGAGATGGGAAATCAAAAAACTAGAATTAAACTTAAAATAGACAACTTAAGACTTGTATATATACCGTAGGGGACAAATTATTATGAACACCTACGATTTTTTGGTTTTTTATGAATATATCATAAACCAAGGAGTTATTATTGCGCAAAGTCATACATATTTGTACTAATAATTAGGTTTTTGCCTTGGCAATAGATGATACATACCTAAGCTATATTGAGTCAATAAATGCACTGTAATTCTGAAAGCATATACAGTCTCATTTGTTAATGCATATAGGCAAATCTATGAAATAACAGATACAGAACATAGAGAAGCACTGAACACATAGATAGAAATCAAACCTAGTTGAATGAGGAGTTGAAATTTCAACACGTACAGTGCGCCACCAACTCAACAGTTTTGGTTGTCGATCTGTCACACCTTGCAGAGTACCTTGATTGACACTAGCAATGATGAAGAAGCGCTTGAATTTTGCTTGGCAGCATGCAGATTCAACTCAAGAGCATTGGAAGCGCATTTCTTTCAGTGATGAAAGTATTTTTGAGTGCCAGGATGCTCATAGGAGCAAAGTGTCACAGATTTACAGGTGCAGTTCGTCCAACTCGTCCAGTTGTAAAGCATCCAACAAAGTTTATGATTTGGGATGAAGGATCTGGACGACTTCATATCTGTGAGGGCATGATGACTGCTCCAAAATACTTAGAAGTCATTCGGAATAATGCCATCCCACAGTTAGCTGACTGGTATGATACTCCTGATGACTGTGTCTTCATGAATGTTGGAGCACCATGCCACAAAGCCAAGATGGTTTCTGAGTTCTTAGAAAAGAATAGAATTAGAGTGCTTCCATGGCCTAGTAATAGCCCAGTCCTCAACACAATTGAGAATATTTGAGGTATTCTTAAAGAAAATTGGCAAGGCATTCATATGTGACCAAGAATTAACTTACTGCTGCTATTCTTGAAGCATGGTATCATGATGAGAATTTCTTGGAGAAGATCAGGACTTCTATTGATAGCATGCCGGCCAGGATACAAGCCAAAGGAGGACTTACGAAGTATTAGTATATTATCTTCAAAAGGATTGTCATGATAGTTTTACATAATTTGCAAACTATATTTTGTAATTTTGTATCATGAAAACTTTTTTTGTGAATTTCTATTACTTCCATTTAATACTCATATATGTCTAGTCTATTGTAGTGATGTACTTTTATTGGCTCATCAGCTTGGGGTACGTATCTTTTATTGCCTAAGATAAAAACTCAATTATTATAACTAAATTTGTATGATTGTGCATATTAATATGTTGTTGGTTTATGATATATCCAAGAAAAACCAAAAAATCATAGGTGTTCATAATAATTTGTCCCCTACTGTANTTTTATTGGCTCATCAGCTTGGGGTACGTATCTTTTATTGCCTAAGATAAAAACTCAATTATTATAACTAAATTTGTATGATTGTGCATATTAATAAGTTCTTGGTTTATGATATATCGAAGAAAAACCAAAAAATCATAGGTATTCCTAATAATTTGTCCCCTACTGTAATACCAATTCTTATTTAACATTTGGAGTTAAAATCAAAGAAAAAATATCAAACAAGCATAGAATCATGCCAATCCACTTTTCACATTGAATTCGTAATAATTTATTACTGTTCTTAGTTAACACGTTAATTAGGGTCGACACTCTTCTATCTCTCTATTCCACAATGAGTGTTTGCTTTATTAACTTCACTTAATACACATTAGCTTCTCTAATTACGTAACTCACTACAACTCATTTAGGTGAAAATTAGTTAATGGAAGACAGGATCAACACTCGAAGGTATGCCATGCGGTTCCAGAGGTACACCAATCAGCTGCATCTACCAATTAGGCTTTATCTCCATAGTGGAAGCCATCGCGGGAATTAGTGGTGAACTCAGTGTGATGGGATTTGTAATTACTTAAGAATTTAGTGCATTGATTGTTTTTATTATTATGAAATTGTAAAGAGGATCTATCACAACCTGAATGCTTGAGCTTGTTAGTGAGCCTTACATATAATAGCCCTACATGTATAGTAATAAGTAATAGCCCTTTGTACATGTAAACAATCAATGCCACCAGCAATAAAATGAGTTTGGTAGTCGGCCAAATGTCTACATTAAGAAACAATGAGCAACCAAATTCGACTAATAAGTTGAGAATGAATGTAATATAAAAACATGAGCTAAACAAATCTAATACTAAATCAATGATTGTAAGATAACACCATAACTGACTGAGATTCATCGATAGGGAAGACATCATGTAGAAAATATTAGTTGTAATCATAATAATTGGCAAGCAACTGAGAATAGGAAAGCTATAATGGTGAAAAACCCCTATACCTATTTGTAACATATAAGCACTGGAAAGGTAACTACAGCTGTTGCTTCCCCACCGTGGAATGGCTATTAGGAGGCTGCTCCAAGCATACCTTTAAATGGATGTGGGAACCACCATACAATTACCCCCCAGTGCTTGAATGTTTAGCTTTCCATCAGAATATAAATAACCTGACAAGAGAAAAAGTAATTCCAAACTAAATTTGTCCATCAGTAATTTGAATTTGAAACATATTTATAGCACTTTGTAATAAACAACTAAATACTCGAACAGTACCTGTTAATCACTTCTTGTTGACAGTTTTCCCTTGGTTTATAGTTCTGCTAATAATTACGCAATGTCAGCGTTAATTAGAGTATGCTGTTTGGCCATCTATTGTTTTGCCAAATACTGTTGAGCATAATTTAAAGATTTAAATAGAACTGCACAAAACAATTTACAAAATTAAATAATCAATCATATGTGTTTTACATATTAATTATTATAATCATCATTATGTTCTTAGTCTTGGTTTCATCCATTCTTTTTCTCATCTTGACCAAACATGATATCTTGATCGATTATGTCACACTCCCCTCCAGTGTAGCTAATTAAGGATGACTACTCGTTCACCATGTACCATTTCAGCAGCTCTCTTGATGATATTGTTAGCTTCTTTCATCTCCCAACTGATTTTCTGATATTACTCCTCTTTCATGAGTTTTTGTACTACCTCCTTTTCAGTTGTTAACATCTTTTTATGTTTGAGAAATGTTGGATTCTTGAGCAATTTCGATATCGTGCACATACTTCTCAATTCATTGAGTTTCTCGTTGAATACTGCATAATGTTTCTGGGATAGTCTCAGGCCCTTTATAGCTACCATCAATGTCATAATCGCATTGATTCTAATAGTATGTGCTAAATTGGGATGAANTGAAAAACCCCTATACCTATTTGTAACATATAAGCACTGGAAAGGTAACTACAGCTGTTGCTTCCCCACCGTGGAATGGCTATTAGGAGGCTGCTCCAAGCATACCTTTAAATGGATGTGGGAACCACCATACAATTACCCCCCAGTGCTTGAATGTTTAGCTTTCCATCAGAATATAAATAACCTGACAAGAGAAAAAGTAATTCCAAACTAAATTTGTCCATCAGTAATTTGAATTTGAAACATATTTATAGCACTTTGTAATAAACAACTAAATACTCGAACAGTACCTGTTAATCACTTCTTGTTGACAGTTTTCCCTTGGTTTATAGTTCTGCTAATAATTACGCAATGTCAGCGTTAATTAGAGTATGCTGTTTGGCCATCTATTGTTTTGCCAAATACTGTTGAGCATAATTTAAAGATTTAAATAGAACTGCACAAAACAATTTACAAAATTAAATAATCAATCATATGTGTTTTACATATTAATTATTATAATCATCATTATGTTCTTAGTCTTGGTTTCCTTCATCCTTTTCTCTCATCTTGACCAATCATGATAGTTTGATAGATTATGTCACACTTCCCCTCCAGCATAGCTAATTAAGGATGACCACTCTTTCACCATGTACCATTTCAGCAGCTCTCTTGATGATATTGTTAGCTTCTTTCATCTCCCAACTGATTTTCTGATATTACTCCTCTTTCATGAGTTTTTGTACTACCTCCTTTTCAGTTGTTAACATCTTTTTATGTTTGAGAAATGTTGGATTCTTGAGCAATTTCGATATCGTGCACATACTTCTCAATTCATTGAGTTTCTCGTTGAATACTGCATAATGTTTCTGGGATAGTCTCAGGCCCTTTATAGCTACCATCAATGTCATAATCGCATTGATTCTAATAGTATGTGCTAAATTGGGATGAATTGTTGTATTTGGATAAAAGAATTCATAAGTGGATCTTAATGATTTCGAAATTGACGCTTCATCATAAAAAGCACTTATGTTTTCTATCACTTCTTCTTCACTTATCTCTTCTGGGTTGTTTTTTCCCAATCTTACCATTGTGATTATTTCGACTCTCCTCATGACGTCATAGTACCAATATTGTGAGCTCCACAATTCACCCCACACAATGTTATTTATTCCTTAGAATAATATTACCATCTGTGTGGATCATTTCTCGATTTTGCTCCAGACTTTTTGTATCAGTCTGTATATCAGCTCTCCTTCACAATATAAATCATATGGTGTTACTTGGCCTTCTATAAAGATCCTCTCTTTGTTATCGTTCTTTACTAACATTTCTTTAGACTTTTTGTATCACTCATCATTTACAATATGTTTGGCTGCTTGTCAATTATTCACATAAGTATTCTCTTCATGCCACATTGCCTTCACTGCCTTTTTCTCTTTTAGTCTCCACGTTGGTAACAGCATTGGTATAAAAATTGTTGGTGGTGGCGTACATTTCAAAAGTGTTGTCATTGTTTTCTCTTCTATATGCTTATATGTGCCTTCCATTTCTGTGGTCATTGCCATCCCAAATGTTGCTGGGTAATTGTTTTTAGATTTCTTAATATTCTCCCAAAATGTGTCTGACAATCCATTCTTCATTAAGTTTATCGTTGTTTCTTGTCTCATCACCATTTTCAAAGTAATGCATTCAATATCCACAGCAACTTGATTTTGTGGTTGTAGTCAATCTATTTCTGCATGAATGCCTCTGTACACAATAATTTGATTAACTATTTCATCTCGCGTTCATATACCTCACCGAATATTCTTTGCACTATGTTATTTGTACGTTCTCTTTGAACCTTAATCTCCACCAATAATCGTTCTTCATCAGTATTCACCCATGAAAGCTCACTTGGTTCTTGCTTGCCCCATTTCTCTAAATTGACTTTATCTATTACTCTCTGAGTGTTAGGAGTTAGAGCAATATTTGTGGACTGCAATAATTTCTCTTTGGTTTCCATTTCTTCCTTACTTTTGCTTACCATCTCAATGATTTCAATAGGACAGTTTCTTCCTTCCTTGTGCATCATCTCTGATCGCTTTATGATTTTGGTATATGCACATTAGGGATAATCTTTTAAGTATTTTCTTATTTCCTTTGTTACCACGTCATGCACCTTCTTTTCTTCTACTAGCTTTATTGTCTGCAGTGTCTCTGCGTGTTCTCTTCTCATCAAATTATGTGTTGTAAGCCATGGTTGACTCTTGAGTGCTCGTAGTTTCATGTTAGAAGTTGCTCCCCACATATACTTCTTGGTTTCATCAGTTGGTATATCAATTTCACTCTGACAAATGGCTGTCTTATTAGCAAGTTCTATTACACTAGGTCTTCCTAATGTATGTTGTTGCATCAATAATCTTGTAAAGTGCTTTTCAAAGCTTTGCTGCACTTTCTTCATGGGTGCTAGAGGTAACACTTTGACGTTTTGAGCAGCCATTGTTTTATATTCATGGTAATAGGTGAAATAGCTATTTCATACTTCTTTTGTCTAGCTATTTGTCTCCGCTCTTTCCTCATCATAGGTAGTACCAATTTCTTTTTATTTGTTAATGCAATTGCTAGTATCCATATCGCCATTCTGGCTCTGATTTCCAGTGCATTCAATTGTTTGAATATTTGAGTTTTAAAATTTCGTGTGGCCTCCATTTCATACGCACGTTTGATTTCATATAACACTGCTTCTATGCTTTTATGATATTTTTCTGTTGGAGCTTTTATATTGATTGTCGGCCATTCTTTGTGGATTGGCTTATCAGCTTTAATCTCCGACCATACTCTTGCTATTTTCCTAGGTGTCCAGGCGTCTGATTTAGTCTACATTTCAGAAAGATGTTCCTTCCATTTAATTGATCTGTAGGTCCATCCATATGAGCTCAGATATTTTCATTGTTCCACTATTCAATGTAAACAAATTGTCCAACTTTATTTCCATTTCCTTTATGAATCTCGGGATTTCCTTCTCTTTTTGGGTAATTACAATTATTACTCTTGTCTTATTCTTTTTAGCTACTTTCAGCATCTCTTCTATATTTGATTGTAGCTTTTTCGATGCGATTTCGCCAAGTATACCACTGTTAAATACTTATTGTCTAACTTAACTTGTTCACATTCTGCTATGATTCTTTCTCTGTTTTTCGTTAACTTCTGCACGTCTTTTAAAGTGAACTGTTTGTTGAACATGATTTGTACTGTGCTCTTAAAATAAGGCCTGTTGAACTGCTCCTTCATTTCTGCTGTGTATGCTATTATTGTATTACATTTGGGACGATTCTTCTTATCAATCACTATCAGAATTGCATAATTTTTATTCTCTTTCATAGATGTGCTGCCTCTTATGAGTAGTTTTGTTTACAGTGACAAATTGTCATATGAGCTGTATCGCATCTTCCTGTTAGCTATAAAATAAGGGTGAATCCTATCTTTCCCTATCTTAGTCATTTGACTCTCCCTTTCTTCCAATTGTGATGATTTCATTGTGGTGGATGTTTGTCTGTATGAGAATATACCCGAACTTGTTGTTGTAGGGAGTGAACTTGTAGAAGGTATCACTGATGTGTCCAAGTCTGAGTCATCACTTATCGGCTGTATTTCCCACTCTTTCATGGTGCTAACTGCCATTTCCTCTTTGCCCTTTAGTTGGCATTGAGTACTACTAGATATTGAAGGGGAGTGTGCATAGTTTTGTAATTCCAACCTCACGCCCTTTAATTGGCGATCAGTATCATGATGATGGCCCTCATTTACAAGCCTGGCCTTTATTTGACAATTGTAATCTCCATCCTCATACCCTTTAATCAGTAATCAGATTGAGGAGACTTCCTTCGTATCCTTCTTCTCTTATTCATTGGAGTAATCAGCTCCATCCTCATACCCTTTAATTGGTAATCAGATTGCAGAGCTCATCTTCTTATTCTTGGTCACTTATTAGTAAGTGGCGAATTCTCCATCGTCATGCCCTTTAATTGGCAATCAGATTGTAGAGACCTAGTTCTTGTAGTAGAACTCGTCGATGTTTCCTCCATCCTCACACCCTTTAATTGATCATCAGATTGCGGAGTCTTCTTCATTCTGACCCTCCTGGCTTTCATTGGTGATCGTGGATTCGTTCGTTTCATCTTTCCTAAATGTAGTTACTAAATTAATATCCCATATCTCAGGGTCATATCTTATTTTATTTTTCACTGCCCTCTGGGGCATTATTCTCCTTTCGACTTCTCAGGTCTATATTCCTCTTGGAACTCTTCTTCATGCACACTGTTCAGTTCATCCATCTCAGCATATATGCCATCATCAACTTGTCTGATTTTAAATTCTGCGTATTTATCAAGCATTACTTGCTCTATATTTATGGTTGCTCATTTTAAATTTTGAAAATGTAATATTTTCTCCCGTCATTGAGTTTATAGTTATTATTGGGTAGTGTTTGTGTGATTGTGAATGGCCCTGACCACCGTGTTTTAAGTTTTCTTACTTGATTTACGTCTTGTGTTCTCATTAGAGTGTACACGTAAACCTTGTCCCCTACCCTTTGTGGTTTGCCATATATCTTCTTATTGAAATTTCATTCTTGTCTTATCACAGATTTTTTCGTATTATGGCACATTGCCTTGTGAATCCCAGTTATCTGATCTTTAATTTTCTTTATATAATCATTGTCTGGTTTTTTCAGAGTATGTATAATATTGCATTGATATCAGCATCACTGCTTCTCTGCCATACATGGCTTTGTAAGGAGTCATCCCTGTTGTTGAGTGCACTGAAGTATTGTAAAACACAATACTATTTCCACCACTTCTCTCCAGTCTCTTCCTGCAACTCTTGATGTTAACACTCGTATCAACTTAATCATAGTTTTGTTTAACCTTTCGACTGCACCATTTGCTTGCAGATGGTATGCCGTTGTCTTTTCAGTTAATATTTCCATCAATTTCGCCATTTCCTCAAACAACTTACTCTTGAACTGTACTCCTCTGTCTGATATTATCATTTGCATTGGTCCGAATTTTAAAATCCAATCTTTCATAATTTTGTCAGCTACTATTTTTGCAGTTGTTGAATCTAATGGTATCATACGAGCATATTTTGTAAAATTGTCAACCAACACTAATATATACTGATATCTGTCATCATCTTGTGACAATTTCTCTAGGTCCATGTGCACAATCTCATTAGGTGCTGTTGCAATTATTTTTTTCTAGCAGTGCCATTTGTACTGGGAAATGACTCTTATTGTTTATCAGACATGTATTGCATTTATTAATAATGCCTTCGACTGTTCTCCTAATACTTGTTGTTATAAATTGAGCGTTAAAATTCTTCTCTGTCTGTATTATACCTAAGTGCCCATTTTCATTCACCTTCCGAACTAACTCTCTTTTGTAATATTCACTATCCTTAACGTCTTTCCTTCTATGTACAACAGTTCATTGCTGTTCAGCTTCCATTTGTATCTTCAGAAGTAACTGTTGGCTTCTTTTCCCAACACCCAACTGTCATCACACACTTTCTCTCATATGTCCCTGAGAATTATATCAGTTTTTTGTTTCTCAATTATGTCTGTTTCAGTTATTTCCTCTTTGATAGTTATTGGCATTATTGAGTTTCCTTTTTTATCCACATTAATTTCAGGTAGCTCTGTGTACTCATTATATGGTATAAATTGAAACTGCTGCTTTTCACCATCTACTTTCTCACTATCTCTTTGATATTCTGGCAATGCTGTCCAAAAATCAGCATTTTTTTGCAACGTTCCTTTTTGATGCTCTATATTGAATCTAAATTCATGCAAGTATTCAATCCATCTTGATAAAATTGATGATTTATTGCCTGAAAACTTTTTTAGCCATGCTAAACCACTATTGTCCATTCTTACTCTAAATGTTTGGCCTGTCAAAAAGTAACGAAATTTCTTTATACTTTCTACTAACACCAACATCTCCAGCTTTGTTAATCGATAATTTTCTTCCTTCTGCTTCAGTTTACGACTAAAAAATTGTATCGCACTTCCTTGCCATCTTTTATTTAAACTAGACACGCTCCTATAGCAACATTACTCGCGTCACAATCCAGGATAAATTCTTTATCATACTTGGGGGGTATTTAATGATGGCATCTTACTTAGTTCTTTTTTTATGTTGTCTAACTGTTCTTGTTCTCTCCATGTCCACTTGAAGCTTTTATTCTTTTTAAGTAATGCTGTCATTTTTCCAGTTTTATGAGCGACATTCGCTATGAACAATCCATAATAGTTTATGAAACCCATAATTCGCTGTAAATCCTTTTTTGTTCGCGGACTGCTGATGTTTTGTATCAATCCTTTGGCATTATTTTTCATCATTATCTCGCCCTTTCGAATTTGTCTTCCCAGGAACACCACTTGTTCTTTTAAAATTTCACACTAATTTCAATTAATGCATAACCCTGAGTTGTACAGTATTTTTAACGTCCTATCCAGTTTGTCCAGATGTTCCTCAATTGTGTCACTTGCTATTAATATATCATCTATATATGCACTTATTCCTTTTTTGATTCTTTTATTATTTTGTTTCAGAACTTTTGTTACATATCTTTGAAACGTGGCTGGGGCATTACACAATCCAAAAGCCATATACATCCATTCAAATAACCCGTACGGCGTTATAAATGCTGCTTTCTCAATGTCTTTGGGCTCTATTGGCACCTGCCAGTAGGCTTTGCACAGATCTATTCAAGTGTAGTATTTATTTTTACTGGCTTCATATATAATGTCCTCTATTCTTGGAAGTGGATAAGCATCTTTCTTAGTGATGTTGTTCAATTTTCGGAAATCTATACAGAGTCTATATTTATTTGCCACATCTTCCAATTATTTGGTAGAATTTTTATATCTTCCTTTAATCGAAATTGTACTATTTCTGTGTCTTCCTTCTCCTCGCAAGTAGTTACTACTTCTTCTTGCACTGATATGGTTTTGTTGGTATAATCGATAATGCATTTGTTATCCATTAAAAAGTCATTCCCTAATATAACCTCGTAGGGTAGAGAATTTTTCTCCATATCAATGACAGTAAACGTCTGTGAAAACGTGGTATTAGCAATTCTCATCAGTACTTCCAATAATTTACCTTTTATGTCAATGTAGTCTCCCAATGCATTCAGTAGTCTGCTTTTTTCACTTTTCAACTTCCTATTATCAAATCCTACTTTTGCCGCACATTTGTCAGTAATAATAGATATTACTGCTCCCATATCTATGGTTGCTTTGAACATTACACCATTTATCACAACTGTAATTGTATTTGTCTTGATCAGGTCTGTCACAATTAGAATGGGCGCATGGTTTACTGGAGACGGCACTCCCTCTAGTTTAAATTTTCACTTTCTATCTCTTCTGTTTGCTCCGTTTCCTCTTCATCTAATAAATGTTCATCATCAAAGTATGCATCCTCTTCTTTGATAAAGTTAATTTGCCTTTTACAATATTTTTTCATGTGGCCTTTTCTTCCACATGTTTGACATTTTAAGTCTTTCCTGTTTATCCTCTTGACTGTCAATCCTTTAACTTAATTTTTATAATCTCATCTTTTGGATTTTCATTTTCATCTCTTCTCATTTTGTTCATTCCACTTGTCACCATCAGTGTTACTTTTGTTATTGTTGATTTTTCGTTAATTTGGGCATTATTTTCCATAGTGACCTGTATCCCCAAACCTTTCCTTATCATTTTTTCTAAAGGATCATCAGCGTCACATTTAATTTCAAATTGTTGTCGAATCAGTTCTGGTAATCCTTTGCATATATGCGAAAACAGGTCGTATTTGGAGTATGTGCTCTCTCTAGAACTCAATTTCAATAGTCTCTCCACTTGCGACATATAATTATGCAGGTCCTCTCTTTTATTCATTTTCAGACTGTTTAATAACATCCGATACTGGCTTTTGAAACTCTCATCATCATAGTATCACTGATACTCTCCTATTAGTTTTTGTAATCTATTTTCATCTTGAGATCCAACACCAAATAGTGCTGGTATGCTGCTACTCCCAAATATAGAGGAAATATTGCTGCCACCTGCTTCTGTATCACTTTTCTCTCTTTCATACTCATTTCAAACATCTGTATCCATTCTTTGAATGTAGGTGAGTAACTGACTACTCTCCCCTTAAATTTAGGCAGTATTGCTTTGCATGCAAGCGTCTCATTATCTTCTTCCTATGACAATATTGTTTCTTCATTTATTGATTTTATTTCACTTGGGCTTTTACATTTTTCTTTGACCTGCTTCAGTATATTCACAACCAATTTCTCTACAAATTCATCTTCTGTTTGGCAGGTTTTGTACATTTCAGTATTAACTTCCTTCATTGGTATATCTCTGATGGATTTTTCTGGTTCTTGTGTTACCATATTTTGTATCACTTTAAAACTCTCTTTTTCATTGTCCCTAGTTTCTTCATTTGTCAATGATATTTATTGAATTCTGTCTTTCAACTCGTCTATTTCTAGTTGTTTCTTGATATTGTCTTCTCTTAAGTTAACATTCTCCTCATGCATTTGAATCATCATTTGCTGTAACTTCTCACTCAGCATCTTTATCTCTTTATTGGCCTCTACTAATTTTTCAATTTGTTTTTGGAATACATTCCTTTGCTCTGTTAACCTTAGACTAGTATCTTGTGTAATTTCTTCAATGTGTTTGTCTTTTTCAGCATTCACCATCTCTATCTCAAACACTCTTTGAGTTAATTTTTCTATTTGTAATGTTAACTCTTGTCTTTCATTGTTGTTATTTTCAATTATTTTTGTCAATTCAGTTATCAAAAATTCTGCACCCTCTCTCTCTGGTTGCAAGATTATTTCTGTTGGGGAATTTTGACTTTCAGGGGATGTATTTACATTTGCTGGGGTCCTTTGACTTTGGGGTGTTCTCTGTGTTTTGGGTTTAGTCCTTTGCTTCTTGCGTGAGTTTACCATTTTCATCATTACTGGAAGTAATTGTATCATGATCTTCTGTACCATTGTTGTTGTGCTTAGGATTACTGTTGCTTGTCGTATCTGCATTTGTATTACCTATCTTCCCCATGAATGAGAAGAAGCAACTATCTTGACTTGTTCACACATTGTATAAACAATACTTCTTGTTCTTAACATTTCATACTCTTTAGTTCACCATTTTCTACACCAATTGTATTTCCACTGTACAGTTCTCTCTTTCATAAATGCTCTTCATGCGCCTGTCACGGTCACCATGTAGAATCATGCCAATCCACTTTTTGCATTGAATTCGTAATAATTTATTACTGTTCTTAGTTAACACGTTAATTAAGGTCAACACTCTTCTATCTCTCTATTCCACAATGAGTGTTCACTTTATTAACTTCACTTAATACACGTTAGCTTCTCTAATTGCATAACTCACTACAACTCATTTAGGTGAAAAATAGATAATGGAAGACAGGATTGACACTCAAAGGTATGCCATGTGGTTCCAGAGGTACACCAATCAGCTGCATCTACCAATTAAGCTTTATCTCCATAGTGGAAGCCATCATGGGAATTAGTGTGTGAATGGTGAACTCAGTGTGATGGGATTTGTAATTACTTAAGAATTTAGTGCATTGATTGTTTTTATTATTATGAAATTGTAAAGAGGATCTATCACAACCTGAATGCTTGAGCTTGTTATCAAGCCTTATGTATAATAGCCCTACATATATAGTAATAAGCAACAGCCCTTTGTACATGTAAACAATCAATGCCGCCAGCAATAAAATGAGTTTGGTAGTTGGGCAAATGTCTACGTTAAGAAACAATGAGCAACCTAATTCGACTAATAAGTTGAGAATGAATGTAATATAAAAACATGAGCTAAACAAATCTAATACTAAATCAATGATTGTAAGATAACATCATAACTGACTGAGATTCATTGATAGGGAAGACATCATGTAGAACATATTAGTTGTAATCATAATAATTGGCAAGCAACTGAGAATAGGAAAGCTATAATGGTGAAAAAACCCTAAACCTATTCCTAAACTATAAGCACTGGAAAAGTAATTACAGCTGTTGCCTTCCCCGTTGTGGAATGGCTATTAGGAGGCTGCTCCAAGCATACCTTTAAACAGATGTGGGAACCACCATACAATTACCCCCAGTGCTTGAATGTTTAAGATTTAAATAGAACTGCACAAAACAATTTACAAAATTAAATAATCAATCAAATCATGTGTTTTACATATTAATTATTATAATCATCATTATGTTCTTAGTCTTGGTTTCATCCATTCCTTTTCTCATCTTGACCACACATGATATCTTGATTGATTATGTCACACAAGTCCAATGTTATAGATAATTTTTTAATTCTTGTTCTGAGCACTATGTGGGATATTGTAGGAGACAACTAGGGAGTAGAATGGGGGCATAAGCTGAATCAATAATATCAAAAAGCCTAAAAATATGGATTATATCATGATTTCAAAATTTTATGTTCTAACATCCACAAGAATTTAAGAAGAATCCCGAAAAATTATATAATAAATAGTATACCTAACTTAACAATTATTATCAGTTTATTATAATCAATATTTTTGACCTATGGAGTAGAACCTAACATTAAATGTAAGAAAAGCACATTATTCTTTAAGTTTTGTCCACAACATTATTTCTTGCATATGTCAACTCAATTCAAAGTAGAAGCATGAATAATACCTGGTAAAAACTGTTTGGCATATTGGACCTCTAATAATAAACAATCCTGAATGACCCTTGCACAAGGGCACCCATTCAGCCCTTGGGTACAGTCAAAGGTTTTCAAGGTAAGTCTAAGTACATGTAGAAAATTAAAATGTCATGTAATGTAGCATCATCCAAACAAAATCTCAAATAAGCTGCAAAACGTTGAGCAGAGGGGACTAAAGTTGAAGAAGAATGATTAAACAATATTGTAATCAAATCAAATAGAATTAATTAGGATTTATTTGTAATATGCAACTAAGAAACAACATGTGTCAAAAAAGAGATATTTGTATCTGTCGATAAAAATACTTTTTGACTAAATGATACTTTCATTATTTTCAGCCACCATTTTGGCAGAAGTTCAAATTTGAATCAACAGGTACTTCTTTTGGAAATACTATAAATAGATTGAAAACCATTATAGGAGTTTGATAAAGAATTTTATTTGGAATTCTTATTTTGTTTCATATTAACAGTTTGCTTATTTAATATGATGTCGAGCTAATCCAGTGGTGTTTAGTAGTGGTCTGGATACATCACAGGGAACGATTCTAGGGTCTCTGTGCCAGATCACGAAAGTGCACATAAGTTAGGCATAGGGGTTTTTCTCTCAATTAGCTGACTAGCATTTCACTACTGCATGTATTAAAATAATTAATCATCAGCAAACGGTTGAAAGACCAAAACCTAGGAATTATTGTAGAATCATGCCAACCCGCTGAGATGAGTTTACTTAGAGAAAACTATTACTTTTCTTAGACTAACCATTAAACAGAGTTGACACTTTTCCAATTTCTCTCCTTTAAAATAAGTGTGCAGTCTATTAAACTAATTTAATACACAAGAGCCCTTTAGCTACTTAATTTACTCCAACTTATTTAGGTAAAACAGAGATACTGGAAGACAGGATCAACACTTAAAAGTAGACGCGCACAAGGAGGCGCACCCAGCCCTTGGGTACAGTCAAAGGTTTTCAAGGTAAGTCTAAGTACATGTAGAAAATTAAAATGTCATGTAATGTAGCATCATCCAAACAAAATCTCAAATAAGCTGCAAAACGTTGAGCAGAGGGGACTAAAGTTGAAGAAGAATGATTAAACAATATTGTAATCAAATCAAATAGAATTAATTAGGATTTATTTGTAATATGCAACTAAGAAACAACATGTGTCAAAAAAGAGATATTTGTATCTGTCGATAAAAATACTTTTTGACTAAATGATACTTTCATTATTTTCAGCCACCATTTTGGCAGAAGTTCAAATTTGAATCAACAGGTACTTCTTTTGGAAATACTATAAATAGATTGAAAACCATTATAGGAGTTTGATAAAGAATTTTATTTGGAATTCTTATTTTGTTTCATATTAACAGTTTGCTTATTTAATATGATGTCGAGCTAATCCAGTGGTGTTTAGTAGTGGTCTGGATACATCACAGGGAACGATTCTAGGGTCTCTGTGCCAGATCAATCA
>CABFPE010000547.1:506163-519482 GCA_900660155.1 Hofstenia miamia | reverse complement strand
TTTTCATAGGCATTGTTTCTCAGCTTTAAGGTTTCCATGACATAGGGGTGCAGGGATTCTCTGTCTATTTTTGAAATCTTTTGTTCTCTCTCTTTTGAAAGTACTGTTCACTCTGATGTCATTTCTGAGGGGACATGTACCTGGGTAATCCTTAGTGGTCTACTGGTGCTCAGCTCACCATCAAGTGACTTTTTCAACAATTGACCAGCTGAGGGTTCTGTAGATGCGTCAGCCTCAAATCACTTCTGCATCCACACTGTTCTTCCCCCACTTGCACCATTCCCGGGAACTCCATGTGTTGCACTGCCCTCAAATCAGCATTGTGGACTATTGGAAGGAAAGTTGGGCTGCCTTGCCTCAGTTCTCTGTGTGCCTTTAAATCAGTGTTGCAGATCTCTGGGAGTGATGTTGGTTCTCTGCATGCCCTCAAATCATCATTGCAGATCTCCAATGGGAGTAGCATTGCTTCTCTGCTTGCCCTCAAATTGGCGCTGCAGGGCTCCAATGGGTGAAGCTATTCATCTTTTTGTCTCCCTGCCCTTGAATAAGCATTGGGGACTACTTGGATGCCTCTTTACTCTATGTCTCTGATTAGTCAGTGCTTGGTTCTCTCCCTTTCATCTTCACATCAATGTCCAGTGTGAGACCTCCTTTGAATTCTTATTTTCAGGTTGGATGTTGTCATGTCCTCTGCCTTCTGATTTCAGCATACCCTCTTGCTCCGTGGCTGTTGCATCTTGTTCAATTTGCCTAAATGCAGATAGTAAGTTTAAATCCCATACTTTGGGGTCATATATATATTTATCTCTTGCTGCCCTTCTTGGCAGTACTCTTGGTTGTAAGGTTTCATTACTGATATTTGTTTCGAATTCTTCATCAAAACCCTCTTCCAGTAAACAATCTAGCTCATTCATCTCATAGATAATTCAGTTTATTTGGAATTCAGCATTGTCATCTAATCTGGTTTCCTCAACATCTGCCATTGCTTGTTTTAGGTTTTGGAAATGTAGTAATCTACAGTTATTTAACATATAATTGTTGTTTGGTAGTACTTGTGTTATCATATATGGTCCTGAAGAGATTGTTTTAAGTTTTTGGACCTGGTTTGTGTCTGTTAATTTTATGGGTGTGAATGCATATACTGTGTTGCCTATCTTATGTGCATGACAATAGTTTTTTTATTGTAATTCTGTTGCTGTCTCATGGCAGACTTTTTGATATTGTGGCACATTGTTTCATGTATCATGGTGATTTGAGTTCTGAGTTGATTTATGTACTCATTATCCATTTTTTCACTATAGTTGAAATATATCATTGAGAGTGGCGTAGCAGCCTCCCTTCTAAACATTGCCTTGAATGGCGTTATTCCCCTTATTGAGTGTATGAACATGTTGTAAAAGTACTTGACCATCTTGATTACATCTCACCACTTTTGTCCTCCTATTCTTGATGTTGTAACCCTTACCAGTTTGATCAGCATCCTATTCAATCTTTTGACTGCTCCATTTGCTTGTGGGTGGTTGTTCTCTCATTTACTACTTCCAGTAATTGTGACATTTCCTGAAACAAACCACTTTCAAATTGCAGCCCTTTATCTGAGATAATTGTCTCCATGGGCCTGAATTTTAAGATCCATTCATTCATTACTATCTCTGCCATTGTTTCTGCTGTTGTGTTCTTCATTGGGATCATCCTCACATACTTGGTAAAATTATCCACCTTTACTAGCAAGTGTTGACATCCTTCTTCATCTCCAGGTCTATGTGAATGATCCCATTTGGCTGTGTTGCTATGATCTTTTCTTTTTGGTGCTCTCTGTGTCAGAAAATGTTGCTTGTTGTTTAGAAGTCATGTTGTGCATTTGTTAATTATCTCCTCTGTGATTTTCCTAACTGCTGTTGTAATGAACCTTGTGTTGAAGGTACTTTCTGTCTGTGTGATCACTAAGTGGCCTTTCTCAAGTATCTTTCTTATTAGTTCTCTTTTGTAATATTCTGGGATTGCAATTCTGTTATTCTGTGCTTCCACATATAGGAGTCCATTCTTGTTTGTTTTCCATTTGTACCTTTTGTAATAGCTTGCTGTTAACTTTGATAGCTTTAATTGTGGATCTTTTAGTTTTTTTATGATTTTGTATAGTATCATGTTGTCTCTTTGCTTCTCTATGATTTCTTGTTCAAATATCTCTTCCTTAATCATAATTGGTAGGACTGCTTGCCCCTTTTTGTCGACGTTTATTTTGGGTAGTCCCTCATACTCTGTATGTGGTAAGAACTGGAATTGTTTCTTTTTGACATCCTCTTTCACTGCATCTCTTTGGTACTCTGAGAGTGCTGTCCAAAAGTCCACATTGGTGTGCAGTGTACCTCTCCTATGTTCAATGGTGAAAGTAAATTCATTTAGATATTCAACCCATCTCAACATGATTCCTGATTTATCTCCCAAGAACTTCTTCAGCCATGCAAGGCCGCTGTTATCTGTGTGGACCCTGAATTTCTTAATACTTTCTACTCCAATTTAGTTGAGCTGTAGTTCTCTTTGCTTGGTTTAAGTTTGCAGCTGAAGAATTGTATCAGCACCTCCTTCTCATTCTTCATCTGTCCTAGTTTAGCTGTGATCACCACCTTGCTTGCATCATAGTCCAAGATGAATGTCTCATTATAGTCTGGCATATTTAATGATGGTAATTTTGCCAACTCTTCCTTCATGAAATCAAATTCCTCTTGTTCCTGCCATGTCCATATAAAAGGTACTGACTTCCTCATAAGTCTTGCCATCTTGAAAGTTTTTCCGGCAATGTTAGGTATGAATTCCCTGTAATAATTGAAGAATCCCATTATCCTCTGTATATCTTTCTTATTGTTTGGCTTCTCTATCTTCTGGATCATGTCTCTTGCATTATCCTTCATTCATATCCGTCACTTTTCTATCACTCACCCCAGGAATATGATCTCCTTCAGTATATCACATTTATTTCCATTGATTCACAGTCCTGCTTTTTCTAGTATTTGGAATGTACTTTCCAGCTTCTCAAGATGTTCTTCTATGGTGTCACTTGTTATGATGATATCATCTATGTATGTGTTGACACCCTCCTCCATTTTCTGTTTCTTGTTGTTTAATACCTTTGTTATATATCTCTGGAAAGTCACTGGCGCATTACAAAGACCAAACGCCATATAAATCCACTCACACAGTCTGTACTGTGTGATGAATGCTGT
Organism: Hofstenia miamia; assembly: GCA_900660155.1. Lineage (NCBI taxonomy): Eukaryota > Metazoa > Xenacoelomorpha > Acoela > Hofsteniidae > Hofstenia > Hofstenia miamia. The sequence continues at coordinate 516,261 of CABFPE010000547.1, read as the reverse complement.
TTTCTTGATATCTTCCTCTTCCATCCACACCTGCAAATACGCCTTACACAGATCTATCAATGTAAAATATTTATGCTTGCTTACTTTGTACAACATGTCCTCTATTCTTGGGAGCAGGTAAGAGTCCTTCTTCATTACTTTGTTTAGTTTCTGAAAATCTATGCACAGCCTGTACTTGTCTCCCTGCTTCACAAACACTGTCAGTGCCATGTATGGGCTCTCACTAGGTCGGATTATTTTGTTATTGATCAGCTCATTTAATATTCTGTTGTATTCATCTTTCATCAGTTCTGGTATCCGTCTCACCAGCAGTTTTATCCGTTTCTTCATTGTGGTGACTATTTTGTCAATTTTGCCTATCACCTGTCCCATGCTTATCTCCCTGTATCTGAATATCTGTTTGTGTCTTTCTAGCACTTCTCTAAGTTGTTGCAATTGGTTCCTGTTCAGATGTTAGTATTCTTCTTCTATTAGTTGTGGTATCTTGTATTCATCTTCTCCATTTGCTTTCATCCCAATGCCCTCAAATCAGCAGTTGGGAGTACTTGCTACATCAATGGTTTTCATCCACTCACCATCAAATCTGCAGTGTGGAGTACCTACCGTTTTTGTTAGTAAGTCCTCAACTCAACCAAACTACTCTGCTCATTGATGTCTTCCATTGCTTTCCAGATTGCTTTGATACTAGACTTGACATATTTTCCAAATATTTTTATGTTGGTTTTCTTCATGTTGACATTGTGATTTATGGCATTCAGTATCAGTATCCTTCCTTTTCAGTTCTTTATGGCTTGACAGTATTGACACTCTTTGAGTTGATTCCTTTATTATCACAGATCATTATGCTTGCTGTGATCTTCTCCCCTGTTTGAATTGTGTGCATTCTCCACTGATATGGTATTAGCTTTAATCCTCCTCCAATTTGAATGTTATTGTTGATTGCTTGTCCTCTTGTTCTTCAATTTCAAATTTTTCTTCTTTTACCTTCATCGTCCTATTTGAATAATTTATCATGCATCCATTCTTTGTAAAAAAATTGTTGCCCAATATCACCTCATATGGCAACAGGTGGCGTTTGCAATTCTTATTTGTGCTGCATTTAACTTTCCTTTCCTGTCTATATATTCTCCTGATGTGTTGATTAGTCTTTTGTTTGATTGTTTCAGGTCCTCTCATTTAAAACCAAGTTTCATTGCACATTTGTCAGTTATGATGGATGTTGCAGCTCCCATATCAATTGTTACCTTTGTCATTATTCCATTTATTGATATCATTATTGTATTAATATTATCCAAATTTGTCATGATCATTATTGGTGCTCAGTTTTTTAGAGTCAATGCTCAAGCTAGTTTTCTGATTCATCCTCTGTTTGTGTCTCCTCAGCTAATTCTGGTTCAGATTTGATCACATCTTTGTCTTCATACAGGGTGTTCAGTAAAAAACCAGGCAATTCCAGATATATTAAAGTGCATATTTAAAATTTTGGTTTAAATAAAACACAATATCATAATATCAATAATGTTCAAGATGAGTACCACAGACTTCAGTGCATCGCCTCAAATGTTGCATCCATGCAGAGGTGGCTGACTGGATAGTTGTCTTGGGTATTTGATTCCACGCTTGTGTCAAAACATCTTTAAGCATTTCAATATCAGTTATCTGTCCATGCTTTTGTTGAAGATGAGAAAGTAAAATGCTCCACATGCAGTAGTCCATTACATTTAAATCTGGACTACAATGCCCTCTTTGTGGAGAACCTTGGGGCATAACAGCCAAATCCAAAACAGCAGCACCTGCATTACAATCAAATTTTGTGGCAGTACCTGTTCCTTGCTTGCAATGAGATGCATCATCTTATTCATTCATTCCTTTAACCACCAGTGTGAACTGATTTTTAGTAATTGTCCCAAAGAAGTTGGGCAGAATTTTACTGCATTTACCAAGGCCCCAATTGCAATGCTCATTTTTAAATAATACAATCACTTGGCATTGGAAGTCAGTTAACTGAGGCATTTGCACAAAATAAAGTGATGAAATCTACTGATTCATGGATTCTTATTTTATACTGTACAATACTGACAAGCTATCAGCCAATCATAAAACAGTCATATGTTTTGGAATTTCCAAATATTTATTTCCAGATATTGTGTTTTAATTAAACTAACATTTTAAATACACACTTTAATATATCTGGAATTTCCTGGTTTTTTGCTGAACACCCTGTAGTATGCCTCTTCTTCTCCAATCATGTTAATCTGCTTTTTGCACTAATCTTTCTGGTGCTCCTTCTTTCAGCAGCTGTAGCACTTTATGTCCCTCTCTCTAACTTTCTTTGTCTTTCCCTCTTTTCCTTTGATTCTGATAAACTTTTCTGTTTTGTCTTCATTGTAGGATTTGGGGTCCATTATTTGTGGCTTATAGTTATTTCACCATTCCATTGGTTTTCCTTTGTGCCATACTGCTTTCTCATAAATGTGGGCATTGTTTTCAATTGTTGCATATATATCCACTGTTTTCCTTATCATTTTCTCTAGTTTATCATTGACATCACACTTGATTTCAAACTGTGTTCTGATGTTTTCCTGAATCCCATTGCAAATATGTGAGAAGAGGTCATATTTTAAGTATTTGTTTCCTCTGGAGCTAAGTGTCACCAACCATTCTACTTGTTGGATATAGTTCCTTATGTCATCTGTTTTCCTTATCTTGGTCAAGTTCAGTATGATTTAGTTCTGTTTTTTGAAGCTTTCCTTCTTGTAGTACTCTGCAAAGTCTCCAATGAGCAATTTGTAATTCTCTTTTGTGTCAGTGTCTAGTAGTAGATAATGTTGAGATGCTGCTCCTGTGAGGTATAGTGGGAACCTCGCAGCTGCTGCTTGCTGACTCACCTTTCTCTCTGCCATCATAAATTCAAACATCTGGAGCCATTCAGCAAACATTGGGCTATAGCTGTCAACTATTCCATTGAATTTTGGTAGTGTTGCCTTGCATGGTATCATATCATTATTGATGTTCTCAGGTAAAATAGAGCTTTCAAAAATTGGTTTCTTCTGTGCATTCATATTTTCATTTATTGTGAACTGGTCTGTTACTGCTTTTGTGATTTCATTGATAATTTTTCTTTTTTCATCTTCTTTGTCTTCATCATCAAAATCTTTTGACTGTTTTTGAAGTTCTTTGGTGATGATATTAAGTCCTTTTCCTTTATTCATTCAAATGTCACTTCATGTGTCCTTGTTTCCTTTTGGCTTTTGCCCTCTTCCTGCTGCATTATTCTTACTTTATATCTGAGTTCTCCTAACTCTTGTTCTTGTGCTTGACAATCTTCTTCTCTACCCATTTCTGATAATCTAAGTTCATCTTTCAGTTGTTCTAGCTCTTGGGCTTGTATGTTGTTGTCTTGAATTAATTGTCTGTTTTGCTCTTCTAATTGTTGGACTGTTTTTTGCCATTTTTCATTCAGTTCTCAAAAGTGTTTGTTAGACTCTTCTAGTTGGTTTGTCAGTGCCTTGATGTTGTTTTGAAAATCTCTGTTCTGATATTCCAGCCAACTATCCATTTCCATTTTTAGTTTGCTCACTGCTCTCTCACCATGTTGCTCTAGTTCCACGAGTTTTACAATTATTAATTGTATCTCATTTCTTAGTATTGACTCTGTCTCATTATTCTGTCTAAGAATATTGAGGATTTCTGTCAAACTCGCCTCTGGGGACATGTATAGGGTCTCTAGTTCTTTGGCAGATGCGTCTGCTTCTGAGCATGACCTACTTGGAGTGGGGGTGGTTGTGCTTGTGCCTTTCTTGGCACTTCCTCTTCTTCCTTGTGTGTTTGTCATTTCCAATTATGATTAGTAGTAGCTTGCATCTTGGTGTGATTCTTTATTTATGAAACTGTTCTATGTTAGGGCTTTCTTGGATGGTGGTTGCTGACTGCATGCTTTATAGATGGTTGTTAACTCTGTTGTTTGTTTTCTGTGATCTTGTAGTTGCATTTTTTACTCTTTCAAGTCAGGATAACAACTTGTTGTTGATTCACCTCCATTCTTTAACCTGTCATGGTCACCATGTAACATCTGCTACCAAGCTTTAACTCACGTTGATTGATTTATTTTGAATGTAATTCTGTGTTAAGTGTGGATAGGGATGTATGTTTATCAAATGCTTTGATCCATTAATACTTCTAGTTAACTGTGACTAACTATATCATAATCAAACACTATTTAGGTGTGGACTGAATGCTGCAGTTTCCTTAAATTCAATCTTCTTATGAGGCTGACTCCAATCTCTGAATCCTCCAAAAAGTATTAACCTTCATTATTGATGGATTGTTTCCAAACCTCAGCACAACAAAGTAGATTATTTGTTAATTATCCTAACTCAGTTCAACCCTCAAGGCTGGATGTAACTGACTTAAACTCAATTTGTAATGTGTAATTTGTACTTGAAACCAGGCAGTGTCACTAGCTGCTTAATAAATAATTATTTAGCCATTAATGAAAATTACTGGCTTCCTACCTTACATTTAACTTATACTACATGCTTGGTCTCATTATCAGTCTATTCATAGGTCACCTATGTAGTCTAGTTAATATAAAATGTAATAACCTACAATCAGTTATCCAACCATTTCTTTGATAGTTTTATTATGGCACGCATGTTAATGAAAGTATCAGTAGTCAGCTAAACAGAGAAAAACTCCTAATCATATCCCTAACATATATGCAGTCTTGTGGCTTGGATTAAGGACCCTCTAATTGCTCCTGATGTGTGCCCTCACCACTACTAATGCATTGACCATTTAGCTTGACATCAATTAATAGTAAGCAAACTGAATTAAATCTAAAGATAAGATTTTTGAAGAATTTACTTCAACAGTTTCTCTAATTGATTTCACGCTATTTATAGTTTCTAATCCAAAAGTACCTATTGATTTTGAATTTCAAATCGTCTACCAAGATGGCTGAAAAATTGTAGCATAATCCTTCTAAAACTACAAATTTAACAGTTAAACAAAGAAAAGAAAAGAAATTTGATGTTTAGAACAAATGCTATTAATGGCTTTTCATGCATTGATCAAGTGGACAAGTATTTGCAAAAAATATATATTGCAAGAAGCCAAGTATAATATGCTTCTCATTAATTTCAGGTCAATACACTGGGTGTGGGAAGACAAATTAAAACAGAAGACAGCTGTTTTGTTTGATAGTTAAAATAGTGCAAATATGTTGTTAAAATTCTGTATAAATAGCTACTTTGCAGTGTGAACAGTTAATGGATTATATTCTTTGGAATTTTACTTATCCTTGATTTCACTTTGATTATTTATTAAAATTGGCAGATAGGCATTTCATGATTGTAACAATCAACAGACTGTTGTAAAGGAATTCGAATAGTTGTTGCCTAGATCAAAGCAATACATTTAAGTTATGGATAGGTATAAAGGTTTTTTACTTATTGCCTAGCTGGCTCTCAATTGCTTGCAGAGCTTCATATAGTAACAAATTTGCAATAAGGCAAGATTTCCAACTCTAGGAATGTTAGTTATTAATTAAGTTATTTTAGATCCAAATTACTAACAGTATTAGACCCATAATGAGACTGAAAATGAGCTTATATATGTTAAAGTTGTTTTATATCTTGTTTTTACCATAGGTTTGGAAGCTGCTCTCATATGTAGATAGTTTTAACTCTTTTTTATTTCATTGCAGCTAGTGTCAGTACTTAGTGATTTTATTTAATTATTATATGTAAGGTAGGGAACTGCTGCTTTATTTAGTAACTAGTTTTTATCATCAGCAGTTAGTGTCACTGAAAGGTTGCATAATTATATTGTTTCAGTTACACATTAATGAGAATGAGCTCTTATGTTGAATAGTGTCCTTTCTTTATTATCACATAGTTAGGGTACACATAATAAACATAGTTCCTTGAGAATGAGCTGAGTTGATTGATGGATGGAACCTCACTCTGTTGCAGCTTGGTGGATAGCTTCTTGCTGATCAGATACAGCTTCAGGCAGTGGGCCCATTGTTAACTGGAGTCTTTCTCATACTGTTACCTAAACCATGGCTGTTACTTGTTACTCTTAAATTATATGGCTGCTAAATATAGTTTAGTATAAAGATAGAGAAGCATTGTACATGAGACAATGAAAGTTAAGTTAGTTCAATCTCACTAAATGAGTCTGAATTAATGCACATCTTGGCCTGGGTGATGATTTTACAAAATAATGGCAGTGTTATGGCCCCTTTTCATTTTGCCAAAATGTTTTCAACAGATACTATTTGGTAAATGTTGTTTCTTAGTTGAAATATACAAAATTAAGGATGCTAAACATAAATTGATTCTAGTTTACAATTAACACTGTTTTTAATCATCATTGAATTTGATATAAATCTTCTCTGACTAATCTTATTTTGGTTTTGCAGCTCTAATTGTGGGATTATGCTACAGTATGAACTTATTTCAGAGAAATGAGCCCCCAATGCTATAACAAACATTCATGTATCTTTTTCTTATTCATAGTTGGTCAAACCTCTAAGCAAATAAACAACATTTGGGAATAGAATAAATTAATGCTGATAGACCTACTGATAATGCCTGTCCAGTGATTATGAAAGCATCTCCTTCACAGACATATCATTATTCTGTAGAAGGGTTACTAACTACAATTCAATATTTTCTAGAAGTCTGATTACATTGATTTTCATACTATGCCTCTTGATGAAGCCTTTAGTCCTGATGTCAATGCACATTCATCACTATGATTAATTTCTATATATCTTACTGAGGATTTGCAATTAACCTTACCTTTGCCAAAAATTAGAAGAGAACACTTCAGAAAAAGCCATTTTCACAAAATAGCAATCCTTCCTATCTCTGCTAAGTTGAAAAATTGGGTTTTATTTGGCATTTCACTTTTAATGTTGCCACCAACTAAAAATACAAGGCTAACTACAGCTGAATAATCAATCTTGAAAACCCATTAAGAATCTTACCTATTATTCTTATTATTAAGAAACTTGGGATAGCATCCACAGATGTATACATTGTTTCTGACAACATTCAAAAATATATGTGAAACAAAATATGTAACATTAGCTGATGTAGTTTAATGACACTGATAAAAATAGGAATTTTTTACATGGATGGAAGCAGACCTCATTTTCACTGGGAAGAAATGCTAATATTGACCTGAAAATGTTATCATATATTGAAAAATGCATAAATTTTTTGAAAATGTAAAAAATAGTTCCAAAACACATTCACAAGTGTTGAAATGGCAATAAATGCAATTTTTTCAACAATATTTTTCATTATTTTTCATTTTTTAAATATTTTTTGAGAATTGCTTCACTTGAGCCCAAATTTGGTGTGTAGCTATTAAATGAACCCTAAAGCTATCAGGCATACTCAATTTGTGATTTTTCGACGTTTACCAGCTGAACTGCATACTGGTGTTAAGTATGGGGAAAATTGGTGGTCACAGGTGCTCAGTATAAAACCCATAGTACTTAGTGCCCATATAAATATATATATATATATATATTCCCATATTATCTAGAGCCTGTACACTTATATATATATATATATGTACCATGTGTCCGTAAAGTCTGGCATAATTTAAATTCGAAATTTATTAATAACTAAATGGTAATCAAGAAAATTTTTAACTCAAACATGATCTATATTGAAACAATATTATCATATAACAAAGAATGAAATGTCACAGGCATTTATCCTCAAATATGTCACCACCAACTTCAACTAAATAGCTTACTCTGACGCGAATATGTGCAATGGCCACAGCAAATTCCTGTGGAGTGATTTCTCTGCACATATAAATTATTCTCTGTTTCAATTCAGCAACAGATGCAGGTGAATTATAATGATAAATTTTGCTCTTCAGCCAGCCCCAAAACCAGTAATCCAGTGTATTAATATCAGGACTTCTGGGTGGCCATAGAATGTCACATCCCCTGCTAATGACTTGATGGGGAAACTGATAATTTAAAAATGTGCTCACCAATGTCCCAAAATGAGGTGAAAGACCATCCTGCATAAAAATAGTTCGCCTGAACAAGCAGCATTGTTTAATTTGAGAAATGATGTGATCCTTCAGCATGGCATATTTTGATTATAAAAACTATGTACATTAATTATTTGATGAAGAATTAAATTACTTTGGATTTATTTTGTATTTCATCAGATTTGATTAATTATGCAAACAAAAAGCTAAATGTCTCTACACATAAATAGTACTTAGGTTTCATAAACTCAATTCAAGGAATTCTGCACTCCAGCATTTCATCCATCTTTAAGTTGTGCCTGACTATGAAAGTGTGTTCCTATGTTAAGTGTACAGATAGGGGTTTTCCATTTATTTAGCTTTCCAATCAATTCATTCATTATTATAGGAAATGTCATAAAAAGCCATATAGCCACCCTTGGGTTAACCCACAGTTTTAGATCCGAATTCTCACAATATAATAATAAGATGTACTATACATATGAGGTGCCTACTAGCCCTATTATATCTTACATGTTTAAAATTTTGGTTGATTTAGTTATTTGTATAGTTAACTTGTACAACAGACTGTTTAAGAGACTTTTTCTGCAAACTGCATTGATTGTTCACATGTAAGTAACAGTGTTGCTATATTTATATTTATATGTAGGGTTATTTATATGTAAGAACAATAACAAGCTAATGCAGTCAGGTTGCAAACCTGCCTTTATTGCTACACCTGTTAATAACAATGGCAATCAATGTATAAAATTAATTAAGGTAAGCAGCACTAGGCAATCACACAATGTATATAGCACACTGAGAACTGTCCTTGAGTCACAACCATCCAATGTAATTGGTTATCATTGTACAATGTCAATTGATTCTTCCTCCACTGTATAGTTCAGCATCTGGGCTTCAGACCTGTAATTAACTGCTGTTAATCTAAACAAACTTCCATTAATGGTTAAATTACAAGGCTGGAGTTAGATATTAGGTCTTGGTATTTGCAAGTGTTAAATCAATTAGCAGGAACATTGTTGGAGTTTTACCTGCTATGAAAAGGTTAATACATGCAATAATTTAGTAAAGCATTAGTTGATGTAATGATATCTCAGCTTGGTACAGATTCCACAATATTACCTAATATACACTTTTAATATATATTTTGTAGTGTTAAATGATTCATTTGATTTGTTTTGATTGAATTTGATTAATTTGTAATTTTTTCTAGTTTCAATTATGATCATGTAAAATAGTGCAATATTTGATTGTACCCTTGAATTAGCTTTACATTGCTTAAATTATACTTTGTTAATGAGGGAAAACATGTAAACACTCTGCAGGTATTAATCATTTGTGTATAAACCTAGGCCAATCTGTTATTTGTTTGATAGTGTAGAGTCACTCAGGGAATTTTTGTGATTATTATTCATTTTATCTTTGATTGTATTAACGTCATTCTGACGTCACATTAATTTCGAGATTAGATTTATGAAAGCTAGTTATGTCCCCTCAATGGTGCTAAAATGTGTGGCTCAAATTTAATTTGCAAGGGAAATCGATAACATGAATAGCTAATGCTTAATTTCAATTGTAAACAAAGACAGGTAATTATTTAGTATTTTGAAGGTGTATACATTGAGTAACAATGTCGAGAATGGTTAATAGATTTTATCTAGCTTCAATTACTGTTTACTTTTCTCCCTGTTACTTTGTTTAGTATTTTTTTTTATTATGAATATAATTGCTTAAGCTCGGCGACAATTTGGGAGTGCTTTCTTAAAGTACAGGGCAATACGTAGCTCCTGGCAATCATCAGATCTTCCCAGCCCAAATTGTGGACTCATTAAGTTATGGATACGGGTACGGCTAAGGAAATAATATACCTTTAGTTTGATATTCAACAGGTACATGCACTTATATCTTATGACACTGTGATGATACCATGCCATTGGCTAGCACGAATGTCTGGCAATTACAGACTATTATTTAGTGAGCTGAGAACTAAAAATGAAAATGAGATGTTTATTTTTGCTATGAGATAGAAATTAATAAGTGAGACAAATAGGGTAGCACCATGCACTAAGT
>CABFPE010000547.1:476179-499765 GCA_900660155.1 Hofstenia miamia | reverse complement strand
AATCAAACCAGATAAAGTAGAAATGAAAATTAAATAAACTCCGAAGAATTTATTGTTCATCAAAATTATGGTTGAATCAAAGCTATTTATAAAATTTCTACAAAAAGTACCTGCTGATTTTAAAATTCAAATGATTCGTCTGCCAATATGGCTGTTCATATGTAAGCATTAGTTTGCTCAATTTAATTTGTCAATTACCTCTTGATCGGCTAACAAGTTTCTTATTTTGAACTATATTAAATCTTAGTTGCATTTTACAAAAATAAACTAAAGTTCATTAACTAAATTTTTTACAATTAATTTCAATTGATAATCATTCGACGTTATTCAGCTTTTAGTTCCTTTTTGGATGATGCTACATTATTGCTTAATTAATTTTGCAAGGGAATTCATGTGAAGTTTTGTAAACATGTGCCACATAATAATTTAAGCAATTGTTATAAATATGTGAGGAACTTGTAGTGAATGCACAATAAAATTTATCCTAGCTTCAACATTGTTTGCTTTTTGAATTGTATTAACTTAGCTAACCCCTTTTAGATTCATTATTGATTTTAACTTAATGATTTTTGCTTATGATCCAGTGATGATTTGGGAGTTACTCCACTGTGTCTGGTGCAACAACTAGCTCCTTAACAGATGGCAGCCCAAATCAGGGTCACTTTAAGTTATGACTATGTGTGCATGTAGGAACTAATAACTTTTATTTCAATCATTTCATTTTTCTACATGCACTTGAATAACACACTGCAAATATAATAAGCCCTCAGTAAACACAAATGCATGGTAGCTACATGCCTTTTGTTATATTATTTACATGAACTGAGATAATTGAACACTGAGCTAAATTGTTTATTTGAGCTAGAAATTAACACTTGAGACACACAATTAGCACCTTGGCTAGTAAGGATGGTTTCCTGGATATGGCTTTGGGTGATGCCATATGAATTGGTTGCTGTAGGAAACATATTCTTTGTGGATAGTTTCTGTTTTTCTTTACTGAATTGACAAACTACCAATGTTATCTCTTTTATTAGAATGTGAGTCACTCTCTACAATGGTAGCCTCTGCAACCTTTGATTGAACCTTTGAGTTTCTCTGTACTGCTGGAGTAGTCAGAGCACCCCATGATTCAACATTAACAATGTTTGAACAAGGTGTACCAACATGCACAGCAACTGCACATTTTCCACTGTATTGAATAGGAAATACTCAACAATATTACTTTTTATTAGATGAGGAAACTAGAACATCCTATAAATTTTTAATTGGTAATTTTAAAAGTATTATATGTGGGAAATAATACTCAATCAGTACAAAGATTTGTTACACAGAATGTGTTATATCAACATCTGTGAGATGATGATGTACATTTCACAAACAACCAATTACTTAAAATAATTTGCAGGATGGAATATACACAAAATTTGATATTTTCTCACACATTTGTTGCAGATTACCTAAAAAATTCATAATAATGCTTGAAATCAAGTGTAAACCAACCACCTCAGTAGAGGAACTCCTACATAGAGCTGAAAATATCAAAATCATCATAAATAATCACTTGAGAGTGAACCAAAATGCAAGTTACTTTGCTGACAATATGACAAAAAAGTTAGAATTTTTGAAATGGAAGTACAACACCCAAAGCAAAAATAGGAATTAGACAATAAAGCTGATAACTAATTGAAAAACCAATGCAAAACAAAAGGAAAAAGCCACATTGCAATATGGAGAAATAATAGAGATCAATAAGAATAAAAAAAAAAAATTTGATTTATTGAATTGAAAAAAACTATATAGTTTAATTTCAGTTTAGTACTACAGCATTGATTGCAATCAATTGTATATCTATTTAGCTTCACAGATAAAAAAGCAGCATTCATTGTTTTCTTAGTTGTATTATGAAAAAAGTCTCACAAAGTATTGAATGTGTCATCAATTTCACAACTACTCACTTTATTCATTAAATAAGAATATTGAATTTAAAAAACTATCTGTACTTTTATTTCAGTTTTGTACTGCAGCATGCATTGCAATCAATTATATATTTCTTTAGTTTCACAGCTAAAATAGCAACTCTAGTTGCTTTCTTAGTTGTATTATGAAAAAAGTCTCACAAAGTATTGAATGTGTCATCAATTTCATAACTGCTCACTTTATTCATTGAATAAGAATATTGAATTTACTCTAGATTTTGATAATTTCTTTTGGATTAGAAACTATAAATAGCATGAAATCATTGGAAGAACTGTTGAAGTAAATTCTTTGAAAATCTTATCTTTAGATTTAATTTGGTTTGCTTATTATTAAATGATGTCAATCTAAATGGTCAATGCATTAGGAGTGGTGAGGGCACACATCAAGAGTGATTTGAGGGTCCTTGATCCAAGCCACAAAACTGCATATATGTTAAGGATACAATTAGGAGTTTTTCTCCATTTAGCTGAGTAAAAGTACATCCCTACCTGCACTTAACACAGAATTACATTCAAAAGGAATTGATCAACATGAGTTAGAGCTTGGTAGTGGCACTTTGTACTATGCTTTTTTGTATATGAAAACCATAATTTCAAAACATTGTTACAATTAATAAATAACACATTTAATATCAAAAAAAGACAGCAGAAGAACAATAGAAGTAGTTTTATTAACTAAACAAACATCCATAGCAAAAAGAAATAAAAAGTTTCTTAAGAAGTTCTTAGTCAAAGTCTTCATAGTATTTTGCTTTTTTGATTGGTCATCACTCATTTTGAAAACATAAAAATATATTTTTGCAAGAGTTAAGCACATAAAACATAACATAAAAACAATACAAGAAGTTCACAAACACATGTGGTTTATATATATATATGTACTGGTTTGAATATTTTTATGAAAACTTTTATTGCTTTTATCACAACATGTGTTGACAAACATTGTTGTCATCTTCAAGCATTTTTAGCAATGTTCCCAATTTTTTTTCATTAAATGTTTTTGATCTCTACTAGATGTTTAAATTTGATTGATGTCTTTATTTATCTGTTAAGGTTTTCTTGGTTGATTTAGTACTGTTCGCTTCTGCTATCTTAGTTTCATGATGTTTTACTTTCAAAAGGAATTGATCAACATGAGTTAGAGCTTGGTAGTGTATGCTACATAGCAACTGTGACAGGTTAAAGAATGGAGATGAATCAACAACAAGTTATTATCCCAAATAACTACTTGCACATGGATGAGTAAGAAATGCAAATATGAGATCACAGAACACAAACAATGAAGTTACCAACCACTAATAAAGCATGCAGTCAGTAACCACCATCTAAGAGAACCCTAACATGAAGTAGTTTCATAAATAAAGAATCACACTGAGATTCAAGCCACTACTAATCATAATTGGAAATGACAAACACAAGAGGAAAAAGAGGAAGCACCAAGAAAGGCACAAGCAGAACTACCCCTACCCCAAGAAGATCACATTCAGAAATGGATGCATCCCCCACAGAATTAGAGATCCTACACATATCCCCAGAGGCAAGTTTGACAGAAATTCTGAATATTCTTAGACAGAATAATGAGATGGAGTCAATATTAAGAAGTGAGATACAATAACTAATGGTAAAAATCATGGAACTAGAGCAAAATGGTGAGAAAGCACTAAGCAGACTCAAAATGGAAATGGATGGTTGTTTGGAAGATCAGAACAAGGATTTCCAAAACAATATCAAGACACTGACAAATCAACTAGTAGAGTCCACAAACATTTTCAAGAACTGAATGAAAAATGGCAGAAAACAGTCCAACAATTAGAGGAGCAAAACAGACAATTAATTCAAGATAATAATATACAAGCCCAAGAGCTAGAACAACTCAAAGATGAATTTAGACTATCAGAAATGGGTAGAGAAGAAGATCATGAAGCACAAGAATGAAAGTTAGGAGAACTTAGATATAAACTGAGAATGATGCAGTGGGAAGAGGTAGAAAGCCAAAAGGAAATGAGGACACATGAAGTGACATTTGAACAAATAAAAGAAAAGGACTTACAAGTGTCACTAGAAAACTTCAAAAACAGTCAAAAGATTTTGTTGACAAAGACAAAGAATATGAAAAAAGGAAAATCATCAACAAAATTAAAAAACCAGAACAAGCCAGTTTACAATAAATGAAAATACAAACACACAGAAGAAACCAATCTTTGAGAGTTCTATCCTACCCAAGAATATTAACAATGACATAATACCATGCAAGGCAACACTACCAAAATTTAATAGAAAAGTTGACAGCTATAGTCCAATATTCACTGAATTGCTTCAGATGTTCAAAATTATGATAGCTGAGAGAAGGGTGAGTCAGCAGGCAGCAGCTGCAAGGTTACTATTATACCTCACAGGAGCAGCATCACAACATTACTTACTACTGGACACCAATACAAAACAGAATTACAAATTACTGATTGGAGACTTTGTGGAGTATTACAAGAACAAAAGTTTCAAAAACCAGTACCAAATCATATTGAACTTAACCAAGATGAGGAAAACAGATGACATAAGGAACTATATCCAACAAGTGGAACAGCTGGTGATACTTAGCTCCAGAGGAAACAAATATTCAAAATACAACCTCTTCTCACATATTTGTAAGGAGATGCCTGAGAACATCAGAACACAGTTTGAAATGAAGTGTGATGTTGATGATAAACTGGAAAGGATGATAAGAAAAGCAGTGGATATACAAGCAACAATCAAAAACAATGAATGCATCTACAAGAAAGCAGTATGGCACAAAGGAAAACCAATGGAATGGGGAAATAATGATAAACCACAAACAATGAACCCCAAATCTTACAATGAAAATAAAACAGAAAAATTTATCAAAATCAATTAAAAGAGGGAAAGACAAATAAAGTAAGAGAGAGGGACATAAAGTACTACAGCTGCAGAAAGAAGGGGCACTGGAAAGACAAGTGCAAAAAGAAAATTAATATGATCATAGAAGAAGAGGCATACTATGAAGATGAAGATGTGATCAAATCTGAACCAGAATTGGCCAAGGAGACACAAACTGAGGATGAATTGGAAAACTAGCTCAAAAGCCAACTCCAAAAAACCAAGCACCAATAATGATCATGACAAATTTGGATAATATTAATACAATAACAATATTGATAAATGGAATAATGACAAAGGTGACAATTGATACAGGAGCTGCAACATCCATCATAAATGACGAATTTGCAACAAAACTGGGTTTCAAATGAGAGGACTTGGAATGACCAAACAAAAGACTAATTAACACATCAGGAGAATATATAAACATGAAAGGAAAGTTAAGCACAGTACAAATTGTAAACACCACCTTTGAACAATTGCTAGTAGTAATAGACACCCATAACAACCAGTTGCCATATGAGGTGATATTGGGCAACAATTTTTTAATGAAGAATGGATGTGTAATAAATTATTCAAATAGGACAATCAAGGTAAAAGAGGAAGAAATTAAAATTGAAGAACAAGAGGACAAGCAATTGACAATAACATTCAAATTAGAGGAAAATATAAAGCTGCAACCATATCAGTGGAGAATGCATGCAATTCAAGCAGGGGAGAAAATCACAGCAAACATAATGATCTATGACAATAAAGGAATCAACTTGAAGAGAGTATCAATGCTGTCAAGCATGTGCACCATAAAGAATGGAAAAGGAAGGATACCAATACTGAATGCCACAAATCACAACGTCAACATGAAGAAAACCAACAAAAGAATATTTGGGAAATATGTCAAGTCTAGCATCAAAGCAATCTGGAAAGCAATGGAAAACATCAATGAGCAGAGTCATTTGTTTGGTCAATTTGAGGACTTAGAAATGAAAACAGTAGGTACTCCACACAGCTGATTTGAGGGAAAGTGGACAAAAACCATTGATGTAGCAAGTACTCCCAATAGCTGATTCAAGGGCATTGGGACAAAAGCAAATGGAGAAGACAAATACAAGACACCACAACTAATAGAGGAAGAATACTTACACCTAAATGGGAAGCAATTGCAACAAATTAGAGAAGTACTAGAAAGACACCAATGGACATTCAACTATGGGGAGATAAGCATGGGACAAGCAATAGGTGATAAGCAACAAGATAGTCATGACAATGAACAAACTGATAAAACTGCTGGTGAGACGGATACCAAAACTGATGAAAGATGAATACAACAGAATATTAAATGAGCTGATCAATAACAAAATAATCCGACCTAGTGAGAGCCCATACAGTGCACCAACAGTGTTTGTGAAGCAGGGAGACAAGTACAGGTTGTGCATAGATTTTCAGAAACTAAACAAAGTAATGAAGAAAGACTCTTACCTGTTTCCAAGAATAGAAGACATGTTGTACAAAGCAAGCAAGCATAAATACTTTACATTGATAGATCTATGCAAGGCATATTGGCAGGTGTGGATAGAAGAGGAACATATTGAGAAAATGGCATTCATCACACTGTACAGACTGTATGAGTGGATTTATATGGCATATGTTCTGTGTAATTTGATGGCAACTTTCAAGAGATACATAACAAAGGTACTAAAGAACAAGAAATACAAAATGGAGGAGGGTGTAAACACATACATAGACTATATCATCATAACAAGTGACACCATAGAGGAACATCTTGAGAAGCTGGAAAGAACACTCCAAATCCTAGAAAAAACAGAATTAAGTGTGATATACTGAAGGAGAAGATCATATTCTTGGGGCAAGTGATAGAAAAGTGACAGATATGCATGAAGGATAATGCAAGAGACATGATCCAGAAGATAGAGAAGCCAAACAACAAGAAAGATATACAGAGGATAATAGGCTATTTCAATTATTATGGAACATTTATACCTAACATTGCTGGGAAAACTGCCAAGATGACATCTTTTATATGGACATGGCAGGAACAAGAAGAATTGGACAACATAAAGGAAAAGTTGGCAAAATTACCATCACTAAACATGCTGGATTATAATGAAACATTCATCTTGGACTGTGATACAAGCAAGGTGGCAATCAGAGTGACACTAGGACATATGAAGAATGATAAGGAGGTGCTGATACAATTCTTCATCTGCAAACTGAAACTGAGTGAAGAAAACTACAGCTCAATGAAATTGGAGATGCTAGCCCTAATCAAAAGTATTAAGAAATTCCTGCACTTTTTAATAGGAACAGAATTCAGGGTCCACAAAATAACAGTGGCATCACATGGCTGAAGAATTTCTCAGGAGATAATTGTGTTGAGATGGATTGAATATCTAAATATATTTACTTTCACCATCAAACATAGGAGAGGTACAATGCAAACCAATGCAGATTTTTGGATGGCAATCCCAAAGTACCAAAGCAATGCAGTGAAAGAGGATGTTGAGAAAAAACAATTCCAGTTCTTACCATATATGGAGTATGAGGAACTACCTGAAATAAACATTGACAAGATGGGGCAAGCAGTCCTACCAATTATGATTAAGGAAGAGATATCTGAACAAGAAATCATAGAGAAGCAAAGAGACAATGTGATGCTAAATGAAATCATAAAAAATCTGAAAGATCTGAAACTAAAGCATCAAAGTTAATAGTGAGCTATTGTGAAAGATATAAATGGAAAACAAACAAGAACAGACTCCTATATGAGGAAGCAGAGAATAACAGAATAGCATTTAGGGATTGACACAAATGGAAAGTACCTTCAATGCAAGGTTCATTTCAGCCATTAGGAAAGTCACAGGGGAGATAATCAACAAATGCACAACATGTCTTCTAAATAACAAGCAGCATTTTCCAAAACAGAGAGCACCACTAGAAAATATCATAGTGACACAGCCAAATGAGATTGTACATATAGACTTGGAGATGCTATCAAGAGATGAAGAAGGATATCAACATTTGCTAGTAATGGTGGATAATTTTACCAAGTACGCAAGGGGATGATCCCAATGAAGAACACAACAGCAGAAACAACAATGGAGACAGTAATGAAGGAATAGATCCAATTATCACAGATAAAGGGCCACAATTCAAAAGTGGTCTGTTTCTGGAAATGTCATGGTTACTGGAAATAGTAAGTGAGAGAACAACAGCATACCACCCACAAGTGAATGGAGTAGTCAAAAGATTGAACAGGATGCTTATTAAATTGATAAGAGTCACAACATCAAGAATAGGAGGATAAAAATGGCGAAATGTAATTGACATTGTTGAGTACTTTTATAACAAGTCTGTACATTTGACAAAGGGAATAACACCATTCAAGGTGATGTTTGGAAGGGAGGCCACTATGCCACTCTCAATGCAATATTTCAACTATAGTGAAAAAATGGATAATAAATCAACTCAGAACTCAAATCACCATGATACACAAAACAATGTGCCACAATATCAAGAAGTCTGCCATGAGACAGCAATGGAATTACAATAAAAAAATTTACTGTCACACACATAAGATAGGCAACATAGTATATGCATTCACACCCATAAAATTAACAGACATGAACCAGGTCTGAAAACTTAAGACAATCTGGTCAGGACCATATATGATAATGCAAGTACTACCAAAGAATGACTATATGTTAAATAATGGTAGATTACTACATTTCCAAAACCTAAAATGAGCAATGGCAGATGCTGAGGAAGCCAGATTAGATGAGAATGCCAAATTCAAAATAAACCAAAATAATAGAAGTGAAATTATCTATAAGATGAATGAGAAAATAGTTCACTGGAAGATGGTTTTGATGAAGAATTTGAAACAAATATGAGTAATGAATCCCTACAACCAAGAGTACTGCCAAGAAAGGCAGCAAGTGATAAATATATATATGACCCAAAGTATGGAATTTAAGTTTACTATCTGAATTTAGGCAAATCAAATGAAATGCAACAGCCAAGGAGTAAGAGGGTATGCTGCAATGAGAAGGCAGAGGACATGACAACATCCAAACTACAGAGAAGAATTCAGAGAAGGTCTCAAACCAGATGTTGATGCAAAGGCAAAAGGGAAAAGAACCAAGCACTGACTAATCAGAGATGTAGAGTGAAGAGGCATCCAAGCAGTCCCCAATGCTGGTTCAAGGGCAGGGAGACAAAAAGACAAATTGCCTATCCCATTGGAGATCTGCAATGCTGATTTGAGGGCAAGCAGAGAACTGAGGCAAGGCAGCCCAACTTTCCTTCCAATAGTCCACAATGCTGCTTTGAGGGCAGTGTGACACATGGAGTTCTAGGGGAAGGTGTAAGTGGGGGAAGAACCATACACATTTGAAAGTGATTTGAGGCTGATGCATTTATGGAACCCACAGCTGGTTAATTGTTGAAAGAGTCAACTGTGAGCCAATTTGAGGGCGACACAGTAGAGACTATCAGCATTGACTCACTTGATGATGAGCTGAGCACCAGTAGACCACTAAGGATTACCCAGCTACATGTCCCCTCAGAAATGACATCAGAGTGAACAGTACTTTCAAAAGAGAGAGAACAAAAGATTTCAAAAATAGACAGAGAATCCCTGCACCCCTATGTCATGGAAACCTTAAAGCTGAGAAACAATGCCTATGAAAAGCTGTCACCAGAGACAAAAACCCACATTAGAAGATTATCAAGAACAGAGGCAAGCAACCTACCAATCATGCTAGATGCCAAGAAAAGACCAATGGTCAACATTATAATAAGTTACCCAAGAGAGTTAAATGAAACACTTGAAAGGCCATATATGCACAGCACAGTGCACATAATGTTTGACAAGAATTTCACACTAGAGACAGCACAAGGAATAATGGTGTACATAGAACAGATCACCAAGATACCAGAAATAAATATTGATAAAGACAACCTAATGATAATTCACATCCTAAAAGAAAAGGAATACAACAAAAACCTAGAGAAACAACTCGATCAGACATTCAGGATGGCAAGAGTTCAGCAAGTATGCATAGTGATCATAACAAGAACAACTCTGAGTGAAATCCCCAAGTATTTGCACGATTTGGTGATGAGGGTAGAAAACATGTTCCCATGGAAAAAATAAGCCTCAGACAATAAAGTATCAGAACTGATACACTTTGATTTACAGATGGATTATTGGGGAGCAATTTGCAGGCTAATGGTAGACCCATGTATAGCAATTGATCTCTATAAACAAACAAAAACGATTGAATTAACAACAAATGTGGAAGGTGTGGAAAAAGCCAACACTCTTTTTATCAAGTGCAGCCTCACCCAGAGACAAGATCACGTCAGGCAGATAGAAGAAATATGGAAACAAATGAAACTGCAGAAAAAGACAAATGAACGATGGCCAGAAATAAACATCAAGGCACCATCCAAGAAATACCATAAAATGGTAGAGGTAGCACTAACAGAGATAAACAGAGTATATGAGCTGAATACGAGAAAAGATTTCAAAAACATGATATTTGAAGAGAAAAACGCACCAGAGATCAGACTCAGGACATCCGCGTTGTTAATAGCAATCTTCACAACACAAGAAAGTGATGCGATCTCCGCCTACCAATATCTACAGCAGGGAGACACAGACTTACAAAAGCTAAAAAGTACAAGATTGCAATGGCCCCAATGAATACACAGACAAAAATTTTTTTATTGAAAGGACATGTCGAAAAATTGACATCCCCAGAAAAGTCAAAAAAGCTGATGCAAACAATCGAAAAAATGATCTGCAAACTGATAATAAACCAGAGCCTGATGGGGAGAACATCCACAGTAGAAATGGCAAACAGGATGGGAATAGCGCCAGAGGAGATCACACTGTTTGATGAGCCCATGAGGAAATATATGTGGGGTGCTACATCAGAAACGCGGCTGAGATAGGTCGAAACTGAGCCTTGGATAACAACAAAAAAGATTATCAAAAGTAAAATTGTTAACACCAAAGAAGTAGTCAGAATCATGGAAGAGAAAAATGTTCAACAGACATTAGAAGAGTAGATGAAATGTTACAAGAAGGAGAGTCTGAAATGCACATTCGCAAAAATAATAAAGAGTGCAGAAATGATGCAAAGAGGTGGAATCACAGAACCTGTCGAGGTCTGCAAAATGATAAAAAAACCCAAAGGGAAATTCTCAAGGAGGAGGAATTATTAACATCGACACAAATGATCCTATCTCCAAAAACACAAAAGCAAATGGATAGAATCAACATAGAGAAAATGGGGAGTGACCAGCCCAGGAAGTACGATGGAGTGGATTGATACAGATGACAAAAGGTTCCTGGTTGGGATAAAATAACAAAGACGTCAGAAGAGATTTGCTCAAAGAACTACCAAAAAGTCAAGGAGGAGCAAATGGTTGCACCAATGAAGCTCATGTTCATGGAGGCATTTATAAGAATGGAGTTGGAAGAATTATTAAAACCTTATAACCAGTTAGCATTTGACATTGAATGCATTACATTGAAAATAGAAATGAAGGAACAAATTCAAATAGGAATGAGCAGGAAAGGCTTAATGCAGACTTTTTGGGATAGCTTAAGAAGATAGCAAAATGAATTATCCAGCAACAATCGGATTGGCAACAGCACCAACAACTTCCGCAGCCTACAGAGAAATAGAAAGACAAATCAAAACAAGGATCCTTATCTGCACACTGCTGGAAACAATATCAATTCTGATGATACTCCCGAGATGGAGAATACCAAAAGACATCAAAATCGCAAAAGCATTTCTACACAAATATAAAACGTATGTCAACATGAAAGAATGAGCCCAAGCAATAATCAAAAAAGATTACTATAAGAAAACAAAAGAAATCATGCTCAGTAACAACAATTGAGAATGAGTATATGTTGAGAGAGTGATAACTCCCTATCAACTATAAATACAGGAAAACCCATTCATGAACAACTTAAGGAACTTCAGAAAGAAATCAACAGAAGAACAACAAAAGCAATAATGCTATTCTTGGGAGTGAACAACGTAGTCTGGCTTGATCTGTGGGCTAAGCAATATAGATACTATGATATAATGAAATGAGTGAAAATAGTTACCATGATGAGACTGAACAAAAACGACCCAAATGAAATAATGGAAGAGGAAGTAAGAAATACCATAAGTTTCCTTTATAAAGACGTCACAAACACTAGAAGCCTCCAAAAGATGTTTACATTCTTCTATTCAAACACACAAATTTGTGAAGATCTAGCACACACAAGCAGAGCAGAGGCACAAATGATGCTGATGATAGTGATAAAAGGGATCCACTTGTACCAAAAGTATTATGATATATTTTTGAAAAAGATGATTGAGTTACAAGAACTTACACCAATTTCGGAGAACATAAAGGAAGTGAAATTCCTACATTACCACAGTACCATAACTACAGAGAGAGAAGCAAATGAATAAGTTAGAAAAACCCTATGGTGGAAACAATAATACGAACAAGCTAGAGCAACCCTATGGTGGAAACAATAATACGAAAAGATGATGCACTAGTTCATGGAGAAAGAGCTGCACTGAAAATAATGCTGCAAAACAAAAAGAGATTAGTCAGAGAAGATTAATATCAAATTCAATGACGATTAAAAGCAGTGTTAATTGTAAACGAAAATCAATTTATGTTTAGCATCATTAATTTTGTATATTGCAACTAAGAAACAACATTTACCAAATAGTATCTGTCAAATACATTTTGGGAAAATGAAAAGGGATGATAACACTTCCATTAATTTTCAGCCATCTTGGCAGACGATTTGAAATTCAAAATCAACAGGTACTTTTGGATTAGAAACTATAAATAGCGTGAAATCAATTAGAGAAACTGTTGAAGTAAATTCTTTGAAAATCTTATCTTTAGATTTAATTCAGTTTGCATACTATTAAATGATGTCAAGCTAAACAGTCGATGCATTAGTAGTGGCAAGGGCACACATCAGGAGTGATTCAAGGGTCCTTGATCCAACCCACGAAACTGCATATATGTTAGGGATACAATTAGGAGTTTTTCTTTGTTTAGCTGACTACCAATACTTTCATTAACAAGTATGAAATAATAAAACTATCAAAGAAATGGTTGGAGAACCAATTGTAGGTAATTACATTTTATATTAACTTGACTATGTAGGTGACCTATAAATAGACTGATAATGAGACCAAGCATGTAGCATAAATTAAATGTAAGGTAGGAAGCTGCAAGTAATTATCTATTTAATTATTTAAACTAATTAAAGCCAATAATTTTTGATAATGGCTAAATAATTATTTATTAAGCAGCTAGTGACACTGCCCAGTTGCAAGTACAAATTACACATTACAAATTGAGTTTAAGTCAGTTACATCCAGCCTTGAGGGTTGCACTGAGTTAGGATAGGGAACACATAATCTACTTTGTTGAGCTGAGGTTTGGAAACAATCCATCAATAACAAAGGTGAATACTTGTTGGAGGATTCGGAGATCAGAGTCAGCCGGA
Organism: Hofstenia miamia; assembly: GCA_900660155.1. Lineage (NCBI taxonomy): Eukaryota > Metazoa > Xenacoelomorpha > Acoela > Hofsteniidae > Hofstenia > Hofstenia miamia. The sequence continues at coordinate 486,325 of CABFPE010000547.1, read as the reverse complement.
GGCCTCATAAGAAGAGCGAATTGAAGGAAACCCCAGCATTCAGTCCGCACCTAAATAGTGTTTGATTACGATATAGTTAGTCACAGTTAACTAGAAGTATTAATGGATCAAAGCAGTTGATAAACGTACATCCCTATCCACACTTAACACAGAATTACATTCAAAATGAATCAATCAACGTGAGTTAAAGCTTGGTAGCAGATGTTACATTATTCTACTTTATTACATGTGCACACTTATTTTTTGTTAATATACACAACATTTTATAGTCATTGATTCATATACTTTTACTAGTGACTTATTTATTGATGTGGCCTAATTTAGTTTTCATGTTTTATTTTACTTTATTACATGTGCACACATTTTTCTTGTTAATATACATGACATTGAATAGTTATTGATTCATGTATTTGTACTAGTGTTTGTGTTATTTACAGAGGGCCAATTTACTTTACATGTTTACTTTGTTTGCACACATCTTTCTAATATTTCTTAACATACATGACATTGTTAGCTGACAGTTTACATGGCATTTGTGATAATACATTGTTGACTGCTGAATAATGTTCTTATCAATAAAAACCTCCATTCCTTTCTAATGATTAAGCATTGGTGTAATTTAATTTTTCTATACATTACATGCAAGGGACTACATTTCATTTTTTCAAATATGCTGCTATTTCATTGCAAGCATTTCCCTATGTTTCTATTGATCAATACCTGCAAACATTGCGATAAATTTGTTTTCACCAATGCTTCTTATCTCTAAAAAATTCCATGCAATTATTTCTTTTTTTGCTAATATCCAACATACAAAACAGGTAAATATTTGCTATACTTTAACATTACAGGCGTATGAAATATAGATTTACATGATAAAGGCAATTTCATTTTCCTAAAAATTATACATGTGATGCTACTATACAAAATTTAATTTGTTTTTCGGAGCTATTCATTACATACCAAAGGTTACAATTCGATTTTCAAATAAGTTGCTACACTTCATTGTAAAATTTAATTCATTTTTTGCTAATATCCAAATACAAAATCGAGAAATATTTCGTTAACCTTGAAATTAACAGGCGTAAAAATTAAATATGGGTTATGCATATATGTGGATTAACATTATAGGCTGTATATTAAATATAGACTTCTAAGTTAAAAGTTAACTAGTTTTATGAAAAATTAAACACAGTTTTTGCATAAAGACGCAATTTCACTTCCTAAAAATTATACATGCAATGTTATTAACAGGATTTATACGCATACATGCTTGCAATATACATTATTTGTATTATATTAGTTTTACACATTGATCTTCTGTCTACATTTTTCTGTGGTTTATATGTATTTTCAGAGTGTATATGTTTGTCATTTGTTACATTTTTTGTTGACTTACACATCTTTTCCTGTTTTATCTGCTTTTTGGCGTTTTATTTCCTTTTTGCATTAGTCACAATTTCATACTATGCATCACTTTTCAAAACATATACACTTGTAAACATAAATAACATATAAACCATTAAAAGTACATGACTATACAAGTTCCATGACGTCACTACAACACCCCGGCAATATCCATGGGCAAGCAGAGGCCAAAGGTCCAGTCTAGACCAATCAGAGAACAGTGGAATGGGCTTTACTACTGACGTACCTTAAAACGTCTTCCGACGTGTTAGATCACTATAAGACGGATGTAAAATGTTTTATTGCTTATTGCGACGCACTCAATATTGCTGACGCAGCCTTTTTCTTATTAGAAATGTACATCAATTTATTCGATGTGAATTTACATAGAATTGAATTATAAATTTCATTTTTAAAAAAATTATTTATTAAATTATGTATTTTTAAATATATAATCTTTTTATTATTTCAATATATTACTGTAGCAATTTTCCATTATGGAATACGATTAGTAATACATGTAATTCATTATAGAACTAAAGCAAATATATGCCCTGCACAATTCACTCATCATCATCGAAAATAGTGTTTTGAATGTGATGCGAATAGATATCTTCCTGTCAATAGTTTATAATTTCGAAGGTTATAGGCAAAGGATTTGTTATTTCATTTAATATTCTCCTCAAGACATGCTTCAAGGTGCTGCGATCTCTATATATATTTATTATTTCACATTAAACTATAGAAAAATGTCTATGAAAAATGGCAAGAAATTCCGAAATATCTAAAAAGCTGAGAGCCCTCATCTATACGCTGATTCTGTCACCAGCTTAGATATTTTGGAAGTTCTTGTGAATGTCATTTCATGATTCCGAAAAATATTTCTTTAAATCTTTATCTGTTTTTTCTAATTAATTTGCACATACCAATATTTTATATATTAGTCTATTTTACCACTACATATTTATTATTGTATAAAGCTATACCACTGAAATGTTTCTTCTTTTTCTATAATGATTTCACCCTCTATAAAATTGTTATTTTAGCATACCTTAGATTACATGGAAAGGAATTGATCCAACATTACTCCCCTCAGAGATGAGTTTAGGCAGATTTTTCTGAACTGACATGCTCCGCCCTACAGAATTTGTGCTCTGCCCCAATTCTACCGGCTGACATCTACCCCAAATTGCCATACGCTTTACTTTCTTACGTCCGAAAGTGCCCTACTAAAAAATTTCTGCTCCAAAAACTACTTGCGATATATTATTACCCCATATTTGTTCTAATGAAATTTTCATAGCAATACACCACACTCAAACAGCCAAATATTTTGAATCCTTACTGCCTAGAAGATACCAGAATCATTTTTGAAATGCCATCTTTTCTATTACTACTAATATGAATTTAAAAACAAACGTGATAACAATCATATTAAAAGCATTAGTAATTGCAAAATATTATTTAATTTTATCTCTATATTACTAATATTTTATGCAATATATTTTTGCAAGGTTAATTGCAAAACCTTTTGACCATAAATCAGATAAAATAGATCTTCTTGGTATTATTAAATAGAATCACTTTTCACCAAGTGCTAGAAAAGCATGGTTGTTGATTTTTCAAAATGCTATAAAATTTTATCAAGCTGAGAACTTTGATGCAAGAAAATTCCTTTTACAGTCTCAAAATTGGTTGTTTTTCAACTCCGGAGTGTTTTGCCCCATGGGTACCAATATTAGAAAATTCTTGCCCGTAACTCCCTCGCCCTACCCTACCCCATGGGTTTTCTCAGAATTGGAATCAGACTCGGGTCGGATTCGGGTTGAGTTTTCTAAAATAAAACGGGTTGAGTTCGGGTGGAAAAAATTTTTTTATGTTTAATATGATATAATAATAATAATATTGTAATTTATTATGATTATTGTAATATGTATATCAAGGACATTTCAACTTGGTGTTAAATTGTTTACCGAACAATTAAGTTGTATTAAAATGGACTGACTCGTATCAGCGCGTAAACTAATCGGCAGCACAAATGACTTGAACAAAGAATAAAAACGAGGGTTTTGATTTATAGAACATTTTACCATGCATCTGCTTTTATATCAGTTTGTCATGAATGAATTATTATCTGAAATAAAAAGATTTTGAACTCGATTTCCATTTAAAAGGGCACCTGTTCGATCTGAGAGAGACTTCTCTTCTTGTGGGTTTACTATGACTGAAAAACGCTCCTCACTGGCCACTGATACCATAGAAGCCATAGAAATACCAAACTCTTTTTCAGAACATCAACAAAATATGAATTTTAAATTGACATTAAAAGAATTATAATTTTTATCAATTTGATTTTTGAAATTCGAGCTGAAATCGGATTGTTCAGGAGGGTTTGAAATTCTCAACCCAATTACAAAGCTGGATTGACCCACCCCACTTCTATCTCTGATTTCATGATCGGACAAGTAAATTCACTTTTACACTGGTGAAGAATATCGAGTTGCAGTAGATTACATAATTTTTGAAGTTTTCAACTTTTTGAGTTCTTCTCAAATGTTGATAATAATGTTTATGAGTTGGCTTTTGTTTTTTGACATTAGAATATTGTAATCAGTTTTTTCAGTAGTCATATTTAATATATTACTTTTCATAGAATGAGGATGAGTGAAGTAACTCTGAGAATTTTTCTGAGATCTGCTTGGATCATGACACAGTTCTTTCTGATTAACAAGAGGTGATAGCATTCTTTGTAAAGTACTTTTAGGTTGTTGGAGATAAATAATAAATAAACCAGTAACTTACAGAGTAGTTTTGGTGGTTCTTTGATAAAGAAATAGAGTTTGAAATAGGTAAACTAGTTTCAAATCAATGTTCTTTAAATGTTTTTGGGTCACCATATAGCATTGACTGAATTTGTGTTAGCATATTAGCAAAACACAAATAACATCTATAGTTGAGGCATAATTAACAACTGTTTGCAAGTACTGACAAAGAACTATGTAAAGAAAACTGCATAATTGCATTAACAAGTGAGGAATACCACCAATCAGCTGGGAGACAGTACACCTTAGCTTTGAGCACATGATTAGTAAATTAAACAATTGTAATTTAAAAGAGTTTAGCTTAAACGCAATTTGGTTTTCAACAGCACAGAGCCTAACAGTCATTGAATTAAAGTAAATTAATAGTTCAAGAATGAATGCCTTCAAAATTGATCAAGGAAGAACTGAGCATAGATTGCAAGGCAGAACACACTTGTAATCTCTCAGATCTTCCCCATCTTTTCCTTTATTGAAAAACAAATTTAGCTTCTCATGTTAAGATCAGTAACACTGTGAGACAAAAAATATTTTTTTGGTTGAGTACATTTTTTGGTGTTTCTGGTCAATTTGATGCTGCTAAGAACAAAGAAAGTGATGTCATTTTCACAGCAGAAACAATACTTTAGGAAATATCATGAAATTGAGTTTAAGGCCCTAATAGATGATTGAAAATACAAATAAGAAATTGCATTACAATTGAGATCCAAAAATCCTCAAATGAATTTTATAATTGCATATTTACCTTTAATTGTATTTTGATTTTAATGGCAGCAGATGTTTTCTGTTCATCCAAAGCCCATGAGGCCAAAATATAGTCTAAATTGGATCATTTTCTAATTACTGTAATTTAGATATTATCAAGAATGTTAGTTTTCCTAAGTATTCAAATAACTAATAAATAGATTGCTTTCGTTGATATGAGCCTACAGAAGCTATATGTGGCCAAATTATATTCCCAAACCTGCAGATTTCAATGTGCTCTAGGTAAAGCCATTTTTATAAAAAGTCTCTTAGTAGTTGGTTTAATTTTGCCTTTTTTATCACTAAAAACCTAAATTATCATGAAAAACATTCAATTGACATTTGAGAAAATGAAGCTTAGTAGACATCATCACTAACAAAATCTCATTTCCACAATTTAGCAAAGAAACTTTCAGTTTCTCTTATGGTAAGATTTATGCTTGCAACTAATGAATTCAAATCCTTTTGAGAAGAACAATGAAGATCTTGAGAATTTTTGTTAGAAAAGCCATATCAGATTGGCTCAATTGTTTCTTGAATTTTTTTTGTAGGATAGACATGCGTACTTCAATATCAGGACATTTAAGTATTGAAGATAAATGCTGTGAGGTACAGGTTCACAAGATGAGTTGATAGCATGATATATGAGAAAACTCTTTCTTCAAAGAAGAAAAATAACAGTCGCTATTGTGGTTTCTATATTCAAGCTAAACATGAAAAATAGAAAACAACAAAGGTTGGCAATCTTCAACTAGCCAGGATTCTAACATAGTATGACAGCTGGAATATATCACTTTGGTGTCAAGATTCAATGGCCAATAATATTTATTATGGTTCAGAATATGTCGTTTGCCCCAACCCTTTTTTTGTAATGTGTTGATTTTTAGAATATAGTATCAACAAATGTAACATAATAAATTTTCACAAGCCTTGCATTTATAAGCAGCTGTTGCTTCCAGAGAAGACATAAATAATGTTGTCACGTGCACAGAGTATAGTCTGTCTCTTATACACATCGTGCATGAAGGTATGTCAATAAAAGTTGTTCCCATATCGATACCCAATGTGACTTGTCATGACAGTGAAACTGGTCTTAATGAATTATTGTTGGAAAAGAATAGCAGAAATGGTTTAATTTCAATGGTCCATTCGTACATAGTCCAAAACATTAACTGAACAAAGTAATGATATGCAGGCCTTCAAAAATTTAGAACACAAATTACTAAAAAAGCATGGTTTTGCATGTAAAATGACATTCAAATTCGTAATTTTCATCCCATAATTGACTGAAATCAGTGAAAAAATTTAATCAACTAAATATTATGTCACACCACATAATCACTTAAGAGAAAATTAAAACACAACTGATTTTGCCTAAACCAGAAGTTTTAATTGCAAATAAGTTTTTTAATTGCTGACTTATTCCAAGAACTGATGCTACAATATATATCGGGACCTTTTACGCAAAAGAATTCCCACGCACTTCATCTCGCCACCGCAAGGAGTCGTCTCTCTATTGCTTATGCTAATTCTTTCTCCGTTCCCGCTTATACTCAGCTACCCAATCATGTTGTTTAAGTGTTTACATTTTTGTTCTGCCTTTGGCAGGTGTATTACGTATTATTATTTACTGTGTATAAATAGAGACTTTGTGTGCGCAAACGTTTAATAAATTGTTTTGGTTTAATACCAGGCTTATCATTGCTCTCATATATGCTCTATATTCAGATGGCCATGAGCAGCTAAACCTTCTACGAAGCTGAGGGGGAGTGAGCGGAGTACGTATTCAGGTGTAGGACGTCCTGACCTGTCTACCAGCGGCCCAGCGAGAAAAAATATATGAGGGGGTGCATTAGCAAAATTGCTGCCCTTTCAATAGTTGCGACTAGATTCGTCTGTTTATTTCTTAAAACGTACTACATGTACATGTATAGTGCAATCTTAATAGCCAATATAATAATTAACAAAATATGAAAAATAAACATGTAAGACATGTTTGGTGATTGGTATATATTAAAACACTGAGCTCTTCTTGAAAAACAATGATACAAAATCTATACAATTTAAAATTCAAATATTTTTTCATAAGGTAAGTTCACTATTGTTATTTTTGTTATAAACGCAAGTTGGTCAAAAAGATTACCTTGACATTGGGCTTATCAATTCATAATTTGATCACCAAACATGGGAAAAATCAAATAATACTGTCAGTCAAGCACTGCGATTAATTGCCCTGGAAAAAATCACTGTCAGAGCATTTTTACCATCTTTTGATTATGATAATTTTTGCCTTTGCTTTTTAACTATCCTAATTATAAATTTCCTAATGTGCGATAAAATGATAAAAAATATCTTGCATGTAGTCTAAAATTACATTCTATATTCGTTACAAAACAATTTAAGTATCAAAACAAAAGTCTATCTCACGCAATCATATTGAAATTAATCATTTAAAATTAAAAGCATTTAATGTTCCGCTACTCTAATTCAATGGTAAAAATGCTTCTGCTAAGAGTCTATGTACATTAGCAAAACTTAGCTGACAAATCAATATGATGTGAAAACTTTAACTACACATCTAATAAACCAATGACTGTTTCTTCAATTGTAATGATAAGTTTTTATTACACTATCCATTTTCAGATTTTCTTTCAAATATATTTCACAATATAAGAGCAAAAGGTTTTCTATTCAGTCATCACTCATCATTGTTTGCAACTAATTCTTGATCATTCTGAGCTTACTAAGAAATCATTTGTTGGAAACAGCCACATGAATGCAAATTCTTAAACAGGAAAAGTGGAAATATGTGTTTTCTATTCTGACTTTCACTAAGCTGAATTTATATTTAAAAAAAACTAATTAAGCTGCATTTAAGCCAGGGTTGCATATGGAAATGAAATTGTCTTCTATTTCCATTCCATTTCCACAACTATTTTAAAAACATTGAAATAATTTTCCATAAATGTCCAGATCTTTCCATAACTCTTAGAACTAGTGATTATGGTTCTGCAAGACAAATATTTTGCTGGCCCTACTAGTCCCACTTAGTTTCATTGGATTTTGCACTAGTCATGTACCAGCCACGCCTCATAAACTTTTTGTGAAAGAGTGGGCCTCCATAACCCTAGTAGTGGTTGACTAAGCTGACTATAAGTTGAACCAAAATTACTATTCAGTGCTAATAGATGATATTATTTTTTGGAACTGCTGAAGTACTCACAATAGAATTTTTGAATACTTTTGAACCTTACCTCAGCCAAGGATATTTCAAATTTCCAAATTTATCCCAATAAAAGTACTTTCATAGAATAAGATTAAATAACTTAATATGATCTATGTATGGCCACAATATATTGCACCCTAAAAAGATGTGCCGATATATTAGTCATAACAAAATTGCTATTTGATATTAGATGTCACAAATGGGACTAGGCACAGTCTTAGAATTGCTCTAACCATGCGCAAATATTTCCATATATATGCTAGTGTTCTGGTCCGTTAGCAGGCTGTAGTCGCGTCCAACCGTCGGCTATGGTCAAATACTTTACTTACGACCAAAATACCAGATGTAGTTCATTTCTGAAAGTACTAGTGAGGTCTCTGATTATTAATACATTAATGCATGTATAAGAGTATTAGTTATTACGAAAGGTCACATTATATCCCCAATTTGCATTTATTATCAAACATTTACATGCTGCACCTGCAACACAAAATGGATGTGAAAACCTGTTTATTGGATGAGGAAATACTATTACAGATAAAAAAGCAGCTCAGCCTAGCCCATTTTAACGAAATTTGAGTTAATTCCTCGCTTAAAATATTTTTAACAATATGATGAACAATTTGTTTCCAATGACATATATTTGTATTGTTGTTTTTAAAACTTAAACATTTTCACGATTTTCTTTAATTGTTCAAAGTATGAGCATGTTTGAATCTTTGCATTGCACTGAGTAGTAGTAAAAAACGTTGACTACGGCGAAAACTTCCCGGCTAACAGCCGGATACGGCTAAAGGCTTAAAGCCAACTGCAAGATACGTCCAAAGTCTTACGTCCAACTGCCCTCTAAGTACAAAATTTATTTTGCACACGGCTGCTGCTAAGAAAATTGCCTTGCCACAGAACACTAACTTAGGTATTGAAGCTAGAACTGCTTTAGTTGTAACAGTGTGCTGAAGCAAATATTCAGTCAATGTGGTTTACATTAACAACATTTTGACTTGTATTCTTCATGGGTTCTTTTGAATTCTCTTGTTCATGCAGAGATTGCAGAAATGAAATAACTTTTTAAGACTGACTAGCCTGGTAGTTTATACAAGTCTCTTCCTATTTTGGAGAATGTGTTCAAAGCTCTGTATGACTTAACCGTAAACGTACTTTGGTTATTATAAAACAATTTGTACTGTTCTTAAGCCATTTATATTTTCTTAAGCACATTTACAGTGTGTTTAACATTTTCTATGGTGTTGAGAATGTCTGTTTTTTGAATTTTTATTTCACAATCTGAAAGTGGAATAGAATGGATATGTTCATGTCCATATGCAAAACTGATTAAAGCTAATCTTTTGTTTAAATTTGAAGAATAGAACAAATGAAATAGGTCGAAAATATAGATTTTGTGTCACACTTGTAATGGCTGAGATTCAAGAGTTACATTTACACAGAAAACACAAATCTCTTATTCAAATATATATATTTCAAAAAATGTTGAAAGAGATAGACTGACCGCATTATAAATTTAGAAAATGAGTGGAAAATTAAATGAACGCAACATCTGTTAAATGGTCATTTTGCTGCCCCTGAGAAAAAAATTTCGGGGGGTGCATCACCCCCAGCCCCTGCTGTCTACGCAAGCTGCTTAAGCCCGTTCAATTTTTGGAATTTAGTTGATCCAGACTTTTGTACATTCTAGATGGCAGCTTTGTTGTCTCACTTCGGCACTAATAGCCACATATTCTTATATGTAAGTGGAGTTCATATTCGCAGTAGTTATTCTAGTTTGCTATACCTGTTTGCTACTCTAAATTGTTTATGCTAAAGCAGTTCTATAGGATGTTTTGCCCGAACGAGAATAGATACGACGCTATCACTATGTTTTTGCCCGCTCTTAGGGCCAATTATAATGATGCTAGAATATAAATATATATATATATATATATATATATATAT
>CABFPE010000547.1:440456-475992 GCA_900660155.1 Hofstenia miamia | reverse complement strand
ATATATATATATATATATATATATATATATACATATATATATACAGTACTGCTATTTTGAATAAATAATGAACATTCATTGGATAGAGTGTGCTTAGGATTATAACTAAGTGTTACTTTGATTGAGAAAGGAAAAGCTGTATGTCTAATACCATAAAATTTGTAGAATAAAAATTTCCCATTAATTTTCAATCAAAATTAGAAAATTTGTATCGGAAAAATGTATTCGGCCACCTGAAAAAATCTGAACAAATAAGAAAATCCGAAAAATGTAAAATCAAAATAAGATACATAAATTAATAATTGATGCAATATAATCACTTAGCAACAAAATTCTCTATTATAAAATTTGTAGGGTGTCCCTTTGAGCAATTAACAGCTTTAAGGTGATCAGTGATTGAAGCAAAAATTCTTTCAATTAATCTGTTGGGAATTGTATAAAATTTTTTATTGCACTCCACAGCTCGTCTTCAGTGTGAAGAGTATGCTGTCCAGTTCGATATTTGAACTTTTTCCATATATTTTCAATAATTTCAAGGTCTGGAGATTGGCCAGGCCAGTCAAGAAGGATAGCGACCCATTATTGTCGAAAAAGTTTTTCATTTCTTTTGAGGTATGACATGGAACACCATAATGCTTATATTTTGAATCACTTGTAAGCATTGACAAGAGTTCCTTTTTTAGAATCCGAGCATTTTGAGATCTTCAGAGAGTTCCACTGATGTGAACAATCTTGCGAAGACCACACTTCCATATTGCACCCCATACCATTACAGACTTCCCATCATACTTCACAGCCCCCGAGTAAATTGACGCAACAATCTGAACTTCTGCCCTGCTGGTGTCTTTATCAACATTCTTTTTGATGAGTATAAGTCAAATCTTGACTCATCTGAAAATATAAATTTACAACAATGTTCAGATGAATTGTCCCTCATCAACTTGACCCAACTTAACCTGCATAATCTTTGCTTTTAGGTTAGGAATTGCTTTTTGGGTGCTACGAAAGTCGCAATTGAATACATCTTCAGGATGTTTCGCACAGTTCTTGCAGTCACGAGGTGACAATCAGCTCATTCCTTGCGCAGTTCCTCTGAAGTCTTCCTGGGATTTCGCTTTGAATGAATTGGCAGGTTTGGGATGTCTTCTTTGGTCTTCCGGACTTTGGCCTATGGGCAATGATGATATCCTCGACAGTACTTCGCGGTCGCTCTAAAAGTCGGGCTATATTACGTTGACTCATCCCTTCCAAATAATGAACTCGTGGATGGCAAGAGGTACGTAACCATGCATCATATATGGCGAATAAAGACTGTTATTAGAATTTTCAATATATATAGACTGAAAAAAGCTCAAACAATGAAATTATTTACAGATTCTCTGATTTTGTCTAAAGTGGCAGAATACATTTTTCCAAGAAATGATTTACTAACCGCAAGCATTATAGCATTTCTAATTGAGATTTAAAGTAAACATATCTCATTGATGAATACCTCTTCTGCAACACCAAATCTAATTTATTATTATATATGAAATTATTGGCCTCCATTTTTTAGAAATATTTATGACAAATCATGGGTGGTGAACCCTTGAATTTGTTATGTGCATGTCTGTGCCGTTGACGATGTGAAGGAACAATTTCAAGACAGTGCTATCTTTGTCAATAATTTTTTCCTGTATAGGTTTTTGCCTGCTGCTCATTTTCTTCATTTGATTCTTTGGTATCATCATCATGTTAAATCTCGAGCACTTCATATGCTTTAGATCTCCTGTCCTTATCTGATATTTTGTTCTTCCTCTACTATTTCATCTTGAGCAACTCCTTCTTCTTCTGCTTCACATTTCTCTTCATCTTATTCCTCATCATGTAATGTTCCTGCCTCATCTATATCAACCATTTCCCTCAATGTTTCTATATGTATTTCGTAGTCCATTGAGAATTTGAAAAGAATATATTTTTTTCAAAACCATAAACTAACAAAAATATATTTAATGACTTGACAATAATGTACAATTTTATGTGAGAAATAATAAACTATTAAGATATGTTGATAATTAAGTAAAATGAACCTTAATATGAATAATATACATCTCAATAAATGGCACAGTAAATGGCATGGAGGAGTTTTCTCAGTAGATCTGTTAGAAATTTTTCCAGGACAGGCAAATTAAAATAAATACATACTATAACCAAAAATAATTTTTGTTGAAGCCATGCACAAAAAAGCCTTTATGTGTAGATAACGGAAATTTGAATTACATTTATTTTTGAGTAAAAAAATGTCCACAATAAATGATATAAAAAGCTAAAATTAGATTTTTTTAAAAAAATTAAACAACTTTTACAAAATTAAACAAAAAGAAAGAAGTTCAACTTGCTATATTCTAGAAATTTTGTAAAAAAAGACTACTAGTAAGCTTTACTACAAAAATAGTTCAAAAACGGTTAGTACTACATGTAAAAAAAGTATAAAAATAGTAAAAAATAATTTTTGCTTTGAACTATATATTCAAAAATTAAAACCTTGTTAAATTTGCAAAAAACCCTCCATTAGTTTTGCAGGACGTTCAGAGTCTTGGTTAGCACTAGGCATATCGAATATTGACTGCTCAACCACCTAGGAGTGTATTTGAGGAGATGTTCAGGGAGGATGCGCCGACATTCTGGTAATAGAAATATGCTATAGTAACATATATTTCGGGAGAATTCCATCCATCTTGCCTAGTGTAGATTTGGGTGTTTCTTGTACTTAATTGGCAGTCAATTTATAGCTTGTTTGTTAGGATGATATAATTGGCATAGTTCATATAAAAAAATCCTCACCAACCTCGGTTCCTCTATGTTAAACATGTCACTCACTAGGAATTGATACATTGTGACGCTATAACAATGAATGCAAAAATTTTTTTTGAATATACTCAATATAATATGACAGGTATTTTATTGGAAAAATAGGTATGTAAATGTCTCAATAATGGGCAACTGAGCAACCACCATTAGAATTTGAGAAAAATTGACGCTCTTGTGGAGTCGATAATACGGGTGATAGATGGTAGATTAATTAATAACTTAACACATTTTATTTTCTTAAAATCTATATACTTAAAAAAATTATTAGAGTAAACACGCAGCTGTACAAACACGACGAAATTCAAACAGCTGTGGTCAAAACTTAAAGCGAACTGATTTACACTGTCTAATGCCTACAGTGCCAAGCTAGAAGTAAGGAAAAAATGTCATCATTTCGCATTTCGTGAACATGAATAACATGAACTGATGCAGTCAAGGCATGCATGATGCAACAACCTTATTGCATTTTGTTGCATTGCAAAGTTATCATTGTTTTGTTTTGATTGACATACTTTTTATATATTATACATATTTTTTTGTTATTAAAAATTTATTAATGTTAAATGTATAATAAATGTATATCTGCCTTTTAACACTTACTGTACAAATAATATTATAAAATGCCTATTTTCCAGGGAAGGCAAGTGCCCTCCCTTTCTCAACCTTGGCGGTGCCCGTGGGCTTTCTGTATCGAAAACGCAAATAACATGTTTCTACACTGCTCACTGGCCAGCAAGTAAATGAGTGGAGTTGTACATTAGCTCAGTAGAGTGTGCTAAGAAATTACATAAATAAATAGTACTATCACTTCTGCCTGACATAAGATACACATATGCAAAATCACCTGGGGTGTACGAAGCCCCATGGCACCTCCGGACAGTAAAACACATCCATTGATATACGCATTATGTAACTTTTAAATTAGTTTTTTTGAACAGGGCATAAACTATGTAGTATGCTAAGTCAGATATTGGTTTGTGAATAACTAAGATATCATTACAAAATATGATGTTATGAATTTCTTCTTCCACAAAAAATACAATATATTTCTTATCTTATAATAATTTGGTGATGTCTTTTGAGTGAATTCTTGCGTATAAGTATTTTATTTTAAATGCATTATAGAGCCGATTTTCCAAATGCAGATTTATGAAATTCGCAATTAGCAATAATTGGAAAATTCAGGAGATGCCAATAGGAAAATGCCGAATTCCACACCACTTATAAGGAAGTCCCGAAAATTGAAGAGGGCAGTGGCAGATTTTTATATTTGTTAAATTTCTGTTAAATTTTTCAATTAAAGTTTTCATTATATTTTTAATGTAGTTTAGCACTGTGAATTCAATAGAATTGTTAATACAATGATAGCATTTAGTAACCACAATGTGGTGCGAAAATAAAGAAACTATAGTTTTAACTCATTAAGACTATGTTTATACATTCAAATTTTTAATAATGAATCATTAAATATTTATAGCAGGAAGAAAAGGACACCCGCACTTGAGAAAATAAATAAATGTAGGTGTTGCGACATAGTTTCAAACAAACACAGTGACCAATTAAACACCGACCAATGCATATTGTACAAAAACTAAAGAAACGCGCTAAAAAATTTCACACTGAATTTCATTTTCAACATTGAATCACCATTTATTGATTCCGCCCACAACCAACAATGCAACTTGCTAAGCTACTGACAGAATTTGAGATTACTGGATACCATTCATCTGGTAAAGGCGTATCAGAATTATCAGTAGCTCAAATTCAGCAGTTTCCAAATTTATTAATGCAGCAAACAAGGGAATAGTGCAAAACCTGTTGGAAGGCCTAGAAAAATATTTAAAAAACTTCGCACAAATTTTGCGCAAACTAAAGGACCGTAAGACGATTAGTTGCAATGCAATAGCAAGGAAAATTCCTTTAGTGAGGCATGTGAACTCAAGCAAAGTAACCTTTGTTTGCCAGCACACCACTTAGAGGCTAGAAGACAGTTTGGTAGGAAAAATAGGCTGTGGAATAAAGTGTCTAGAAAATGTCATCTTTACAGATGAGAAAAAGTTCAACCTCGTTAGCCTAGATTGCTTGAAACATTACTTGGCATGGCCTAGGGTCCAACTTTCAGTTCTATTCTAAATGCCAAGGTAGTGGATTTTCAATAATGATATGGGCGACTTTGAATTTGGTGAAAAGTTGGAAATCTAATTTCTTCAAGGTCTTTTGACTGCTGGTTCCTATTAAAAAATGCCTGGATAATCTTAATTTGGATCTCATTGGAGAGCTTATTGGTGGCGGAACTTTTTTATTTCAACAGTACAATGCACCGATCCCTAAAGTATATTGCTTGTTAAGTTTTCTTTTATAATTTTTTATTCAAATTCATTCTATGCACGCAAAACATTACAGTGGTTTCAAAAACAGGAAATTACACTGCTTACTTGGCCATCTTTGTCTCCAGACCTGAATCCAATCGAAACTATCTGGGCCCTGTAGTTTATGATTATCGCGATGCACGAAAGTATACACTACTGCTGAACTACGGCAAACAATCCGAGAAGCATGGGACCACATCAGTGTTCATTCTATTGTTGGTCTCATCGATTTGACGTAAGAAAAGACGTAAAACATTATAGCAAGCAATGGTCGGCGTATCGGCTATTAATTATTCTATTTTTATAAATTTGTTTTAGTTTTGCACAAATTGCTTTCGTATTTCTTATATGTTTATTTCATTTTCCGCTAAATTTCTCAGACTAACGAAATTTATAGTAGCTTTAACTGTGAAAAACAATATATGAACAACTATAGAGCAACAGCAAAAGATAGGGATGAAAAAAAAATTTTTGTCGTTTTAGAATCATGCTTTTAATTTTCCACCGCACTGCATATTTTTATCTGAATTTCGAAAAGTTTAAAAAATGTATTTAATTCTTTGTCAATTAGCTTATAGATTGCACTTTCAATTATGCATTATTGATATAATAGAACACCTTTGCTTAAATACTCCTTGAAATACACTACCTAATGCTAACATAAAAAGCGTAAATAAGTTTGCTCATGCTGGCAAAAGTAGCTATAAATATGCTAGCATGCTTTCCTGTGGGTAAAAAGTATTTTATGACGTGCGGGAGTGGCACTAAATAAGCTTAATATACAAATAAAACGATATTTCCTATACTAGGCTATAATATGTAAAACAAATGTAGAAAACATGTTATTCAAGATTGCCATCTTCTTACAAACTGTGAGGTTGATAGTAGTTTACCTTAAAAACACTGAGGGGTGGCCCAAGTTGCTGCTTGTCGATAACTTTGCCTGAAATTATTTTTTAGCTTATTTTTTCTGAATTTTCCTAAAATCTAACTGAGAACAAGATAATGTAAGAGAGGAATGATTTTTTTAATTGAGGCCTGTGTCAAGGGGGAATTTGAACAAAATTATTTTAGCAAAAATTTCAAAAATTTTTGGTGCAACATGCATTTAAGATTATTAATATTTTAAAAGATATAGATATATTTAGACAATAAATTGATAAATGAGTAAACTTCATTAAGAGGCAGGCTTGTCAAAAAAATGTTAGGCTGAATTATTTTTTACAGGGGCCACTATGAAATTAAGTATTACGCCAGTTCTTGTTGATTTGTCGTTCTTGGAATCACTGTCGCAATAAAATATTGGTAACAAAATAGTTTATCTTATAAAACAAGGCCTTAGAAGGTCTGTGGTGAAAATCAGTGTCATACTTTCATCAGGGAATCAAACCTAAAATAATGAAAATATGATCAATTCATTTGGTGCTATATTTTGAAAATAGAAGGGAAATAATGACTAAATATTAATATGTACCATATGAAAAGTGGTCTAAATTTCTAGAAGCATTGATGCTGAACCCGGGCTGAAAAATGGGGGTGGCCTTCAATGAAAACTTAATATTTATTATTACGTTAAGTATTTGATTTTTGAAAAATAAATTATTTATCCATTGACTTTATTTCTAATTTATTCATTCATTTTTAGAAATGGTTACCATGATTACGTAATACTGCCTGACCTTGATTGGATTTTTCGTTTTCTTGTTAGAGTAAGTCTTTGACAATAACTAGAATGAATATTAGCTAATTAAACTGCTTCCTTCTGCTTTTGATGCTCATTGAATTTAGGGTCTTTTCACCTTAATTTTTTCCAACATTTGATGACGCCACAGTTTCATTTGCATATAAAGCCAAAACCAACGAGGATATTTATTTTGAAAATTTGCAAAGATGTAGTTCAAAGGTGTATCTTTCAATGTGCCAAAGCTCACTACTCAATCATTAATTGCCTTGAAATAAAAGAGTGAGGATGGCGAATCAGCCCCCTCATTGCATTATTAACAATTTATAATTCAGTGCGTTTAGGGCTAAGTTTTAAGGTATCCGTCAAAAAAAGTTTTACCATTTTGTTCTATTTTGATAAAAAACCTATCTGATTGTTCAATTAGGAAATCAGAATCTTGAAGAGCAATTTTCATGTATGTCTACCCTCTATGCGGGTTGATGCAAAGAAAATACTTTTGAGGTGCGAAGGAGTAAGGATATGACATAGAATAGAATAGAATCGTATATTTGATAAAACCTATAACAATAATGTTCTTAGCTACTTCAAAAAATAAGTCCATTTAAATGTGAAGGTAGCAAACTAAAGCACTTACTAGTAATTGTATTACTTGCGCATACAATCGACTCTAAAGTGTGTGAAATTTGTTGAATCCCTTCCAGAGACTAATAGAACAATATTATTATTGGAGCGACCCAACTGAGGTCCTCCCAGACAATTTGGGACATCAGAGCAGAATAGGAGATGGTTTTTTTACCTTGTTCTTATATGGGAACATTAGTAGAGTGAAGGTTTTACTAACATCGTAATCGGTACATGTATCTCAATGTTTTTCAACATTATTCACTTTGTTTTGTTCAAATTAGAATGAATAAAAATTGTAGAGATTAAAAATGTAAATTGCTTAGAAAAATTTATAATGAATTGTATTTACTAAGAACTTGTATTACATGTAGGTTTACCTAAAGTAAAATCTCTGAAGTTAATTGAAAAAATTATAACTCAAATCATTTTATATGACTCGAAATATTTTATAATTTTCAAAATATCTGATCATCCATGCTGGCAAAAAATAACAAAAAACATAATTCAAAATTGAATATTGAATATTTTATTATAGAAAATGTTACCCATCATGTAGTTCTGCTTGAAAATTCATATTGTGCTTTAAAGTTCAAATTGAATTTATCGCTACTTTGTAAAATCAGGCAAACTGCATTCTAATCAGAATACGTTAATCGTAATGAGATATTTTGTAAATACATATCCACGGAAAATCACCTCTACAAACCAGTTAGTTGGAAAACCTAAAATAAAATTTAAATTCGCCTATTACAAAAAACAAATTTTTTGAAAAATGAAGTTTCTTGTGAAATTAGCTGGGCTCATTTTTCTATCTGGGCTTGGCACTTGTGGATCAGGGTCTTACCCAACAACTCAGAATCTTTCAATAATATAGGAAAACAAAAATTAATTATCAAAAGTATCTGGCAAATGTGCAATATATTAAAAATTTTTTACTAAAAACTGATTTTTTTCGCTAAAAGTTTTTCATTTAGTTGACAATTTAATTGAATAATTTATAGGTGTAACATTCAATAAATTCCTACAATCTAAAAATTGCAGGCACAACTTAATCTTTTTATTTAATCTATAATGTAAGAATCTACAGCACTTTAATCTTATATATGCATACAAACAGTACAGAATAATATTGAAGTATATTATTAATCACATGCAGTGTTATCTTCGATGGCATCAAGAATTGATATAATTTCTTGGCTCCTTGAAAATATCGCTCTTACCCAGAGATGAACATGAGCTGAATATTTAGACACAATCCCAACACCATTTTAATTAATGCCATTTCATGATTATTGCCAAAAAAAATCTTAGATTTTGAGTCTGTTTTAAACTTATAGCAAAATCTACTGAGAATGAAAAAAACCAAAATTCTAAACTTTATTTTTCAACACATTGTTTATAAACTATATTCCACCCATTGGAATTGGGAAAGTTTTCATGCACTGTTCATCAGGGAACAACCAAGAGGATACTGAAGGGGCACATGCCCTCAATAAATTTTGAATTTATTAGAAATTTTAATAAAACTGACTAAGATTCAACTATTTGAGATGGATTTTAACAGGGAACATTTTTACATATTTGAAATGATTTGAAATCATTTGTATAAACGATGATGCATAATTTACCCTACTTTTTCTGTTTATTAACTAGAATATAATTAACGTTTGCAATAATATGACATAAATTTAAATATATTTAAATATATTTGATTGCCTATGTTGATCATAGTTCGGATAAAATTGCGTTTTTCGTAACCAATTTTAAAAATTTCTGATGTTCTGAATGCAAGCATTTTTCAGCTTCATCCCAAAGGGAGCTTTTTTATTTTTTTCGAATATCACATATATTCTTTCGCTACATCAAGAAAATTTCATGGAATATAGCCTCGTAATTGCTGAAAAATCAAAAACTGTAATTAATTGCAGCATTTCCTCTTTTATTTGAAAGTTTCTATATTGTTCAAGAAAATTTTTGTAGTAACATTGCCATTTAGTTTAAAACAGTAAACAATAATGTAGAAGGTAAATAAGTCACTTCAATTATATTTTTCAAAATTACAACATAGTAAACGCTTGATTGGAATGAATGAAACGTTATTGAATGTACAATAAAGCGAATTACAAATGCTAGACGCTTGGGAATGCCTCGGCAAATTCAACTGCTGACAAATCACATCATTTTCATTGCTGTGAGACTACGATGGCCACCAAGATTACCAGATCTATCTCCAATGGCTTATTGTTTGTGGGATATATTGAAGTCGTGTCTACCATGCTTTCATACCATAAACTCTTGATGACGTGAAGAATTGATGTGTGGGGGATCGTTACATATTTCCCACAGGAGCTAGGACTGGATACCGGGACCGAAAATAATGTTGCGTTACCAGATACGGGACGAGACTGAAACTGGGACCAACTTTTTGGGGACCAGATACCTATATGTACATATTATGAAGAATTTACGCCCCAATATTTTAAACATTAAACATTTCTTTGAATAAGAAGAATGCAATTTGTATAAATTTTATTACATTTAGTTTTATATTAGTTCCTACAACCGGAAGCACAATGAACTTTTCGGAACTGGGACGGAAAAAATCTTTTTGACCAGGGATCGGACGGGACCGAGACCAAATATAACTGGTCCCACACACCTCTACTGAAGAACCAATTTTTCAGATAATTAATGAAGTAAATATCACTAAATTGCTACGTGGTGGGAATAATTTTGTACAAAGATGTCAACTTGTAATTCAGAAAGTTTGTGGTTACTTTTATAACTTTCTGTGACTTTAGTAATTTTTTTATTGTGTATTCAATAATCTTTCATTTCATTGTAATCAAACTTTAATATTTCAAAAATAATATTGATGTTACTTATTATTCATCCTGTATCTATGTAAAAATACATTTATATTCTAGTGCATATAAAATGAATTCTATGCTGGCAAATTTTGTCCAGAATGTTGATAAGGAAATACACAGTGTAGCACACAAAATTGCACAGAAAGGTTTGAACAAAAATAGTCAGTATTGAATCGTCTTAAGTTGCAAAAAATAATGTGCCCCCTCTAAAATTTGAAGTTGGTTGCGCCCTTGGCTAATAGGAAGTTATTTTTAGAAATACCTTAACTCAAGCATCGCTCGGCTTGGCTATGCTGACCCAATTCCATCTCTGGCTTGACTACGAAACCCAATATCAGTATTGCGCAAATTGTATTATGCACCTTGAACAAAGAGCTAAAAAATTTAATCATTTCAGTAAATGCTAATCTTACAAAGTTACTGCAAAATATCAACGTAAATTTAACAGCACTAAAATAATTTGATTAATTACAATACATTTATAACAAAATTTGCTTAGAACTTATCAGCACATGCAATAATCTAGTTGCATAACATTAACACAATTAACTATACAAAGTTTATGCTATATTCAGCATTTCATTTGTATGTACATTAGAAAAGAATTTCTGAAGTTTTTATTGGTAATTATAAAAATATAGAAGTTCACTAAAGAATTAAAATTTCTCATTCCTTGTAAAATTGATGATAGTAAATAGTACAAAGGCTTTCCCCAAAGTTTTAATTGCCGTTGTGGGGTTTGCATTAAATGATGAAACTCAAATATATAATCTGGTAGATACAATCCTATTAAGGTTACACAGCATGACACAAGTGTTAAAGTTACACGGAAATCGTCTTTACTCTTGGTTTTCTTAAACTTTTTTCTCGTAGTGTAGGCTCTATGCATTAAGCGAACTGCAATTGTTACATTTCCAGCACTAATGAATGCAAGTGGTAAGGTGTAACCAAATGCCAGGGTAACTATTTGAGAATAATCACTTGTACGATAGCATCGAAAACCGCTGTAAGGTCGTCCTCTCCATGTTACAGTACTTGGAAATAACTCATAGATATCAAATTGAATAATGGCATGAAATGCTGAATGCGCTATGACAGCAATACAAAAAAACTGCCCCCAGAATTTACTATCTAATTTTTTTGGCTAAAACAATAGTGCATGCATTGATAACTCTGTCCATTGTGATGAGTACGATCATATAAGTTGAATGGAAAAATGTAAATATGCTTAAGGAACTCCAAATTGAGCATGCATGCAGAAACTCATTAAGTAGGAATTCTTCAGGAAAGATGACAAATGGTAAATTAACAATCACAAAAACACAGCAATTGAGAAGATCTGCGAATGTTAGTTGAACAAGATAAATGTTTGTTGATACTTTCTTCACGAATGGATGCCATTTGCAAATGCATAGAACAATGACATTGTTCGGAATCCCAATGAAACCAATCACAAGGATTTGAGAAAATATGAAATAATCTCTATAGTAGCCACCAGGATTTCTATACGTCCCATTATTTGTATCATTCATTAATATACTAAATATTTCATTATTAATATATAAATATGTAATAACATTTGTTATACATGCTGAAATTTAATAAGAGAACCTATTTCAAGTTAATCTTAAAATACCCAAATTTTATTTTCGAAACCAAACGTAAAATTTGCCTACAATATTCGCAGTTTTGAAAAGCATGAAGCACAGTTTGAAGTACTTCATATTATTATTATTAATAAAAAATAACATTTTCACAAAGTTGATTTTTTTCTTAAACCAGTTGAAATTTTCTGAGTTTCTGAAGTCAGCGAAATATCGTTTTTGAGAAGCATCTGAAAAACTGCTCTATAAGCTTCATACTTATTGAAATGCTTGAAACACGTTGCGGATTCTCGGTAGACACTACATGTTTCAAAATAGTGACCCTATGGTAGCATTTATGAATTAGCTAAATTCAATGTTTATGATTTTAGAAAAGATTCAAGTTTTTACTAAGCCTAATGTTATTTAAACTCTAAGCATTTAGTAAAAAATGATTAAGAAAATTCATTATACGTGTAGTTATAAATATCAATATACATTCATTACAATAAAAAGTTAATAGATTTTTTATAATTGTATTTGATGGAAGTGTTCAATTAATTTTATGCTTAAATTTGTTCAAAAATTTAATAACTTATAATTCTAAATATTTTTTTCTTTGCAAATTTCAAATAAGTTTGTTTTAGCTGTCCCAATTCATCAAATTTGTGTATCTTCTAGAAGAGAGTCTATATTTTTAGATTAAAATGTCAATGAAATACACATTGAAAAACTAAAATGTATATTAAACCATTCCTTAAAATTCATAACGTAGTAAAAATTTAAATATTTTTAATTGGAGCTAAAATAAAATTTATTTCCGTCTCCTATGAAAACAGACAATTATGAAATACTTTTAAATTTCGTTATAATTTAGGTTAAATTTTCAACTTTACATAATGAAAGAAAATATTTCACTTATGATATAAAGATGGGAGCATAAACATACAAATTTCATCATTAACTCAAGCAAATATTTAGCTTCAACCAAAATTTTGCAATGACATCTAATTCACTCTCAAGAATCTACTTTAAATTATATCGGACTTCCTACATATTCTATTAAATAACTACATGGCGCTTAATCACTGTATGAATAACCAAATTCCATATTAATGCCATATTTAATCAAGATTTTTCTTATTAAATAAAGTTTAAAGAACAATTCTGACAACATTTGCTGAAATTTGATGTACCACCGCAATCTCAAAAGATAAAAAAACTGATGCTATATTTGCAAATTTGAATAAACTAACAAATATTTATATAATTTGGTCTAAGAATCGTAACCTAGCCTAGTCATCGACAAGGACCCATGATATATAAAGGTTAGGAGTACATTTTCAAGTCTTAAAATACAGGAATGAATCTTAAGTAAATCCTAAATTTCCGGGATCATGAAAACTCTGCTCAATGCAATAATGCACCCTCAAAACATCTGATTATGCCTGAAATACATGCAAATAATAATTTTTTCGTTGAGAAAAAAAGTTTTTGTAAAATATTTAAATTATTTCCATTCCTAGTGCTCAGATAATGAAGCAGTCTAATCCCAAATGGAACAACAACTACCTTGAAATATTTTGTTTTTTGAATACAATTGAGTAAACGTGACAGATTCAGGTTGGGAACAGCAGACAAAAAAGAAATAAGAAACAATTCTCTATCTTGTGGTATTTTAGATTTCAAATATCTTCATTAGCTCGTGAGGTATAATCTATTAGAAATTTTTTGTTGAAGTCATCACAGATTTTGAAAATTCCCTAATGGAAATAGAGTTAAGTTTTACCGTAAATTCATTATAAGGAAAAAATATTTTTTTGATGGCATCATAAGCGCTTTCATGTTACAAAATAATTATATAACGATTCACCACAAATATTGCACTAATAAAATTTCTGACATTAATTGCTTTACATATATACATATATATATATATATATATATATATATATATATATTCCGTATTAATGCACTTTTAAATTCAATTATCATATCATAAATTTACCATGATATTTATGTACCAGTAAAACTAAAAAATAGGAAGAAAAACTAACTTTCTGAGAAATCTTTAGTATTTGATTGATTTTAAATTTTTGCAAGTCTATCTAAGTTTTGTTTGAGGACCAAAAACTTTTTCAAATTTTTTGCTAAATTTCTAAATTTTAGCTTATGTCATAATTTCAAAAATAATATAATTAACACAAATATTACCTGCACAAGTACGCACTAAATATCTAAAATAATTAATCATTGGAATAATTATTGAAAATGAAAGAGTGAAAATGCCTACCGTGTTCATCTACTTCCTGTTCAATGAAAAAACAAAGAATAATAAAAGTACGATAATTTTATTTTGTACAAAAATAACTTAAATAGAGAAAATATAAAATATTGTAATTCACCTTTTTTTAGTGCGGTATAGTCTACTGGAAATGTCTTTATGTGATTCAAACATTTATAGGCGTTTTCCAACTACCTCAAATTTGTATGGTTGCAGAGTAAAATTATCGTATATCCAATTAGCTGGGTGATAATCCATTAGTATTTCATTAGTAAAACCTTTTTGATATTTTTAAGGGCATATATTTGTAAGTTGTTTTATGTAAAATGTCACAAGCAAGTAGATTTGCATCTTCTTTGAAATGTAAAATGTGCGTGAGTCAATTTTGAAAGCAGAATTAATCTGTGAAGCATAATATTTCGTCTAATAAATTAGAAAAAGGAGTTAACTTATGTCAATTTCTAAAGTTAAATGTTAGCTTTCTAATAAAAAACATAAGAATAGATTCCTATAGATTCAAGAATATAGTNGTGCGCATTTGAAATAGGTGTCTAATTTGTTATGTATAAGTTTAAATTTTTTTCAAAAAAAATTATATACATATCTATCTATCTATCTATCTATCTATCTATCTATCTATCTATCTATCTATATATATATATATATATATATATATATATATATATATATATATATATATATATATATATATGTATATATTATGTATGTATTTCGCAGGGGTTGTTCAACAATTATACAACTGTTAGACTTCCTTAACAAATTGTACACCATGATCTACTAGATAGTTCATGTGTTCACAAATTATTATTTACCAAGGTAATATATTTAGACTGGAAGAATGCTTTTGTTACGATATATGCATATGGAGTTTATATGTAGTTATTAACTGTTTTGGCAAGCTACGTGACAAATTGATATCAGGTTGCACAAATTGGAACTTATACATCGTCAAAGATTAAGCTATTAAGCGGAGTACCACAAAGATCCATACTGGGCAGTCTGTTGTTTTTAATTTATACCATGATATGAGTGGCTGCATAACTAGCTCCATGTTATGGGTATTTGCATTTGACCCAAAATTAAAGAATGCATCTTCTGTCGGTAATACAATACAGGACGATTTTGATACGCTGTATTCCTGGGCCTGTGCTAATTAAATAAAATTTTCTTGTGGAAAATGCCATCAAATGATAATCGGAAACCGCGATCAACTTATTAGGAAAATTGCGAAATTCAATGCAAATCTTATTAATTTATTAAAATATCTTGTTCTTATTATCGATGAACAATTAAAATGCTAGTCTCGTATAAATGAGCGGTTGGGCGAAGCGTATACATGATTTTTCCATATCCAAAGATCTCTATCATAAACACTTCTACCTACTATGCAAAAAGCAAACGCGTTTGACTCGCACGTCAGAACTATTGCTTGTTATGCAACTCCGTGCTGATTGTAGCATAATCCATCAGAAAACAAAAAGAACTGAAATTGGGGAACAAGATCGAATGATAAATTTATATGATTTTATTAACTTTGTGTTTTCGATAGATTAGCATTAAACCAAGCCATGCAATTTGAATTCGATATAAAATTGTGAAAACAATTACTTGTTTCTCGAACTTTTGACAAATTAAATGTGGACGATTACGCTCCACGTCGATTTTGCAAGCGCCATATTAAAGCAGAAGTTTCTGCTAGTTGGCAACTAAAAAGGTGACAGGTACTTGTTTAGTAGTAAATATGTTTATTAAAACTTCTATAAATATGTAAAACCAAAAGAGAATCGTTGATGGAGAATAAACTCCTTATTAGCTACTTATTTTTTATCCGGTTTGATTATTAAATAGAATGCGCAGCTAGGCGATTCATGCATTGTGCCGATCATTAGGCTGTTGTGAGGGATAGAATGGTTTGTTACCTAGATCGAAGCCATGCATCTAAGTTAGGATTAGGTATAAGGGTTTTTAACTACCGCCTAGCTGGCTATCGATGTTTTTCGATCATTGCATATAGTAACAAATGCGAGATAAGGCGAGATCGCCACCCTAGGAATTATCTATCTTTAACTATCTTATTTTAGATCCAAATTTGTTATTTACCGTGGATTCATAATGACCGATAATGGCTTTTTATCTATAAATGTTATTGTACATGTTAGAAACATCGTAGGTTTTAGGAAGCTGCTATTTGTTGCATAACGCAATAGTTTTCAACTCCTCTTTACTTTGTTGCAGCTAGTGTCGATAGTCGTATCTACTATTATTACATGTAGGGTAGGAAACTGCTACGCCATTTATTAACTAGATTTTTACACTAGCAGTTAGTGTCGGTGAACGGTTGCATCAATACGCTCGTATCAATTACACTGCATCTGAGAATGAGTCATTAAGTCGAGTAGTGCCTGCATTACTGTTTATTATCACATAGTTAGGGTACACATAACAAAATTAAGTCAAGTGAGAATGAGCTGAGTCTGTCGTTGGATGGAACACTACTCTGTTGCGAAATGGCAGATGGCTTCTTGGTGATCAGAGACCGCTTCGGGCAGCGAGCCCATTGTTAACTGGAGTATCTCTCATGTGTTTACCTAAATAGCGACTGTTATGCGTTGTTCTAATATCATGTGGATTCTAAATATAGTTTAGTTTGGATAGAGAAGCGTGTACATTAGACAACAATAGTTAATCTAGATAGACATTACCCCGCTTGTTCGAATCTGTAGTTCAGTGTCTCTAAATAGCTTTGAATCATTACACATCTAAAGCCTGGGTGATGATTCTACATGATCACTCACAAGAAAAGATATGGGAAATAATATAGGCCTACAACGGCAGGCTACTAAACGGATACTTAATGATTACGTGCCTATGCAATAAGGAGAGGCTGTTAAGCTTAAATCTTCGCCCGCTGTCTTTTATTATTAAATTAAAAAATTTGTTATTCTTGTCTAAGATTGCAAATGGTATATTCGATATGTCATAAAATAACAAACATCATCTAAATCTAGTAGTCCCATCCAAGGAGAGCAAATTCCTTACCATATCGAACGAACTTTCCAACGTTTCCTTGTTTGAAACGACGCCTGAATACACTATTTTGAAATTTCTTTTTAAGCGAATTCTGGTTGGAAAACTCTGTACATGTTAGATCAGGTGTTTCTGTAGTAATAAGAATTTAGATATACATTTATAATGTATTATTCTGCTACAACTTTGTAGTATCTTAGGGCTTACACCCTTCAATTTTAACTGAAAATATATTTATTTATTTATTTATTTAAATTAACCGATAACCCTTTGGATTTTTAGAAGGTCAGTGCAAGTTAACTTCCATGTTTAGCAAATATCAGAAGTAGAAGTGCGGAAAATGAGAAGGACTTGGATAAAGTTGGACTACTCCGTACAGCAAGACCTTAGTTTAATTTTAGTGCCTACAAAAATATTTTATAGTAAATTGCTGCTAAATTGGATGCAGCAGACCTGCAGACGTTTAGAATAGACATTAGACAGTAATAAATCAAAATTATTTCAGCATATGAAGATATTTTCTACATCTCTTAGACTATCAATTGTGCACATTTTAGTGATGAACAGAATTCGGGTTCGATATGGGTACTGCATTTTATATAAAACACTATATGTAGCGTTTAGTACACAACTGCTATAAAACTCACTAGTTCTTCTCTGTTTTATTAGAGCATAGCTTATTAAATAAAAAATTGCTTACTGTATAAAAAGCTGTAGTTGTTCTAAGTTTTTCCCAATATTTCTGCATTTTTCTAAGGAAAATATCCTTCTCCTTTTGTTGTATTTATTATTTATTCAAATAGTTGTTAAAAAACAACTGCTTTTATTTGCCGATTTGCTAGTTATCTTTTTAATAACTCTTGGATCGGTGGAAATTGCAGATTGATTCATATGAATTCCATGGATCTGATTCCAAAAACCAATCCATGTTTAAGCCTGTACATTTCGATAAATTCGCAACTATTGCATAATTTCATTCAATAACAAGTTGAATCAACATTGAAAATTATAACAGCAAACCACGTTCCTATTCATTAAATTCAGTTTCTGGTTTTGCTACTGAATAATGTTTTCATGATATATACTTTGATTCATTCTCCACAATATTGCGAAAAGATTAATAATGAAGGAAATTATACACATTCAATCGCTTTGATGATATTGGTAGTCAAACACCAGTGGCATCCAACCTTCTCAAGCCCTCTTGTTTTTTGTGATGTATTAAGTGTTTATTTTTTTTATTTTATCATCGCTTTAGTATATTATAAACCTAATTGTTACACTATTATTAATTATTATTATAATTATTGTACTTTTCAAATGAGATTTCGCATCAATGATTTTCTGAAAATTTCATATCAATAATTACAAAAAATATGCCTGCTTCAATTATTCCCTTTTAAAGATATGTCCACAAGCTAAAATTTTCAGTTATTTCAAGAAACTCAAAAAGGATAAAAAATTAAGTGCTAAATAATATCATTTTTGCTAAAACAAGACATTTGTTATTATCGCTTCAAGATATGTACGGCATTCTCTCAGTTGATGAAAAATATTTTGACTGTACAGAATTTTTTACTTTTGAAATTGGCAATATATTATAAATGAGATTGAAAACATTAATAATTCAAAGTGATTATTTACAAATACATAATTACTAAAGGAATGCTGCAAACATTGCGTCACATTCCGCATCGAAAACTACTTTTGCAAGAAATCACTCTTCAATAAACTTGACTGCGTTTTTGAAGGATAATTTACACATTATTTAATTGAATTTTTAAATTGCTGATAATATCTTGTACAATTAAATATATTAAAAAAACATGTTAAATATGAAAATTGATCTAGTTTAAAAATAAACGTTAATTTCACAAGTATCATTCAGTAATTATTCTTAAACAGCTTGTTATTTTTTTAAAAGAACACATTGTTTTCCACATTTTCAAATAGTTTTCTGCAAGCCTATTAGGAAATTTGCAAGTTGATATTGAAAGTGCACCCATAAATGATGAAAAATATACAAAATTGCATTGGAGTAACTAGTGTACTTCAAATTTTAACTATTGAGTTTCTCAAGAAATCACAATTGTAAAACGTAAATGAAAGTTGAGACAATTCTCTATTATGTTGTGTTTTTAGACTTATGTGCCCTTGAAATTTGCTTAAGAAATCACAGTAGATTTTATGAAAATCCTTAAAAGAAAAACTATTTTTCCACATTTTCAAAGAATACTCTTCAAGCTTTTTAGGAAATTTGGAAAACATAAGCATTTGACACATCGTTGATCTCTATCATTAGGTTTTGCATCGCAAAAGTCAGATAAAGGATCGTTCACATATTATGTAATCAAGAAGAGGTAGTAGGTACTTGGAGATGCTAATGTTTGAATATGAGGAGAGGGTCATCAGTTCCATTTCATAAGTAAATTCAAAAATCTAATATCCTATTTTTAATAGAAAATTTATTTATGTAAAACGAAAATTTTTTACTATTATCATCTATTTCAAATATTGTATATAGAATAGGTATATAGCATTAAAATTACTTTAAAGGATTACTTTTTATATACTTTACACTAAATTTCACACTGAATCTATTATCTATTTCAAATAGCACATGTGTTTCATTCGTTAGAATGGTTTCGTGACGGAAAATCGCGCATAATTTTATCCATATTTACCATATCCAGATAAATGTTTTAAAATTGCAAAGGAAGTTTTCACAAATTTTATTAAAATATTAAACATTCAGATTTTTCAAAAAGCTTTGTTCTTATTAAAAATTCATTAAAAATTTACATTTCGAATTGCTTCTTGAGATGGGTATTACGGGTTTAGAATATGGACACCGATAAAGCAGCCGGCCTATTTTCATAGTTACTGGCTACGAATCGAGCACAAGAAACTTTAATTAACAATTGAATTCTATCGATTTCGCAAAAGAATCCATCTAGGCTTTATTTATAAAATAAACTTCATCCAAATTTTGGAAATGAGCAAATGCCTTCATTGCATTTGTCACGAATATAAAAACTGCAGAACTACATCACAAAAGAAGTTTATGATGCCGTCACAATATCGAATTCGAACTTTATATTTTGATAAAACGCGATAAATTTATTCAAAAGATCTAGAAGAATAATTCAAATATTTTAAGTTCAGCCATGGCCTACTAAATAAACATTAATTTAGCAGGTCATGGTTCAGCAAAAAATGCATTTTTATTGTATATATTTGAACATTCAGATTTTTATAGTTCTTTAAAATCAAAAGTTTGTGACTACATTGGATTCAGACCCATCAAAAATCAGGAGTTTAGAGGTTCCAAAAATTTTTTATGTGAGCGCATGGAATGAATTAAACATAATTTACCTAAAGCAGCTTCAGAATTTCCTAACTTTTTTGATTACTTGGAAAAATATTTAAACGCCTATATACTCACAAACTAATATGTATAAGAGAAATCAGATGGAAAGAGGGTCTCTTCTTTTATTTACGTATGTTTTATCACAGCTCATTAATGCTTGACTTTGTGTGAATGCTCCAATGCTTACCGTGCTGCTATCTATTTGCATATAAAGAAGATCATGTAGTTCAACATTGGTTTTCCTTAGAATTACATGAATTTTGGTGATGAAAAGTGTTGAAAAATTGTAATTTTCAAATAGTTCGGTTAGGCAATGTGCTTTAGCACAAATTTTATCATTACGTTTAAACACATTCATCAATAAATGTTCCAATTTCATAAAGAGGCTGAAGAAAATTCTTTGAAAATGTGGAAAAATGGTTTTCCCTTTAAAAGGACACCAGGATGTTTGTTTATATTACTCAGGAATTTTCTTAAAATCTACAATGATTTCTTAAAAAATTTATCAAGCACACAACTGAAAAAGAACACAATGAAGAAGTGTCCAACGTTCATTTACGTCTTAAAATTTTGATTTGTTGCGAGCTTTGTAGTGACCACGATCTCAAACTTTGCACAGGGCTTTCCGTAGTGGGGCTTGGGAAGGCTATCCCTAGAAGAAACATTTTAGGCTAGCTGATCATCCCATGATTCCATGCCCCATATGTATGGGAATATTTGAACAAATTTCAAAAAAAATGGAGTTTTCATTAAAAAGTAGTTCAGTTTTCAAGTACCTCGGGTACTGCAATGCAATATAAGCTTGTAGAAAATTGCTTGAAAATGTGGGAAAATGTTTTTTTTTGTTTAAAAAGACAACAAGCTTCTTAAGAATAATCACTGAATTATACTTTTCAAAAATGTTTTGGCTTTGGGGTAAAATTTTCAATTCATTGACCTTTCTTTTTACTCTAACTCAATTTTCACACTTAAAATGTTTCTTAAACTTCAATTTCATAATGTGTATAAAATGCCCTAAAAAATCCAAACCAAAACAGGTTTTCTTGAAAATGATTTCTTGCATACATAAGTCCTCAGTTGGGTATCTGGCGAAATAACTCTATTTGCAGCATTCATTTCGTAATTTGTGAGAGTGTTCTTTTGACAAATTTGCAAGTGCCTATTACCAATACCAAAACAGCAAATATATATATTTGTAAATAATAACTTTGATTTTTTAATATTCCCAATCTAATTTATAAATTCTGCAACAGTTGTCATGATTTAGAATACTGCCCTAAATTATTTTTTCAGAAAGATACTGAATTAGAGCTCATATTCTTCAAATAGAGAGAATGCAGTATATTTCTTGATGCAAAAATGCCAAAATCTTGCTTTGCAAAATTGTATTATTTAACACTTAAATTTTTGGGAAGAATTTTTTTTAAGATTTTTCTATTTTTACTGAAATAACTAAAATTTTCGGTTTGCGGGCAATAGTTTTTATTTAGTTAAAAAGGAATAATTGAAACATGCAAATCTATTGAAAGCATTGATATGCGAAATTTCAGAAAATTATTTCTATGAAATCTCATTTGTGCATTACAAACATCATTACAAAATATAGTAATTATGATAATAATTGTGTAATAATTAGTTTTACAACGTACTAAAAGGACCACAAAATTAAAACACATGTAAAGAACTTTGCTTTTCAAGAAACAGGGAGAGGGGGCTTAAGCCCTCTAGCCCCAATGCCTGACGCCACTGTGGGAATACAGTAAATATAATGCCGAAAAGTAAATCTCATAAAGAAAATATCATAGTTGAAGAAAATCTCTAATAATTTGCATGCCAATTTTGAAAATCGTAAATAATTAAAATGCAAAAATTTCAATTCCAAAGCAATACAATTCTAAACGTATTGGATCAAATTCAAATATGGCAAGATAATTAAGCTTGTCGTGTACTTGAACACAGATTAAATTTGAATGAAACTTGTGTTAATAACATGTGAATATCATTCTCACAAAATATTAAGTTGTAATTTCTACTTATATTATCAAATATAAAAAAGTTGAACGTGTTTTAGACAATATATATCGACAAAAGCGGGTTTTTAGGGCAAGATAATTCAATGCTGTAAAAGTTCTTCTAAATTATGATATATGAGATATTGAAATGCTTTATACACTTACGTTTAGTGAGTAAAGTATATTTGAGTATGATTTTTAAAGGTGTGTTAGCAGGGTAATGAAAAAATACGATTTTCACACAACAACGTATCTCAAAATTCAATGTTTGGATTATAGATGATTTAAATCAGAAAATGTGAATAGACACAAATATAACCTCAAATTTTGTAGCCACATTAAATAAAAATGACATTCATAACCATATTTTGAACACTAATCTTTTAAAAGATATTGCAAAGAGTGAATATCGACTAAATTAATAACTACCAATAAAAATCGCAGTTTAGGAAATTTATTCAAACAAGATTTCCCATAAATGTAATCTGAAGAACACAAAATTCCATAGCTTTCTTTACATTTTTTTAACGTTGTAAACTGTGCAAGTGCTAAAGGACATAGAAATAATTAAATTGAAATAAATTCATGCTAAAATTCATGAGTTTCTTTGTATTGTCAAACTTTATATAGGAATAATATACCTTACTGACTGTGCCAAATGCCAGTACAATTTTTGGCAGACATTAATTATCTCTCACGATATATAAACATAAAGTACCACATTGATCATGACAGTATTAGTGTGCATTTTTAAGATACTATATATGTCTTTCTTTTAAAATTGCTTAAATTGATGATTTGTAGGAATATCATTTTAGCTAACTATATAATGGCATATATCTGTGCATACATTTATTTGATTAAATTTCTTTCAAATACACTTAGCTATTACAAAATTCACTGTCGTTTGTTATAAACTCCCTTGAAACCTCGGTTATTATTCAAAAGATTAAAAGTAATTAAGGTGTTTGTCGAATTATGCGGGACGCTTCGTGAAGTTGGATCAGCTATTTTCCAATGTGCTAGTCTAAATGCAAAATTTCAAATGTATATAATCGATAATTATCTATTGTCAATAATGTAAGTAGGCCAAGTTTTTAAAAACTTCGCTAGCATGCTTAAAAGTTCAGCTCCGGGCAGGGCTCTGAACAAAGATTTTGAGAAATTATGCGGCCAGCCTGACATACGTTTAATACGACCCATTTTCAATTTTAGATGCAGAGATGAATGCCAAGAAAGATATATTGAATGATGTGTGCCGAACTCAAAACAGAATAGGCATGGGACTTGCGGAGCAGGTCTTAGAACTAAATAATTGAAAAGGATAGGAGTAAATTAAAAACTGACTATTGCGCAACAGTGCACGCAAGTCAACACAAATGCAGTGAATGCTAAATTAGTTATAAGCAATGTTGAAAAATAATATTTACATTTTCACATTTGTATCAGATAATTGTTTAAATCTCAATTTAATATATTCAATTCCAGTGAATAGATTTAAACATAAGTTCTTAAAATACCCAATTTTGGTCAAACAAACGAGAATTATTGACAAATATCATAAAAAATGGACCTCAAATAGTTCGAATTGTCATTAATTTAAATGTGTCGTTCATCTCGAATAAGGTTATAAGCAGCTTAGACCTAAGGTTTTGGCCTCTGTTCATCTCTTTGACCTAGGTCCTGGTCTCTATTATGATTTCGATATGATACATAAATCTAATCCTAATAATACAGATATAAATGTATAAAAATCAAAGATATATGTCTAATAAGCAAACATAAAATAAATTGGCTATTACATTCAAAAGAATATTTTAACAAACCAAAAATCAGAAAAATTAGGAGAGCATAAAAGCGAAAGACATGACCAGGATTAGGACTGTCCACATGTCGGATGCCGTAGGCACTGCAAAATTGAAGCCGATTCAAACATTGCCTCAAAACGGGAATTTAAAAAGTATAGCAAATTGAAGTCTGTGCAAACATAGGCTTTCGGCTAATATTAAGTATATCAAATATTCACACTCCCGAGAAACATCCTTTTCAGCTTTGTTTTCAGAGTCAGAATCGAAAAAAACTGCCTAACATTATATTCTTTGGTAGAGAGTGCTAATCAATCAAATTTTCGCTGCGCGTTCTTTTGACAGCGTTAACGTTCCAAAGATGGTTTGGCTTACAGCTATTTTCTGATTATTTTTTGAAATGAAGTTAAGAGGATAAACCCGAGGATCCAAAGGAGTTGTTATTCATGGCATGAAATCTGTTTCGGATGCACTTCAGCTTAATGCCCTCAAGTGTTAAAACTAAATTCTTAGTTTTTTTTAAGTTTGCCTATTACCGGAATTATTAGATTAAAAGTAGGGTATTTTCATTACTTTGCAACTTGTTGGCTTCAAGAAACGGATATAATACACAAACTACACATTTCCATAATGATTGGGTGCCACAATTATTACCAAACCCTCACTCTATTTGATAAGCATTAGCAATGGCAAGTCAAATGCACTATTCAGCATATCAACACTTAGGGTAGTTTGTCTGAAAAGTTGATTTTAGAGGGGGAGTGGCAACTCCTCCCCACTTTCACTGGCACTGAGCAGTAGCTTATCGTCATCATATGTATAATCAGCATTGTAGAATTCCATCACGCTGCAACATCCAATTTCAGCAGGGGCTTAGCCTGTGCGGAGTGCGGTGCAAATCAGGCCCTAGAAACAAATGAAGAATTGAACTGTTTTCATCAATATATCTCTTTATTTCGCAATTTCATAGTTTGTAAAATATAATTGTATGCATCACTTACTTCTCAGTTTTGTGAAATGATGGTATATCATTGCATATAATTGCAATACAACTGCTTAGGTTATTGGCNCAATTTCAGCAGGGGCTTAGCCTGTGCGGAGTGCGGTGCAAATCAGGCCCTAGAAACAAATGAAGAATTTCATCAATATATCCCTTTATTTCGCAATTTCATAGTTTGTAAAATATAATTGTATGCATCACTTACTTATCAGTTTTCTGCAATAATATGATGGTATATCATTGCATATAATTGCAATATAACAGCTTAGGTTATTGGCCCCATTTCCAAAAAAAATTTTCAGTAGATATATATTGTGTGATATCAACACTAGAAAATGCGCAAAAAGATGAAATAGACTTACTTTCATAACAAGCTTTGATTTGGCCTTGGACATTTCTTGCTGCATATGTTTTCTCCAGTCCTGTGTAAAAAGCTGCCCTTTACGACTTTTGACCAACACCCTCTTGCCTAAGGTTAGGTCAACAAGCAGGTAACAAGAAAAACAAAAATTTTTTGGCAAGTATCATAAATAATTATGTTACCGATGTCAGTGTAGAGAATGTAGTAACCATCGTTACAAATAATGCTACAAATTGTCAAGCCGCTCTTCAGATCATTACAGATAGATATTCTAAAATATCTCGGTCAAGTTGTGCTACTCATTATTTTGATTTACTTCTAGAAGACTGGAAAAATACCATAGATTAATTAACTTATTACGAGATGTCTAAAAATCGTAATTTTTTATAATCATGAAACGCTTTGCAAATTTTAACAAGGAAAACTAAATTATTGTTTCCTAGGTATGGGACAACTCGGTTTGCTACAAGCTTTTTAATGATGAAGCGGGTTATAGAGCGTAGAGCTGTGCGCCAGCCGGCTTCGCCACCGCCGCCGACATATTTTAGGTCAGCAAGCCGCCGAAAAATTTAGACGGCTGAGCCGATTGATAACTAAGACTATTTCAAGACAAACGAAAATTGTCATAAAAGGAAAACAGCATTAAATATCGTTGATGTGGTAGTGTCGCTTAATATTGATTAGGTTATGTCTTTTTAATCAGATTGCCTGTAAGTACAGGAGGAACCTTTTTGGAGATAGATAGTTTCACAATACAGCTTGCATCATATATGTTTTTTACAAGGCTATAGGCGTTATAGGGTTTCTATTTGGAATACTATACAGCTAATCCAGTTCCATATATGTCACTCAGCCGTCTGCGCCGCCGCCAACGANTAATCGGTTTGCTTCGCCAATAGTAGTCGGCTAACGGCGGCGCGCAACTCTAATATAGCAACATGATGTCCTACAAGAAGTATGTGTGTCAAATATCCTAGGTGGTCTAAATGCACAAAGTTATTGAGGTTATAATACCAATAATTTATTTTCTCAGGTTGGTTGATTCAGATGCAGCTGAAGAAAAATTACTGTCAAGCGATATCCCGTAAAAGATTCCCTGGAAGCCTGTTTTGACTTCATTAATAATGCAGCACTGGATGTAAAATCTTTACACGAAGATTGGCAAAAGCCATTGGCTTGTAGCATAATGGATTTGATTCACTTAACTTGACTGATATCCGAAAAAAATTGATATTTGTAAAATTAAAAGTATAGATAGTTGTAATTTTGATGGGATTTTCTTTATGAGTTCATTTAATTAATATAACCATGGTATATTTTCATGTAGAGGGGAACTAATTCTTTAGATATATATATATATATATATATATATATATATATACCAATATGTCATAATGTAAATGTAGAAATAATTGGATATAGAAATATCTATGTTTGAGGAAGGAAAAAATATGTCGTTATGTTCCCGTGGGGTGTGAATACCTTTCACAGAAAACTTTAAATTTTTACGCAATCTTCATTTTTCGCAATAACTAATTTTCATATCATAAAGGCAGTCCATTGAAAGCAACAACTAAGTTTAAACACTTTAATTTTGGTGTTAATAGACCTCTCAAGCTTCATTCATACCTGTCGTGCGCAATATTACAGTCAACAATGGACACCTTAGTTAAAATATACAATGAGCTTATATAGTTTAATATTTTTAATATTTATACTATGGTTTATGGGCTATGACTGCTCAAAATTATTTTAATATTAACCATCACAAATTGTAAAATTTGTCTAAATAAGTATGTTTTCAATTATATATTTATGTATTCTTGCGGTCAAATGAAATTTAATTCTTGTTATCTAGTCAATAATTTAAGGAAGGTCATTTGTCCAACCAAAGCAATTGATAAAAAATTCATATTCCAGAGGATAACATTTACTATATTTCTTATTAAATAATAATGATTGGGAAACTACGTTAATGCAAACACATTCTATAAAAATGCTTTAACTTTATTTAGTATTCATTATTAATTTTCCTCGAATTTTTATAGAGATTTAATTTTTGAGATATTGGAATAGTGAATAGGATCATTACGGGTGAAGTGCTGTCGATAAAAATATGGTGTTGTAGCGTAATTTCCAAAACACAAGGATGGGGATTATATATCTAATAAAAGTAATTGCCCACACTATTAAAAGGTCAAAGAGAGGGGCTTCAAGCCTTTGTTGGAACCTCGCAGTTACGCCTCTAAGAAGAGGCTACACCTATGAATCTATTATAAGGTTTGGTAAAATTTAGATTTGCCTTTCATCTCTAAAATGAAAACTTATGCATAATTTCCAAATGTTAGTATATACAAATTAACAAGATCATCTCATAAAAATACAAAAGTATCTAGAATACTATATGAAATTTGAGGTATTTTTTCTAACATTGTGTCAACATGTTTTACAATTTACATATATTTACACCTTTCTTTTGATATTTTTGGGCCCAAGATGCTATAAATTCCAAATTTGGGATCTCAAAATTGTCTAGAATTGCGTATAATAAACTTTATTTATATTTAACGAGAATAAGAAATTTCACTGCGATTTGGGGGTCCGGTGCGGGCGCACCCTTCAGTGACGCCACTGTATACAAAATATGTATAATAAAGTCACTTCAGCCTAAAAATAAACCTTCTACTTTACGATATTTTTGTAACATTAGTATGGTCAATATTAAAATCAATCTTTGTAAAAACGATATATGATAATGCATAATTTTTGCGTGACATTCACTGAAAACATTGTTGCAGGTGTTAATATATCGATTTGAGTTTTATGTTAAATTATGTGTATTACTCACTTGTTTTCTATAAAGAAAAATGACGACAAGAAAATACATTATCATAGATGTATATTAAAATTTATGCCAAAAAAATTTTCTAGAAAATAATAAAGCACTATATAAATTAATTTCGTACTAAATATGAGTATGAATTTAACAAATACAAAATGGAGGTATCAAGAGAAGAATGGACGTATTTAAGAGAAAGATTGCGTTATGCTGATATCCCACTAATTATACAAGATTTATCTACCCATTTACCAATTCGAACAAATATTACAACGCCTGAAGAATTATTGTACAATTTGAATCAATACCCTAAAGCTATGTGGTTCAACAAATTGCTTTCAATATTAAATCGCCACTATTATTAAGTCTTAGTAGCTTATTCTTATATTGATCATTGTGTATCAGCATTTGTAATAAAGTATAGATTTATGTTAATATTTACCCAACAAATTAGAAAGGATGATATCAATAATTGTTCTTGGTACATATCAGTACAACACATTACTACATTTTAAGATCGGAAAAAATGTAAATCAACTGTTAAAAATTTCTACAAGACTATTTTAAATGTTTATTGTTTGGCAATGAAAATTCATGTACTTTGAAAATTGTGTTCATAATACCATCGAATGCTTAAATGTCTCCAAGGCCAGTGATTTGATGACAGTTCACGTGGTTAATTTTTCTCCTAAGCAATCTGGCTCTGCTGGGTCACCGGATTACATTTATTAAAAAAAGTGAAGTAAATCAATATAAATTTAGCGCTACTCTAAATGAAGTCATGTTCTTTAAATCGTTGCAAAGGTTTCATAAAATTTTGTATTTAAAATAGTTTTTTTGGGTATTTAACTTTAGGTTTATATTTCGCTTTTAATATTAGGCTTACGTCCAAATCGATATTTTTGCTACAAATATAATGAAATTACATTAATAAATAAAAGAATTTTTCGCGACTGATGGCTTAAATAATGCGAGTTTTAGCTCAAAGATATACAGGGACCTAAAATATATACCCAACTCCGCCTCTCTCAATCTATATACTGAAATGGAAAAACGTTTTCAACACCTTAAAAATTGTATTGCAATTATTGAATATTGGTTAGTGCAGTGTTTCTGAATATTAAGATGCGATATTTTTGAAATTTCTCACCTTTGGCACATTTTTTCAATACCATGGACTGACTCGTTTCATTCCTGCCCTGGCAAGTCCATGTGAATCTCTGATTTAGCTGAAGTTAAATTGAGGATTTAGACTTTTCCTTCATATAACAATTTTACGATGTTTTTTATTAAACATCCTAAATTATGCAGAACATATATTTATGCCTTAGTAATCAAGCGAAGAATTCATTTTATTGAAAACTAGCTTAATGTATTTACAAGCATGTCGTTACCAAAATCTGCAAGCAAAATTTTAAAAAAGGAGTCCAATCGGATTACTGAAGCGGAACAATCTGATCCGTTTGCAAACCTGGAGCAGAGCATTTTAGCATTGTTTATGCTAGTTCACTAACGTCAAAAACTCGCAATCTTCAGTTTTCTGACTAAAATCCTCACCTGATTCCCGGCGTTGATTAGGGAATTGATGTTTGCTATCAGCATGCTGCATAAGATGCACATCATTAACTCCATAATTAAAATTTACTCTCATTCAAATACATATATTATTCTCATCCAAATGTATGTGCTTCTTCATATTGAGGAGCAATAATTATATATCGAAAACATAAAACAATATTATTATTCTTAACACGCTGAACACAAAATTAAAAATTTCACTGATTGATTAAAAATCAATTGGTATTGTTATTCACGACTAAATTCAATATCCTTAGGGTAATTAGATGCTTAAGGTAATCACAGTTTTCAGAATAACTGTTATATAATTGGCGACATCACAAAGGATTTGCGAATAAATACTCATGTATAGAACTTTATGGTTACAAATGTCGCCTGTAGTCGTAAAACAGCACTTACGACAAATAATGAGATTAACGACTAGTTATAACACTTGCTTATCAAAACCTAATATATTTCTGTATAACAGCCAAAAAGAGAAAACAACTGTTTGTATGAAATTCAATTCTCATTCAGGTACGTAAAAAGACATCAAAGTTTTACCAACAATACGAAATATCAAAACTTATAAGTATAGTGAATAATTTTAAATTCCAATTTGAAGAATTAATAAACTAGCCGGTCATGACGGCAAATATTGTATCCGCTCCCGGTAGTAAAAGTTGTTTTGTATATAAACACATTTTTCATAGTTATCTGGACTTAAATTTACCTTGAACAAAACATATTATTCATTGTAAAAACACTGTCTAGTTCAGTTTGAATTTAAAACATTGTTAGACTGATGGGTGCTGAAAATTGTGAATTGAAAATCGAATTAA
This sequence comes from Hofstenia miamia, assembly GCA_900660155.1. NCBI lineage: Eukaryota > Metazoa > Xenacoelomorpha > Acoela > Hofsteniidae > Hofstenia > Hofstenia miamia. The sequence goes on along the minus strand of CABFPE010000547.1, from coordinate 444,894 downwards.
GAGTTCAGAGCCAAAAAAACTACTAAATACCCATGTAGTGGGTACGTCAGAAAAATTAAAATTCGTTAAAACACAGGTTTTATTCCAAGTACTTTGAAGATAATTTGAAAAATACGTGTACCAGAATGCTTGAAACATAGAATTCAAAATTCAACAAACATATATATTTAATGAAAGCTACATAATATAAACTAAAATATTAAATGTAAACCATCATTATGAATTAAATGTATTTTCAATTCATCCCTTAAATTTCTAGTAATGTTCTCGAACAGTTTTTGTAACATATTCCTCTAACAACTACTATTTACATAAGAGTGCACCAAAAATTAGAAAATATCCAATTTGTTTTGACTTTGTCAAGAGTTGTTTGTTGACCTGATTAGAAATCATGCCAAATATTTTGGAATTTAGATTACGGGTTGGTGTAGTTTACCCTCATAATTGGGGTTCAACTTGAGTGGAAGTAATGTTTTTCAAAATCAATATCCAGGAACTTGATTGGCTTAGAGAGCTAATTTTGGGCTTAGTACTAGAATGCCTGAAAATTAGATACCACTTGAATGCCTGAAGCTGAGCAAAATTAAACATAAGCATAGGAAAACCAAGTAGGCTTGCTTTTTATTTAACACTAGAAAATCTAATTGGTCATATTTCATCACTTCCATGCTTTGCTCTCATACTACATACCAACTTTGAGTCATCCAGGGATGAATATCTACGACAAAATTTTAACTTGGCAAGTTAAATAGATTAATCAAAAAATTAATTTTAGAAAAGTGTTTGACAGCATACTATTCCTTTTTAAATCGTAAATACCTGAGGTGTGGTTAGATCTGACTAATACTAATACTGACTGCTATGTTCAGCATTTATGTTATCCACAGAGACGGATATTTTCCGAAAGCCTTAAGTTCAAGCCTATGTTCCGCCTACGAAATCCTAGGCGCGTCCAAGCCTATTCATGGATTTGGATCAGAAGTGGCCTTCTCCGATATATTGTCAAATATTGATTCTGAATATTGATGCTTAGAAATTGAAAGAAATTTTTTCTGGTGATGTATTACCAAGTATTTCTGGCAAAATGAACAATTCTGATAAGAGTTTGGGGAGGTGGAAACCAATTTTAGCTTGCTTCATTGGAATTATTCTCCATTCTTCTTCAATATGAGGAGAAGGCTTTCGAATAATTTGAATGAAACTTTATTTTAAAGTAATGACTATGGATCATGTTTCTTCATTGATTACATGAGCCAAGCTAAGTAAAAGATTATTCCAAAAGTTTTGATAAAAAAATCAACATGATTTTTGAAAATTTGTAATAAACTTAAGTCCATATATTTGAAAGATTCCTTTTTCTTAAATTTTGAAAACTTTGCTCTAGTCTGATTCTTTTAATGTGTGAGTTAAAAAACAATTATGTAGTAGATATTCGTCTTTATCTTGCCAAACAAGAAGTGAATTTGAAGATGCTTTATAACTTTTGCGTAATTTTTTTTGGAGAAGAACATAGACATTTTTATAGAAAAAACAGCAATGGTTCATACAGTGCGGGATACAGTGCGCTAAAAAACGAAAATTCTGAAGGCAAAGATTTCTAATTCTCCAGAATTTATATACCTCCTTGTTTTTTGTTGAAGAAGAAAGCAGTTTGTAGATCAAATTACGTGAATTTACTAACCAAGGCTGTCACAAAATGTTGTCCTGTTGCTGTATTTATTATTACTATTAATGTCAGATATCTCATAAATTAATGCGACAAAAAAATTGAAAAAACGTAATGCTTCAAGAGAAAGTATCTCGATGAAACCCCACAAAGATAGCATAGAGATTATGCAATTTACACTAATTCTGAAGGAACGTGTGCTATGCATAACAAATTACTTCAATTAAGGCCAATATAACTTGTGACATTTTTGTCAAAAGGCGAAAATTTGGAAACTGTAATTTTCACGTATGAACAAATAGCTTATGCAATAACAATAACTATATGCATTTGAACTTAAGTAAAAACAAAATTATTTTGTTTTCTAATATTTTTATTTTATCTCGAACAGATTTTCTGCAATTTGTCAATTCTAACTACTTTAGACATTTTAGGGTATTGAATTTTCAGGCTTTCTAATATTACGTTCCAAATGCATACAGTCATTGTAAATGCATTTAAATATTATATACTACTGAATATGCCAGGTTCCACGTTTGCCTTGGGTAAAAAATTTTAAATTTCATGTCTCAGATCTTTAGGTGATCGGAGCGGGTTAAATCTCTAATAATTACAAGAGATTTTGTCGCTAAATTTTGTATCCCCTTCTCATGGCGAATGCTAAGACATCATTAGCAAATACAATAATTATTGAATTTACGAAAATCGAAAATTATTCAATTGCTACATTTATCCAAATTACCATAAGAAATCACTTGCTGGCTAACCTTAAACAGCCTAGGGTTCGTTTTAATTTGACAAAGCGTTTTTTCACATTTACGAAGAATTTTCTCAAAGCCTTTTAGCAAATTTGAAAATCTTGGCGCATGTGTAGGTGTTTTGGAAAATACTTTAATACAATGTTGAAAATTTTACATTAAAGCGTATTGCTGTGACTGAGGATTTTGAAAATATCAACATGGACTTTTTGAAAATTTCAAATTTTTTTGAAAAAGATAAATTCTCTCCATATCTAATGTTCATGTATTTATAAGGTTTTGAGCTCATAGAAGCAACAAAGAACTTTGTTTCTTGATATGTGCAAAGATATTCCCAACCCATTGACGCGTGCCGTGCTCAAAGTCATAATTCGCCTCGATGGAACAGAGCTAAGCTGCGCATTTAGAAGGATAATCTAAGAAGGGCTCTACTCTATCATGCGGTGCTTTCAGATTGAGTTATAGGACTCGTTTATTGTGAATTTGAAATAATTTCCGTCAATAAGAAATAAACCATTTTACTCCAATAGAGACATTCGTAAACACATTGGCGGAAAAATGGCATTTGAAAAGACTAATCTTGGCACATATTTTCAAATTGTGATTATAACCAATTTCAGCAAATCCTGTTTTGGTTGCTTCCCACAGATGGTGTAAGAATAGTGTAATGTTAAAAATGATATACTGCACATTTACATGCAAATTCGCAATTTGGATAATAAAAAACGGTAAAAAATGACAGGTAAACTAAATCTGCTTTCACTACTTTCTTTGCATTATCGCAATTGCAGTAACATACATGTATCAATGAAACGTTGTGTTAAATGTACAAATTTCTTTGAAAAAGTATTATCGAAAAAATTCTCTTTGATTACCAGATTAAGATAACTAGTGGGTACAGTGATTCAATAATTTAATTTTGAAAACGGTATTGGCTGGTGCAAAAATCTCTTGTATAAGAAACTTGATTCTAATTGTTTAACTAAAACAAGACACTATCGAGTATGGTAGTACCCATACAAAAGTGATTATACAGATAAAGTGATTACATCAGATAAAATAAACTATTCATTTTACGCAGAAAAAGTTTGTTAAATATAACTAATTTAATATTAAATTATTAAGAGCTTTTAATAACTTACTTTCCAGTACTATTCTGTCTTGGTTTTTTCAGTTCAGTTCGTCATAACTTTTTTCGCTTCTTCAGGTGCACAAATAAGATTTGTTTAATATAAATTTCAAACAGAATCAAGCGAGTTTAATAATTTTATTACAGCAAAAAATGACTTGCGCAATTAAATTTTGGTCAAAAGGTTAACATATTAGCTTTGTTTGCTACAATTTCTGATTCAAAATGAATTTAGTTTTAACAAATAACTAATTTTAGCTATTTTAAGGATGACGTCACCATATGCAAAGATTATTTACAAAAGTTAAGTATACATGGAAATGCCCAAAGAGATACACCAAGCTGATACAATTGTATAAAAAGCAATGTAAAAACAGAAACGAACAAATAAAAAAGTCATTGAAAAACAATTAGTTTAATGGCTTCATGCGGTCTGTCAATGATGTCATGTACGGGCTTTGTGTTGATGACGGCAGCAGATGAACCAGTCACTGTCTAACTGCTATGTTTACCATGAAATTGTCAACATTAAAAATTTTGTGGCTCAGTCATGGACTTTGCATTCCTATGCTACTCAAATCGAAGATATTTAGGTTTCATCTCTTGTTTTCTGTGGTAACATGTTTCACAAAGGTGGCTACTGCGAGAGAAGTGGAAGCATAGTGAGAGCTCCATCATGGGTTTGTTGTTGTTGTGGATATGTTTTGGTTAAAATCTCATCATCAAATTAGTTTTGCTATTGCTCAATGACCTCAGTGTCAAACTACATTTTTTTATTGAATTTGTTCAAATTTGATTATGTCAATTGTTATGTAAATGACTTTAGTTTGTTGTACTATATGACAGCAGTAATTTATAATTTGGATATCTCTGTTATGGATTTGT
>CABFPE010000547.1:429162-440435 GCA_900660155.1 Hofstenia miamia | reverse complement strand
ATTGAATTTGTTCAAATTTGATTATGTCAATTGTTATGTAAATGACTTTAGTTTGTTGTACTATATGACAGCAGTAATTTATAATTTGGATATCTCTGTTATGGATTTGTTCTAGAAGGTTCTTTATAGATCTAATATATTAAAATAAAACTTCGTTACCTCCATCGTGCAAAATAAAATATATTTTTAAATTACTATAAATTGGCTACTTAGATACTTTTGATAATGAAAATTGGCAAATTTGATATGAATATTTCAACTGATATTTTAGTACTTTCACTACATATAAAAATATGCAATGATTAGCACAATATAAAAGTAATTTTTTCTTTTCTGATACATGAAATGTAGATTCACTAAAAGTTTTAAAGAAAATTTTAAAATTCACACTTTTGCAATAGCCATCTACATTAATTATTAAAGCACACCATTTTGGAGATCTATTGTTTAATGACTTTCTATGCTATTAATCTTCATTAAATATCAGTTTGTACCTAAATATTCTATGAGAAAAATTTTTAAATTTTATAATTTCATTAGCTTAGACAAATTTCAGAGCAGAAATTTAATTGATTAAAACTCACACTTACTGATGAATAACCTAATGTGCAAAATTTGATTTACATAAATATAATATCATTTAAATATGTGGCCATTAAGCATTATTCAATTAGTGTAATAATGTGATTTGAGTTATTTCATATACGTGTAAGAACAACAAACTAACATATTTAAAGATCATTTTGGATTCAAATCCATATTAAGTTTCCCCATGCAAATTATTTTATGGACATGACGATTTTGAAAATTCCGAATTTGAGCTTAATTTTTTGCATTTGATCCTAGTTTTCTGAAATTGATCTCATTTCTTATGAACTTGATTTAATGTTTCAATAATAAATTTTGAAAAGGTGTAGTACTTCTTTATGCAATTTACAAAATATTAGTACTAATTCTTCATATCCTAAACACAAATTACCATGTTTTATCATTACACTGAGTAATACAATATTAATTATTGCATTTTAAAAATATTCTCACACAATAGAATAGTACATTATTAAAACACGTTGCCTTAAGCATTCAAAAAATCTCACACTTAGATACAAAAGAAAATAAACTCTAAAGTGGATACACATTTCTAACATTGCTCCTATCTATTGAAGAAAATAGTGAATTCATGAGTTAGTGTTTCTATGCTAACATTGAATAGGTTCCTTAGTGTAAAGCCAATACGACAACATATCATTATATGCAGTACAGTGGGAAGTGTTTCATATATAAATGACTAATGATGCTTCCATGGAAGAAGAATAATGAGCTTTTATTGACTAAGCAGCATAAAATGAAAAATAACAATAAGAATTCTAGGGTTCAATGGATTAGAATTCTCAATAGCAATTGAGTTTTTACTTTTTCACCTTGCATGTGCAATCTTAATACATTTAGAAATTTTTGTTCATCAAAATAGAATTTTACTGCATTTTTTCATACTAATTCCACCAACATTATTAGCCTTTCAATTTATGAATTATTTTCCTTTAAAATCATGTTAATGCTTATTACATGTTTAAACATTGCTTGTTGCAATGAACCCATCATAACTCTGTTAACAGAAATTGTAATCAAATATAAAAAGCTTTTAACACAATATTCTGCTTTTACAAGGATTTAGGTGGTAAAATTTGAATTCATTCACCATGGAAAAGTTATTTTTACATTTTCATAAGCATAAAATTACAAAATTTTATGAACTTTGTAAAAAAATTCACTTCATCAATTAAATTTTATCAAAATATCTGTCCCTAGATGGGGTTACTTATTGTTATGCATTTCTGCATTGAAAATATCTACAGCAGAGTTTTCCCACCTCAAAGTATCTCAATATAACAATCTTTCCTCATTCTTATCTACTGTTGATAACCAAAAGAAATTGTTAGTTATGTCAAAATGCACTCTTTGTGTAATATTTCAGAAATTTATTATTTCAAATACACAAATATATAACTGTCAAATTTAACTAGTTTACTGCAGATGCACAATTTGCTGCATGATTTGAGATTAAGCCAACACACTTATTTCATTCTGACCTAAGTCACTCCTTACTCCATCATTAAAATTTGAATAACTTGTTATTTTAACAAACCATAGGCATATAATAACTATTATAAAACCATTAAAATTCTATTCATTAAACCCTTCTATGAATTGAAGTGTCTGCAAATCCCTTGCAATTCTATGTTTGAACTCGCACTAAATTTGAAATAATCTGCAAAGATGATATTTTTTCAGTCTATAGAACAGATATAATTGCAATGCGTACTTTGTCAAAATATATTAATGAAGTTTAAAATTCTAATTGGATGATTCCTTTTGATGGATAGGCAAATGAGTTTCAGATGCAATGAGAATATAAGTCTTGTTTTGAAGTGATTGAAGAAGATCAAAAGTGAAAATTGCAAGTGCATTAAGCAATGGAAGCATTCACTGAATTGTCAAAGAAACTTTCAACTTGAAGTGCCTTGCATGTAAGTGATTGTGAATTCTTTGATTGAGGATAAGCAACAACAGCCTAAACCAGTTGCAAGATGCTGACTACCATTTTTGGAGGATAATAGCCAAAAGAGTATAGTTGATTCTTGATCAGGAAAACACCAGAACCCATGTTTTGCAGTAAACAAAGACTTCTCATTAATTTAGTAAAGTATGTAACACACACACACACACATTAGAACAGCAAATGTGATAGCTTTCCTTTAAGATTCGGTTGCACAATGAAAAAATCTACAAATCTACAAATCCGTAGTTTTCAGTCAAAAGCGAAACCAAACCGAGAAAAAATGAAAACCGAGTTTTTGGTTTTCAGCAGAAACTCTCATCTATAATGTTAAGATATTATGCAGTGTTTTTTTACTTGGTAAGTTGAAGCATAATTTTGTTAAAGAGCACATAAATTACTGCATTGTCGCCCTCAATACGGAATATTTAGGGCACGGGCCACCGTGAAAAAATAGTTTTGTTTCCATATTGAAAAAATTTTTTTCTAATTAATAATTTATTCCTATTTCATTAAGTGATAATAAATTCCGGTTATAACAAAGCATGCTTCAAATACAAGATTATCTCTCCAAAAGTTGTCAGCCAAAGTAGAATCGATTAAAATGTGAAAATTTTGTTGACAACAAAGTTTTTTTGCGTTCACACATACAAGTTTTGCTGGCAACCTCATTAAATTCGAAAAAGTTGTGTTCAAAGTTGTAGATCTGAACGCTACTTAAGAATTCAGTGGATCTCTATCCAAAAAGCGATCAAAAACAAGGAGGTGGATATATTTGCATTAGAAATATCAACACTAGTTTTTTACTATTGTCACACTACGAATTTTCGACCATTTGTTTTAACAAATATACGAAAATGAGATTTTCGGAAATTTTCAATTTTATCAATGAAAATGATATTAAAAATTGAATGGATTTTACAACGTGTGAGTATTTGCAAAAATACGTTCAATTTTGATGAGTAATTCACATAACTGAACACAAAATTCTATGATAGTTGAAATTTGACAATATATAGTAACATGCATTAACAGTTACTATAATCGATCACATATAGCAATGTATTTCGAAGAAATTGCTATTGTCTTAACGATGTTTCGTAAATGCTGCAAACATAATTGAAGAAAACTGCAAATTCATCCCAATTGGAATTTAATTTATAAAAAGTTTCCATCAAATATAACTTTCTTAGTATTAGTTTGTTAAGACATCAAAGACTTCATATTAAGGAATGCTCCTTTAAGTAATAATTATCAAAACAATCCACACATTTCATGTTTGCTGAACGTTAAGTCATCTTCAGCATAACAGTAATGCAGTAATGAATTTACAATAACTATACTTTATAAATAAATATTTCATGCACTTCTAAAATAAATTTAATGTTAACATGATTTGTTTTAAATTTAATAGTTGATCTTTCTTAGTTTCATTAATGTATATTGCTTCACCGATTTTTATATAGTCGATCCTAGGGCTATATAGAAATTGTTTTCTTTTTCAGTATGTTTATGTAAACATATTTCTGATCTTAGATGTCAATTTAGATGTTCTTTTATTCTGGTTATTAGAGTCTTCTAGTTTCGGTGATTTATGATTTTTTACAATAATTTTATTCGTATTTAATATTAAAGAAGAAACTAAATTTTTCAGAATTGAGTCTTTGTTTTCAATGACGTTAGAAGTCTTAAATGATGTAGATATTGCTACTATCGTTGTTTGTTTTAATTTTCTGTTCATTATTAGAACTTATTTCTTCACTTTAATGACTTGGTTACTGCAATACGGAAGTTTCATATAAATACTTGTCTTGGTGTCATTTGGTACAATGTTTATTTAGTCCTTAGCTTGATGATTACTTAAAAACATGATATTCAAAACATCTTGATATATATATATATATATATATATATGTCTAATAATCTATCTATCTATCTATCTATCTATCTATCTATCAATCTATCTATCTATCTATCTATCTATCTATCTATCTATCTATCTATCTATCTATCTATCTATCGATACAGGCGCTATATATTATGAGGGGAGGGGGGGCACTGGATTCATGTCCAAAAATTTTGTTTTGAGAAAACCTGAAACTCATAAATAAAAAATTAATCCCCTATTCAATTTGTGCAATGTAAAAATTTATAGATTCAATAAATTATTCTGGCCTTTCATCATAAAGTGTGCTGCATATTATGAGAAATATACAAGAAAATGCAAACTGCCAGTACTGGACATGGATATATATATATATATGAAGAATTAGCCTTTGTATAAACACGATTGTGTTAGATGTAACATCAATTAATAATAAACAACAAAGCATGGTAACATTAAAATTAATTCTAGTGTGCATGCAGTAGTCATTTGTATTATTATAATGTAGTTAATTGTAAGTATTTATTTCGACGCATATTTGTTACTGATGATGATTTTCCGAATCGAATATATATATATATATATATATATATATATATATATACATATTTATTAAATATTTGCTCAGATTCTTCACTTACAAAATTCAGTCTTTTAGGCTCTTCAAAGAATATGATGTTATATTAAATTAATCATTAGCCATATTAAGAAAGAGCAGTTCAGACTTAAAAGAAATTTAAAGGCATTTGGAACAGAGCATGCATTCCAATGCAACAATTTCAACATGCATTAAAAAATTTGGAAATTTTGTTATGAAGTGAAAGTCTTTATAGAAAAATAGACGAAGAAGAATTGTAACACAACACAAATAAAGAATGAGAGAAAATTCCAAAATTTGTGGAATTGCCATTTTTGATGCTGCCAACCAAGACGCAATAAAAATTATGAATATTGGAGAAGACACAACATTTTAAAGGCCTAAAGAGAAAATTGAAGGAGGAGAAGCCTACTTGGTGTGAACATGAAGTTTGCAAAAACTGAGATGGATTGAAAAACAGCATAATGAAGCTGTCAGTTTTATGAAGATTTTAGTTTCAATTCATTTGCATCCGAGAGTGAACCACAAGCTGCATCTGTAGAAATATTTCACAGAGCAACAAGAAAAATTAGAGGAGCTAAAATATCTTAACTCCAGAAGTTTTCTCTGCTGTAGGCCGCACAAACAACAGTGATCGTNTATATATATATGTATGCATATATGTACATATATATATATACATATATTTATTTATTTATATATATATTTTTTTATATGCATATATATTATATATATGCAAATATATATATATGAATATTTACATATATATATATATATATATATTTATATGCATTTCATGGTGACCTCTTAACGTAAAAAAGTTATCTTTAAAGGGTGTTTAATGAAAATTCTTGCTATATCATTGAAAAATAGTGCAAACATTTACTCGGAATAAAAAAATAGATTAGTTGAAAAATAAGAAATTACTATGAATAATTTTTTACAAAATAATGTACATTATTTACAGTTCCTCAATAGTTTTCATTTTTGAAAATGGATGCGAGTTTATTCCACCAGACTTTTGGATTGACATTCTCCAAAGCTGAGAGGAAAGCATTAGGATTTTGCGTTTCTTCCTTTGTAAATTGTATGCCTGTGCTTTCACTTAAATCTTTACTAACTAATGATACATCAGAATAACGCAATTTTGTTTTTAACGAATTTCTTGTTTGTTTATCTAATTTGTCAGACATATTTTAATGGCGCCCTGTATAAGCATGATCGGTTATTTATATCAATGTATTTGACTTCAAATCATACATTTTTAAACCATTTTTAAAAAACTTTTATCGAATATTAGTATTATTTTTTCATATATTAGATTATTTAAATATGTATATATGCTATGCTTTAAATTTGCATCATTAAAATCATGTGAGTAATACGCATAATTTATCACAAAACTCGAGCTTGAATGTTTTGATGTCTTAAATTCAAAAGTTCAAGAATAACTTAACCCTGCTTCAATTACTTCTAGCAGAAGCCATTCAAGGTTTGCAATTTTTTTTTGTTTTAGAATATATTAACATTTCGTGGAAAAAAGTTGCAGAAATCATTAAGAGTTGTTCACATATTAGGGGATGTTTTCATCTTAATTGCTTATGCTTGATTGGGTGGTTGGGAAGGAGGGGTATTAATGTGCTTGACATCATTGTTAATCAGAGAATATTTGTTTCAAATTTGCAAGTTTTTAGTAGATTTTGTTATAAAAATTGTTTTGAATAAAATGTCTAGGTGAATGATGGCATAGTATAAATGTTTCATCACTAAATAATTACGTTTGAAAAAACATAATTTATTCACTCATAGATAACATGGTTCTATGCAGTAATATCCAATACAGTCATTCACATAAATATTTTAAAAAATGAAATGTCTGATGTATTGTATTGCATCATTTTTTATTTTTTGAAATAAATATAATTTCAATTGTTTCTATATATAATATTTAAGACGTTGGAATATTTGATTTGAATTGAATAATGATATTACAAGCAGAACAACAATTTAAAAAAATGGATTTCTTGTCACGTGACACAACAGATGCAACTAAATCTAGTGCAATTTTGAAAAGCAGAATCTTACAAAATCGAAAACGGGTCAGTTTTTGACCCGTCATCCGACTCGCTCCATCAATACAGATCCAAACAATACTCACCAATCGACCCTACTCGCAATGACCCAAAATCTAATTTATCTAGCACTGATCCATGATTCAATTGATCAAAAAATATTACTAGCATAAAACGCAAAAAAAAGTTTTAACAAAAAAGTCAATAAAAACAACGAAATTAAATATAAATTACACAAATCATGTTTGACTTCTTAAATTACTCCTTAAATCTGTTAGTTTTTTCCACCATATTTATTGTAAATGGCCCAATATCCACCCCATCTAAGAGTGATCAGTAACCCGAACCTCTATTTTTTGAAGCTACCCGCGAGTTGGTTTGACTGTTTTCACACCCAGCTTTGTTATGGGCAACTCTGGGTGCATCTGTCATTTTGAAGAGTTTTTTATGGCGTAAGATTTTTGAGTAAAGTGAGTAAATACAGAAAATATCATTCAGTAAAAGTATTTATGTTAGAATAATGAAATAAGATATGATTAGTACACAGCACAAGTTGTATTAACCCTCAAATTCATACACTCTTATGAAAAAAAGATTATTTGCGACCCAATAAAAAATTATTTATATTATATATATATATATATATATATATATATATATATATATATATATATATATATATACATGTATATAAATGCACGATATACAAAATGATTTATTTATATTTTTATAAATGCATCAATTGTATATTATATCAATGTCAACGTAACTGAGCAAACCAATGCCGACATGCTGTTCCTCTATCAATCCTTCTTCTGTATAATTTAAAATATTATTCAATGAATGAAAATTGCTTCCTAATTATAGAGCGCTGCCCCATATTAATGTATTGATGATACGAGTTGTGCATTTGAACAAAATCACTTAGTTAAGATAGTAGCAAGCTTACTCTCTTCTATATTATCACTTAAGATTGTGCAGAACTTAATTAAGAGAGGTCTACAAACAAGAAAACGTATGTTTACGCACAATACCAGGCTTAAGGAATACTTGAAATATCAATGTTATATTATTGCACTATCGTTATATATAGCTCCGTGGAACCCACCTTATGCATCAATTGAGTAATTAGTTTACAAAGTAAACAAATTTTTGTTGTGGAAGAACTTTCACCATGAACTCCTTAGAAATTTGTTGAAGAATCTCTAGACAAGAATGGAATAGTTTATGATGAATATTTCCTAAAAATTGATAGAACTTTATAAGAATTGAATTAAAGAAATTTGAATGCAGGTAGCAGAGGTCGACTAAAAATCAATTTAATATTTCAAAATATAGTGGCATGCATGTAAAATTTAATATGTATGGCCATGATGTTTAATAGGATTGCGATTAAAGTTTAATCAACAACAGTTTAAAATTTTAAACCTAATGGCTGCCCACTAAAATCGAACGCAAATTATTTAAATGCAAATTGGTTAAAAATACACAGCCTTAAATCAGATTCATAAGTTTAGGAACATCCCAAGATCACTAAGATTCTCTAAAATGGAAAGTAAAGACAATAAAATAAAATAAAATAAACCCTCTACAACAAAGAAAAATTGCTTTCTGTAAACGAGAATGCTTAGCCAAGCCGCGTTTGAAATAAAGACATTCATTTATCTATTGAAAAATTGAAGTTAGGATTATATTCTTGAAAAATGAGTACAAGTTCATTAACATATCAATGAAATATTATGTAGTTGGTAATATACCATTCTATATTTAATAACAACTGATTCTCTCACCAAATGTATTATCCAAGAAATTGAAAAAACCATTCCGCAGATTGTTACATGAACCTAATTTCTTCCTATTGACGAATGAAATATATTTGCAGAATTACATTTAATAAAAATATCAATGATCATTTCATTTTCTTCTAACTGAAATTATTAATTTAAAATACATTGTATATAAACTTTTTTCTCCACTTCAATAATTATTGATATTCATCTAGTTCCAATAAAGGGTAATTTTCTAATTTTTTCTTTGACTTTCAGTGGAGTCATAGATAGACTCAACAGGCTGGCATGCGTTAAAAATATTTGTAATTTTACAGCAAATACATTCAAAGACATACATCTTAAAATATTTTTAACAGATTTAACTATTCCGTTTTCAGCTAAATATCATAGTTAATAAAACAAATTTTTTAGAAAGCTTTTAGTAAAGTGCTTTTTTGTGGCTTCTTTTAAGATGTTTCAATGGGGCACTTCAACTGAATTTAATGTGAAATGTCAAATTATATGAATCATATTTGAAATTTTACCGCAGCAATATATAGATCATGCTATATTACTCATAAAATTTCCAATGATGACAAAAGTTTTAAAAATCTTCCTTCTGTAAAGTAGATAGCATAATTCTACATAGTTTTTAGCAATAGATCTGTATTTTTCAATATTTGATATATTTTTTTGCTTGAAGCAGAATAGAAGTGCTATTATAGAAACCTTTGCTTCAATCATAAATTTAAAAACAGATTGCGTTTGCGGTTTCGAATGCAACATATACATTATACATACGCTTGGCTTCATGTGATTAAAACTGCTAAGAAATGGTGATATTTGCTTATCTACAAATAATATTCATACATATGCTGTATTTATCTAAAATCTGAATGAAAATTGATTGATGTGTCGGCAACTCTTTACACGTTCCTTTTGAAGTATTTATTCTTTGTAAATTATGAAAGCTGCATCTGTGCAATAAGAAATTGAATGAAATCTGACATTTTGAAACTGAAAAGAACAAAATAATTTCTGAAGTATCCACCTTTAGACTTGAACTACACGCTTGTGCAATGTTTTTAATAAGACCTACAGTTAAATTATCTAGCATTCGCATTAAATGTACTTAGAAATGAAATTAACAATGGGCAACGATAAATTCTCCCTAAAGTACTTCCAAAACTTTAAAAAATAATCTAAACATGGAGTTGGATTTTTTGCAACAAACGACCATAAAAATTGGTAGGTGGAACCACTTCTCCTCAGCAAATACCGTCTATGACTAAGAATAAAGTTAATAATTGGAAAAACTATTTGTCCAACAAAAATATGCTCTATACGTTTAAATGATTGCTGATCGAGAATAAGTGCATGGATCTTCAACTGTTCCATTTGCACTAAATATATCATCAAGTTGCAAATGATAAGCATTCGTCATTTCTTCCCCTTTCTACTTTATGTATATTAATATTTATTTCCATGTTGTCTATACAAACAAAATATTCAAGCATATAACTTTTTGTTTAAGCTGCCCTGTTCATAAAGTCTCTCTATATGTAAGAGGTGAACCCTCGTTTCTTCTGATTTATCAGTTTTCTCGAACTAAGTTGTTGAGGGTGATTTAGAAAATTTTTTTTCAATTTATACAAAACTTTACATAGAAAAGATTTATTCAAATTTCTTTGGTGGAAATGTAAGTTATGTTTATGAATTAATTGTTTCTCACCTTAGATTATGTGGCTCAATCACCTGGTTTTGCTAAATTACTTCCTTTATAATGCCTTTAGTCAAATATTAAAATTTCTGTTAATTTTATGATATTTCATTATAAAGTGAATAAAAAGAGAAATTTGATAGTAAAAAATCAATTAGATAAACACGAAGGCAAAAATGTGCAATGCACACCCAATGCCACTTCGTTGTTCAGGAATGCAAAAGTTCGTCAGTCATGTATCGCACTGAACAAAATACATGTGAAAACCAAATGCTAGACTAACTACTAATATGACCAATTCATTCCTCTACCCTAATAACAATCATTATACAGTCTTTGGGTCTTATTGGTAAGGACATAAAAGTAGCAAAGAAAACTATGACAGTAGTTCAACAACCTTTCCGATATATTTATATAACAAGCAGTTTTAATTAGTTGCTGCAACAAAATGAGCAAATGGAAACTATTACTGAGATTTAATAAAGAAGCTTTCCCTCCAAAGAACTCTTGCTATGACATATAGTTTGCAGGAACAAGCTAAAAGCTGACAAACTGTATTTTATGTAATGCAATTTAGTGTCCATTATTAAGGCTCAATGGAGATCAGGGTTGAAAACAGTAATATGCCGCAAAAGAAAACATATATATATATATATATATATATATATATTT
>CABFPE010000547.1:383287-407002 GCA_900660155.1 Hofstenia miamia | reverse complement strand
TATATATATATATATATATATATATATATATTGAGACATCAAACGTAAAACAAATAAAATACAGTTCATGCTAGATAGAATTATAAAATTATCTTCGAATCATAACAATTTAATTGATTCAATATCAAACCTTTATACGATCTTAGAACAAAATGGATATCCACATAAATTAATAAAGAAATTCGTTGACAAAGCATAACTTCAAAAAGTATAGTATGTAACCAAGTAATAACAGATGATCGGCAGCCAATATATTGAAAATTACCTTATATTGAAGAAAGCAAAAAATTTTTAAAATCAAAAATTAAAAACATAAATAAATGTCTTGAAGTAACAAAGATTGTTCCAATACTAATATCTAAGAAAACATCTGAATTTTTTAGCAACAAAGATTCTATCAACAAAATGCTGGTCTCCTCCATTATACATAAATATCAATGTGAAGAATGTAATCTTTCTTACATCGGAAAAACCAAGAGACATTTTGAAACCAGGATCAATGAACACCTAAGAGGGAATTTAGAAAGTGAAATATTTTTGCAGAGACATCAAGCAATTAAAGACAATTTCGATATCATACTTAGAACCAAGAATACTAAATATGCCGAAGGCCTATTTTAAAATACGTTAATAAGAACGAACTAATGAACAATCATCAAAGCTATAACAACTTATTGAACATTTTTTAAGTGTATGCATATTTTAACACCATTTAATGTAGTAAGTGTAAAATTTTATTCACACGTATTTGTACTGAAAATGATTGAAAAATCATTTATGTACATATTTATGTATATATATATACTGTGCTACATAGCAGTAAATTAAATCAAAAAATTCTACATATCCACAGGTTTCAGTTTGTGAAATTAAATATTACATTTTTTGCAATTTATATGAAATTTGTATTTATACACTAAATTGTTTTTTGTTAAGTGTAGGAACATTTGCTCAAATTATTTTAATAAACATTGATTTTTAAAGGTATATTTAGAAAAGAATATTCCTCTTTTTTAAAATAGTGCAAACCGTGATTTAGAATGATATTATATTGCCCATCAACTTTCAAATGTAAGTACTTAAAGTTGATATTAGCAGTACGCTAATTATAAAAGCATAAATACTATTCTGTGAAATGATACCTTTTGCTTTAGATACAATATATATATATTTTTAAATGCTTTCCTTATAGAAACAATTTAATAGTATTTATATATTTTTGTTACAATTATAATTTAAAATATTAGAGCAGGACCTATTAATGAAGATGTAATTAAGAAACATCGGAAATTTTATAAATTAATTAGAATAAAGGAATTAAACCATTAATTCGTGTTTCATTTAGTGAAGTTAGTTTTTACATACAAAATGAAAATCAATGAAAATGTCATTGAATGTTTGATACTGTATTTACGAAGTAACATGATGGGAAAGTAAATATTGTATGTGAGTAACATCTACAATTACGAATGTAATCACACCCAAAGAAATTTTAAAAATGTACATGAATAAAATACCACAATAAATAATTTATCTATGAAGACAAAATGATGAAGATTGTACATTTTGTATGCCATATTTCTTCATTTCAAAGAAAGTTATGCTTATATCTTTACTTTGTTCAATTACTTCATCTTCGGAAACGAAAGTCATATTGATAATGTGAGCACTGACCTAACACATTGAAAAACAGGGTTCTAAAATATTTGGGTAACTCTGAGCAACATAGAAATGACTCGCAAGTAATGTTGTATGCTATAAAAAAGTACTCCTGTGTTGTTAGTTTGAATAAATTAAAGAAATTGGGGTACATTGCGTTTGAGCGGGAGAGTTAAGAACGATGATTTGATTAAGGTTAACTTACAAAATCAACGTATATATTACATTATCTCTTTAATAATGAATTGTTCAAGAAGAAAAGAGTATTAACCAGAGATTCTTTATACAAGAAGACAACTAAATAACACACCTGGACGCAAAACGAGATATTTAATTTGAGAAATGGCACTCGATTGTTTAAATAAACATCTCCGAAAATTACAGGTTTCGAAAGAATTAATACCTGAATAATTATATGTAAAGCTACAATACAGATATGTG
Source organism: Hofstenia miamia (assembly GCA_900660155.1). NCBI lineage: Eukaryota > Metazoa > Xenacoelomorpha > Acoela > Hofsteniidae > Hofstenia > Hofstenia miamia. The sequence continues at coordinate 404,902 of CABFPE010000547.1, read as the reverse complement.
CACATACAAAAATAAGCTATTCAAAACTTTCTTAACTTTTCGGCACAATTTTTAGTTTGACCAGTATGATCTTTTACAAAATTTTTAATAAACAAATTAAAAATTTTTGATATAAATATAGTATACATAGATGCAGGCATGCAAGCTGAATTAACCAAACTACATAAAGATTCTGAAGATTTCAGTTAGTTAACAACTGTGTTAGTAAACAAATCCCTTTGTTGCTTAGCTAAAAGAAAATAAGTTCTTAAATCATCGTTTCGAAATTTTGATTGAAAATAAAAACTCATTGAATTTCTCTGCTTGCATAGCAACAGAGAAGGCAATTTTTGAATCACAGTACATTAAATTTGAGAGCTTAGAATAAGGTTAAAATTTTTATTTGAAAAATTTCTGCAATAACAATAATTTATAATTATGAAGAATTTTAAGTATATTTTGTCTATTGCTGAATTTAAAGGACTTTTCAAATGTTTGTTTTGCTGCATATGATAGATATGAGAATTGCTGGTAATGCGTACAGAATTTCCATCAATGTGGAATATGATAGCAAAATATAGATCAGTCTTCTATAATACTAATCTGAGGCAGTAGATGGAGTGCTGACATTTGATAAAAAATAATAATCTGCTAAAATTTCTACCAAATTTGCTACTTCAGTAAAAGAATAGAGGTTGAATGAGAAACTTAAAAAATTGAATATTTGTAGAGCTGCCCAATGAAGTGAGATTCAGATAGACAATTAGAAAAAACAAGGACCCAATAACTGTGGTTAAATTAAGGTCACTCACTTGAGCAGTGCAAGTCACCCACATGGGAGAATTGCCGTTTGGATAAACTTGTAGGATTAAGATATCCAATAAATTTGAGAGAGATTATTAATTTATTCTAAGCTTGGTTTCGACAAGGGCTAAATATATTTATTATAAGACAAGCTCTACACAGAAGGTTACATTAAAATAGAATTTCAATATTGTTTATAGAGTTTTTGTTCAGTCTAGAAGCATTAATTACAATCCTATGTTGAAAATTCTCTCCATCTGAACGAGAAATAATGATGTAATTAGAACAAGAGAAAATAATAGTCTTTGACAGTGCTGTAAGGCATGCTTCACTGACACAAATATGATCAGGAGGAACACCAAAAGGTTTTATTAAGCTTTTGTGTACTTGCACATAGCACACTAACAGGGGAAAATGAAGATTACGGATAAGTAGGTCTTAGTCAACTTTTGTCAAGTTTAATATGTGTAGAATTGTGGAAGAGATTAAGGGATCTAATCTTTAGGGTTACAAAACAAAACGGAATCGATTAGTTCCTTTCTATTTTTAAATTTGTATATATTGTAGCATAATCTCGGGGATATAACACATTTGTATTATTAATGGTCATTATGAGAGGTTTTTTCGGTGCTATTTATTATGTGTTAAGCCATGTCATTTTTCCTTATTTTGATTCGTCGCTAGCTTTCAAGTCATCCATTAGTGTGTGCTTATATTAATTTGAATTGTTGTTTGATGCTCAATCGTCTGCCTACGCTGGTGGTCAAATTAATTCGTACCAGTCTTAAACATGCAAATCTGGCAGGTCAATTAAAAATCGTAGCAAAACGTTTCGTACCATTTCGCTTTTTGCATTCCCACGCCTAATGAAGTTCATCTAGACTTTTCAAATTTTCGCATCGGTTTTTTGAAGCATTTTTACGTGTATTCAAATGCATTTGAAGGAGATTATCAATCTCATAAAGGAGAAATCTACCAGTGGATTTTCTTATCAACAGATTGCCAAAGAATTCAAACTCAGCAAATCCTCCGTGCAGTATATGATCAAAAACAACTATGAAAAAGTAAAGAAGAAACCTGGGTTGAAACCCGCCATCTAAAAATGAGAAAAATACTCGATTAAGACCAAAATATCCCATCCAAAGGGATTGGGACAGATGGTAAATTCGCGAAAAATCATCGGCAACTGTCTTTTGACTGCCTCTCGGAGCACCATTTGAAGGGGTCTTGAAGAAGATGGGCCTCAAACACAAAATCCCCAAAGCACTTAATTCTATTGCAAAACCACAAGAAAGAGAGGATGAGTATTTGCACTCACTGGATTGTGACCAGTGTGGATGGGGGAAAAGTGGTTTTCCGACGAGAAGAAATTCAACCTGGATGACCAGATTTTTGGGGCTCATTTCAAGCCAAGAACGAAGTTCCAAAGCGAAATTGGCGACAAGGTGGTGGGGATGGAATCATGATTTGGGGCATGAATTTTTTCCAAGCGGAATTATTTCTGTAACTAAGGTGAAAGGGAACATAAATTCCACAGCTTACCAATGACTATTATCCTCCTTTGCCCTGCCCTTGCTATTCAAGCAGGACAATTGCAGTGTTCACGTGTCCACTTCATTGATGACATTTTTTGAAGAGCGTGTGGTTCATGATCTTCAAGAAAGTGTACGACAGACCACAGCCAAAAAATCTGGGAGACTTTGGACAGAGAATCGATTGGGCTGTTATAGACTTGAATCATCGGCACGTTAAAGAAGTTATGTGATTCTACTTCACGCAGAATATCTTTAGTTTTGCAGAAAAAAAGAAATAAACTTCCTACTAGCATTGGTTTTCCCTATGAGACTATTAGTGCAGGGTACGAAACGTTTTGACACAATTTTTATCAATTTTCAACAAACACATGATTAAGACAACCAGTGTAGCTCTTTTTGTTCGCTCTAAATATTTATCATCCTTGTAATTTTTAGATTTGATGCTGTCAAAATTTAATTTAAGTTTTGATTTCCCAACACACAGTCATATTATTTTTAATTACAGATTTCCTTAGCCGCTGATTAGATTAACCTTTTAGATAAAATGAAATTTGCTAAATTGGCTTTTACTTTTTCAGATATTTTTATACATTTACGAGCCCTCTAACAGGAAAGTAGTTCAATGAAATTAAATATTTACAATTACAATAAAGTAAAATTCAGAGAATGAGGCCTATATAAAAAATTCAAAGAAATACAGTGTAAAGAAAGTTTCCAAAATAAATAAAATTGTTGTTGAAGTAATTTCTAGTGTTGTGGACTTATGATATTTGAGCACTTATTGCACAAGGTATTTTCAGGATAGGAAAATCAAAATACATTTAGTAGACTTCTTGTGTTTGCTACATCTTTGTAGAAAATTCTTAGGTTGAACCCACATCTTCTTCCATGACTTCTTCAGGATTATTTTTGTTTATTCTTATAGTAAATATCTTAATTCTTTGGGATACATTGTAGTATCTGTATTGTTTTTCCAAATGTCTAACCACACAATGTCTTTCACTCCTGAGAATAACATTATTGTTTTCATTATTCTTCAAACACTTTTTTCCTGAATCCTTTTGGTGTTCAACTCATATGCTCTATCTATTTTGTACAAGATCATCTCCATCAATTTATGATATTTTTTGATGGTGTTTGTATGTTAATCTTTGACCACTCTTCATCTGTGTTTTCCTCCATTTTCATTTCTGTCCATATTGACTGAATTTCTTTCAGATGTTCTTGCCTTTGGTTTAATCTACTTTTTATATGCAGGTGTGTGGCTTTCTCCAGGTTTTGATTAGTTGTTGTGAATTCTATTGTTTTTGTTCGGTTGTATAATTTGATTGCTATCCATGGCTCAACCATCAATCTGTATATTTGAGTCAAGGAATCCAGCTGTAAGTCAAATTTTATTAGTTTTGATGTTAATGCTTCTGTCTCTTTCTTTTCTACTATTAATATGTTCTCTACTTGCATGCACATCTTGTATAGAAATTGTGGTATTTCTTATAGTGTTGTTATCACTACTAGTACAATATTAATTTTCTGTACTTTTGCAATTCAAGGTGTTTTATTGATTTGTTTCTCCAAGTTTTTGTTATATTCTTTTTTTAGAATGTGGAGTATTGTGAGGTTTTCTTTGTTGATTTTGATTTCTCTTATTTCTGCTATTCTCTCTTTGTGTGCTATTATGGTTTTTACATTTGCTAGTGTGGATTCCTCATTGAATGTTGTGTGTAAAGTTGATCTGAAATATGATCTTTATAATGCTTTATAATGATTTAATCACCTGCCTTCCAAGCATGCTGTTAGTAATTGACCAGCTGCAGAATCTGCAGTACCATCAGCCTGTAATTTCTCTCATATTACTACAGTTCTTCCTCTGCTTGCACCTGCCCCTGGAACATGATCTGTCCAGTTGCCCTTTAATCAGCTGTGTGGACTTCAAGAAGGAAAGTTGATTGCACTAGTAACCTGTGTGCCTGTAATTGGCTGTGTGAACTCATATTAGGAGAGGCTTAATTGTCTTTTGTCTTCTTTGCTTTTATTGGCATTGAGGACTAGGATGCCTTCTCTCTGTTTTCCAGTAACTGGTGTTCTCTTGGTTCTCTTCCCTTAAAACCCTGTAATTGAACCTCTAGTTTGAAAAATCCATCTTATTCCCCTGCTTGGGTTTGTTGTTGTCTGTTTAGGTTCCCTTATCCTTCTTGATCTCCCCATTGATAAGCTTCTGATAATCTTGTTCTATATTCTTAAATTCAGTTAATAAGTTTAAATCCCATATTTAGCTGCCCTTTGAGGGTATTATTCTTAGTTGGAGTCATTTACTTCAGATGTCACAATGAAATTCATTATCAAATCCATCTTCTGCCAAACTGCCCAAGTTGCTCATTTCATATGCTGTTTCATTAGTATTACATATTAATTTAAATGAGGCATTTACAATTTATTTGGTGCATTCTATCTCCCTTATTACCCTTTTCAAATTTTGAAAGTATAATGAATAATCTGTCATTGTCTGAAAAACATAATTGTTATTTTGCAAAACTTTTTTTTAATTGTGTAGGGTCCTGACCATATAGTTTTAATTTTCTTACCTGATTTATGTGTGTAACTTTAATAGGTGTATATGAATAACTTTGTCAACTACTTTTTGCATGTGTCCATACATTTTTTTATAATAATTTCTTTTTTGTCTCATGGCCAATCTTTAAATATTGTGGCACATTGTCTCATGAATGCCAGTTATTTGGTTCTTCAATTTATTTACAAATTCATTGTCCATTTTTTTTAATATTTGAAATACTGAGTGATTAGAGGTGTTGCAGCCTCTCTTCTGTACAGGGCTTTAAACAGTGTCACTCTTGTAGTTGAGTGCACCAAAGTGTTATAAAAGTATTTGACCATGTCTATCACTTCTCTCCATCTGCTTCCTCCTATTCTTATGGTGGCTATTCTGTTTTCTTTTGCTTCCACATGTAATAATCCATTATTATTTATCTTCCAATTGTAATGATTATAGTAACTGTTTGCCACCTTTAATATTATTTTTCTTGGGTCTTGTATATTCTCTTGAATTTCATTTAGTGTCATGTCTTTTTTTTGATTTTATACATTCTCCTCCTCTGTAATTTACTTGTTTATTGTTATTGTCATTATTGCGTGTCCCTTTTTATCTATGTTTATGTAAGGCAAGTTTGCATAATTGCTGTTTGGTAAGAATTGGAATTCTTGCTTGTCCCTGTCCTTTTTCTCTACATCTCACTGATATTCTGGTAGTGATGTTCAGAAGTCCACATTGCTATGTACGTTTCCTTTCCTTTCCTGTGTTCTATTGTGAATGCAAATTCATTTATGCACTCAATCTATCTGGATACTATCAATATATATTTACCAAGAATTTTTTCAGCCATACTATTTCACTGTTATCTGTGTGAACTCAAAATTTTTTTCCTATCAGCAAGTGTTGAAACTTCTTGATGCTTTAAATAAGTGCTTGCATTTCATTTCTACTTTTGTTGAGCCATAATTTTCCTCACTTGGTTTTAGCTTCATGCTGAACAGTTGTACTGGTACTACTTTTTTGTCTTTTTCTTGTCCTAGTGTTGCTCTTATCACCACTTTGTTGTCAATCAGTTCATTCAATATTCTATTGTATTCTCCTTTTAAATTGTTGGGGACTCTTCTCACTGGCAGTATTATTGGTCGGTCTGTTGCCATTATTATCTTGTGTGTTTCTCCAATCACTTTTTGTACACTTATTTCACCATATTTGAATATTCTTTTGTGTTTTTCTAATACTGACTTTAACTCTTTGATTTTGTTTTTCATTAAGTGTTTGCATTCCTCCTCAATAATTTCCAGTATTTTATCTGGTTTTCTTCTGCTTTCATCACCACAACCTTTAGTTGGTTTTAGGAATTACTTCCTTCCTCTTCAATAGTGTTCATCCACATTTCCTTTTGTCAACTTTGTTGATTATTTTCTGTTTCATCCACTTCTCCTTAATTGACATTGCAGATTACTCACTCCATTGTCTTCTTCTATTTCTTTCCATATCACTCTTATGTTTGATTTTATTTACTTTCCATAAATTTTTACTTTTGTCCATTTTATGTAGATGTTCCTATTAGTCATGTTTAATATTGTTATTTTGACTTTCCCATCTTTTTCTGTACAAATGTTTGATGACATTGAAACTCTTTTGGTATTTATGCCTTTTTGTTCTCACAGCATTATCTCTGTGGTTATATTTCCTTCAATTGTTATTGTTTGCATTTTGAAATGGTATAGTTGCCATTTTATGTCTAACTAAAGTTCAAATATTACATTTTTCTTTTTCCCTCTTCTTTTTTTCTATTTCCTTTTCTTGAACTTTGATTGTTCTGTTGCCATAATTAATTATGCATTTGTTTTTCATTAGAAAATCATCTCTCAATATTACATCATACAGTAACATGTTCCAGTGTGTATCCAGCACTATAAATGACTGTTCAAATGTGTTTGCCATCTGCAATTTGAAGTCTTTTTATCATTCCTTTGGTGTCTATGTAGTCACCTGATGCATTAATTAATCTATTTTGTGATTTTCTATTTCATTTCTTTGAAATACTAATTTGGTTGCACATTTGTCAGTAATAATTGATGTTGCTGCTCCTGTATCAATTGTTGCTTTTGTCATTACTCCATTAATTATAACTGTAATTTTATTAATGTTGTCATAATCTTTAGAGGTACTTGGTTTTCTTGAGCCTGCACTTTTTCTGAAATTTCTTCTATCTGACAGAAAAATTAGTTGTTATATTAACCCTCTTGGAATGCATTTTTCAATATGCGGTTGCCTATCTGATCTATTTATGCATGTGTACATAAAAGACATATGTATAATGTAAAATATAATATTTTGCATACACAGAACTTTAAGAAATTATTAGAAACAAGACTAATCTGAAAATCAAATGAAGCAAACTATGAATCAATTAACCTTGGTTGCTCATGAGACACCATTGGAAGTCTGAATATCTATCTTATATTTAGTGATGACTTGAGACCTGATAATTGGAAAATAATTAAATATGCTGATGATTCCTCTTCATTAACTAAATGTAAAATTGATCTGGTGAAAGAAGAACTAATCAAATATATTGAATATTGGACAGAAACAAAAAATGAAACTTAACCAGAATAACTCCAAGCATATACATTTCTGTTTAAACCATTGTACATTGCGTAAATGCACCTATGAATCAATGTTTGAAAATACCAAAATTCAGCAAGTTTTGGGAATCAATTTTCAGCAGAATATGTTTTCCGCACAACATAGTTATAAATTATAATCATCAACCAACAAACTGTTGTATATCATTAAAGATCACAAAATGTCCAACTACGCAGATAATGAAATGAGTGATCAAATATTTTCAGCATTAATACTAAGTAGAATAAAATATGGATTATCAGTATACGGTTCAGATAAAACCTCATTAAATATTATACAAAGATTCTTAAACAAATGTTATTCACAAAGATTCTGATTAACAAAGTATAATATTAACGAATTAGTAAAACAAAAAGATATGCATTTAGTAACATCAATAATATATAATCATCAGTTTATATCCTCTAATCAAATGAGCAAACTAAAAACCAATCGAAAATTTAAGTTACCTAAAGTCAAGCTCTCCATCATTGAGAATTGCTTCGTCATAGACTACTCTTTAACCAAGAATTTAATAGCATTTTTCAACATCAGGATTCAATCATTCAATCTTAACCAAACTTTGAAATCAGAAATTGTTTATTACAAATCTCGGCAAGTTTATATTTCTTCTGAAAACCTTTTTTATTTAAATATTTGCTATATGCAAAATTTCTTGTATTTTGTTTTGTTATTAATAATTTTCGGTTTTGTTTCGTTTCTCTCTCACTCTCTAACCACCTTAATTTCACTTAGCTAAAATAGATTTGTATCAGGAAAGTAATCGATGTGCTATTATACATTTATACTAAGATTTGCAATCGGGACAAATCTGTTCATACAAGGATTGGAATCACAGTATTTTAAAGTCCTGGGATAGTATATAATTTACTAGCCTTGGGCTTTCTGTGTTTTAAATACACACTGTAGGCTTAAGCTGTTACATAGCTTTAGCAGCTTTGCTGAAATCAATTATAACATTAAAGCTGCTTTAGGGTCTTAGATATTATAGACCTGCATTTATGAATGTGGTAGGGCCTATGATGTACTTTAGATACATTCCCTATAAACATTTGAAAAATTAATACATCATTTCGTAGATGACTTTTAACTGAATAACAAATATATATTTAGGATTATTGTTGTAGGAATGTTGTTAATTAAAAATGTATTTTAAATATATTTATTGGACATGAAGACAATTTCAACACAAAAATGAAAATAAGTACCGTTTACGATTTTTGAAAAGCATAATGTAAGATTCTGAGCACTTTGAAGCTGCTGCTCACATCAATAATCGAAAAATCACAAGCCAACAGTTTAAGAACTGCTTGCATAAGCAACTCATATACCAAAGTGATCCAGATCAGTTGTTGATACAATTTGTGCAGTGGGTAAGCATGATTTTCCACCTCAGTCATAACCAAATTCATGACCAAAAGCAGGCTAAGCAGCTCGAAATGGAAAATTTAAACTTTAAAATGAATCTCTCCCCTTAGATTTTAAGTTTTATAAACTTTTTTTAGCAGCTGGACTGTATTAACTGGGTGTCAAGTTCCAATATTAAAAAAAATTAAAATACTTGAGAACAATTTGTTCGCCTCACCACCATATTTTTAATGGTTTGATTTACAGAATGCAATATCTACAAATGTAACAAAAAGAATTTACACAAATCTTGCATTTACAATATGCCGAGATATGTAGTCCTATAAATTAACTTACCAATGCAATATATGTGACAAGTCACGCAAAAAGGGTACTATCCCCAAGAAAAGAAGAAGCCATTCTATCTATGATCAATCGTGTCCATGTGGCTCTAACAATGGTGCAACGTGCGCAGATGATGTTAGGCAAATTAACAACAATCTAGTCACAGAGAAAAAGGGCATGTAGCCACTGCCATCAAACTGGCCACGCTAAAACAAAGCGAGGGCAGATAACCTGTCCAGCTCTCATTGAATTGCTCAACTTCACACACTAACTAAAATACTTCCAGTCATGATTTTCCTGTAGAATATAATTTTTATCATTACTTTTTGATTTGCCACAAAAATTGAAAAAATGTTAATTAATCCGGATAATACCATTTTCACGTGACAGGTCATATATGTAAGCTTTCAAGATCTAGAATACAAAAAAGTATGGGTTTGTGTGCAAAATGTTATTCAAATTAGTAATTCTCTTCTCAAAATTGACGGAAATCAGTGAAACAATTGTTATGTCATATTGTGCTATTCATCAGATTCTGTTTTGCTCATTACGTGTTTGTCCTTGAAGTTAAATGTTGAAAATCTTTTCTGCTTTCGTAAATGGTTGTCCGACAATATTTCTAAGAAAAAACTCCTGTTCCTTGTCATCTAATTAACTGATTTGGCAATGATTTTTAGTGCCAGTGAAATTTTAGTAAATTAAATGTTACTTATTAATTAATCTATAATATATTAAAACTTAACTATTAAAATATAAATTGTTAGCAGCTCCAATATATATATATATATATATATATATATATATATAAATTTTCGAAATGTATAAATGCATGTTTTCTATTTCCTTGCTATATTGACGAAATTGTTTATTTTGCCAAAAGATCAGTTTTCTTCGTTTGATTATATATAAAATATAAAAAAACTAAACTCATGACGTTTCAAAAGGCAAATCTTCTTCCTGATACTGCAGTTGTCAATGAATCAGTAGTTATCTCCTCTGATTTTTCAGTAGAACTATATATTTCCGCAAATTGCTTAAAATGGTTAACTTTTACTTACGGATGTAAGCTATCTCGTAAGATACGTTCGCGATTACATATCAGGTACAAGTAAAATTAATAACTAAAGTATGTACCAGTTAATAAGTAAAGTTTTATATCAATAATTGGGGTTTTATTATAGCGCAATAACCATTGTTTTGGCTCGAATTTGATAGTTTAGGATCTTGTGCATTGTATAAAAAATGAAAATCAAAACTTGAAATTATACTCGTTTTATATCATACTACCTCATTTTCCTAAAAAGCCGGTTTACTTATTAACTGGGACAGAGTTTAGTTCATATGTATATGTGTTTGCATCAAGATTTCATCAAGATAATTTAGAAAATCCCTTTTTTGATGTGGATATAGATATCGGAAGGACTAATGCAATTGCGATCATTTCTACGAAACCACGAGGCAGATAATCAAAAGATTATATTCGAAAATCAGGTCGGGTTTATTTGGGTAACCGATATCACTTACTACTAGGTAATAAATGTAATTTGCCACCCTCTAATCAAATTTTCTTCTACCGCCACTAGTTCACTGATACTTGACTTCACAATACGCACATCATTTGAATATTTTTGAATCCTATTGAATCAAACAGTAGTGTGGGTTAGAAATAAATTCAAAACGACTTACATGATATAGTAAATATTAGAAACTCAGCAAATGTCAATAGGTTTTGACACGACTTGAACTTTTCCTTTGCATACTTTGTATGAGTTAATGAACTTAAGAGTTCAATGAAATTTATAATCTCTATAGCTAAGCCCGTATATATCCCTAACAAGGGCTGAGCCCCTATCACAACTCCTCCGTAATCTCGCCAAATTTATGTAATACTTTCGTAAAATTTTTCCGCAGGTTAGTCACAAATCAAGATTAAATATTTACATAGTTTTCTGGAAACTTATTAATTATGATGTGATAATAAAATGGCTAAGTTTTTGTTAGTATTAAATAAAGAAGTAAAAAATTTAGCTTCTCATTTTAATATATTTCTCATAGAATTTTGGATACGATAAAAAAAGCTCATTCGTCGACAGTGCATAAAAGCCTTGCATAGATACGAAATTCAGTAGAATTACATTTGATTTAATGCTATGATGCGTCAATTGTCAATTAGTAGAGTTTCATAATGAGTTATACTAGTTACTCATTTCATTTCACTTTTACAACAAATTTGTCACTATATACATATATATATATATATATTTGAAAAACAATAACATATCATAGCAACATTTATGAGTTATTGGCTCTTTGCAAAATGTTGCGATCACATGATCCAAAAACTTGTCCCATATGTATTGGCTCAAGCTCTCAATCAAGCACAACTCAAAGAAATGATCCTGGAGAATCAAGTTCTGGATCGAAGAAAATCGAAAGCAATGATTCTGAAAAATCAAGCTCTGTATCAAACACAACTGATAGAAAAGATACTAAAGAAAGAAGCTCTAAACTAACTAAGCATCAAAAACAAAAATTGGATAAGAAAAAGTTTCTTAGGCAAAGGAAATCTATTTGTGACATTGACATTGGCAAGACAGTAGAAAGGTTAATTGCTACAGGAAAAATAACTTTTAAAAATTAAAATATAAAAAATATAAATGACTTACAGGAAGAATTATTTCAAATGGAAACCGGTTGGTTTGAAATCTTCCAATCGGTTTTAAAGGACCTTGAATACAAATATACTTCAGAGGAAGAAGAAAAGAAAGACAATGTGGAAGAAAGAGAAAGTCAAGAAAAAGAAAAACAAGAAGACTAAGACATCAAAACAATTGCTGTCTGTACATAATACATTATTTTTAGATTGAATTTCCTCATCTTGCAGCATAATCTTTCAAAAAATCAAATCAATTTATAGACCGAAATTTTAGAGCAGCAAGGATTAAAAATATCTGTCAAAATTTGCAAATTATTTCCCCAAATTCACACTTTATGCATTAATAAAATTGTATAGTTCAACGCAGAACATATTCAGGACCTAACACTAATAGGATTATGTAAATATAATCAGCTTAATATGCTGCACATTAATTTAAAATTTTATCAAAAAATTTAAAACATGCCAATCAGTAAGAATTTCTGTTACTTTGTAGACTATAATTCATTTAATTTTTGTGACAATTATGATTAATAATGTAGCAAATAATCCAAATACATTTGCTTCTTCCAACAAATTGGAAAAATCAAGATTTATTTTTCATAATTTATGCAATTGCACATGATGCCAATGCCTAACTAGTTGATATGTATTTTAAAAATATTAGATTTGAATAATAAATAAAAGGTATCATAAGTGATGTCCATTTCTATTTTTTTAAAGGAATATTTAAATTTCCTCACTTTTAATGTTAATCCTTTTAAAGGAAATCCTTTAAAGTATCCTGCAAAATTGTGAATTTTTTAAATGCAATAGTTAACTCATACAATCCCTAGCCACGCTAAATTTAGTTTAGCTTTCAGTCATCCAAACACCTACCATGTAGAACCTGTTTAGTGTAGAATCTGCACCAGGCTGGGGTTGAATTAATTTAGCTATACTTTAAGTGTGTTAGTCTTAATACTATCCTCATTTTCAAGTGTGACTCTAATATAAGTTCTGCTTTCCGATTTATTGGTAGTTTCAATATGCAATTATCTACAACTGAATTGTATTCCATTAATTAATGAAACTTTCATTTGGATCGGTGGGAGTAGATGACAGGGTCGAAACCTGAATCGGAACCATGAAACCAAAAACCAATTAACATTTTGCAGGGATCACCAGCTACTTAGCAAATGGTTGTGATTCATGGAGCTCCCTTTGGTTTATGATTGGCAATAAACGCGTTTACGCAACAAGGATGCATTAGATTGTTATTTGCCCTACATTTAAATAACCCTAAATATAAATAGCTACACGATCTTGCGTGCATGCAAACAATCCAGTGGCGACTCTGCATGCAAAAGTTGGGCAAGCTAATATTTTTATGAAACCAAATTAGTTTAAAAAATAAATTATAATTTTTTATATTTCATTTTCAAGAAAAAATGTTAATGATTTCTGTAGTTATTTCTTTTCTAATGGTTTTTCTTGAATTTTTTTAAAATTTATTCAAATATGTTCAAATTTCTGGTAAGGCAGTCAATAAATCGTGCATTTCAAAATATTGAATATGAACTTTCTCGATTTACAATTGAAGGCATGTTGGGTAGAACAATTAAGATAAATTAAAGTTTTTCCAGATTGAGAAACTTAGACTAGAAATTTAAATCAGAAAATGGCAGCTGAGGAAATCAAATTTAAATTCCTCAAATTTTTTTTAAAATTCACTAATACTATAAAACAATATTTGCACAGAAATTTGAATCTAGTTTCTATTTGAATGCAGATAATTTCAACTTATTTCAAAATATGTTGCTCTTAAAATATCCACATTATGTTTAATTTTTTGAGTTATTTGGTAATACATTCGTAGAAATAAAGTCATATTTCATTCAGAAGTCTTATAAATTTCTAATTTTTGTAAATAAAAACAAATGGATAATGTTCTATATTTAAGAATATTGTACAATGAATTCGTGAGGTGAGAAATGAGAAAAAACTATGTACCAGACAGGAGCCTCACTCAAATATATTTCTGTTTCTGGCACTGCTTGAATAGAGATATGCTTCTGATTGATTTAAATAATATATATCATTTAACAATGTAGTAATCACAACATGTAAGTCTTTATTAGATGCATTATAAACATTTTGAATATGCACTAGGCTCTTATAAAGTCAAAGCTTAATCACTCATTGTCTGACTTAAAGTATTGCATAAATATACTTTATAAACACAAAAAATAATTATGTACAAAAAATGCGTAAAATATTGAAATTTTATGATGTATAAACAACAAGTTTTCAAATATCACAATGATTATCAGGAAAAATTTCATAGATGCCACATTGAAAATCACCAACCTACTAAAATTAAATTCAAAATCAAAATAAAAGTTTCTTGCAAGTAATTCAGATAGCAAAGTAATAAATTAAGCAAAATAAATTAACAATAGCTACCTTAAATAGATTTTAGCTGAAACTCCTTTACTAGAAGTCTTCAAAATCCTAAGTTTAGTGTTATTTTTAAAAGTCATAAGATATTGTAGCATCTTCTACCAGGCGTCTATATCCATTTCCTCAATTATTGCAATATAATCTTATGGTAACTAGCGGGTAGAGATGTACTGTTATTATACTGCTTAGTCTTTATATTACCAACCTCCAGTAACTATAATTAATGGATGACGCAACAATCACTATTTAGGTGAGAAAGCCTTGTAGTGTCTTTGCCAGCTGTTGATGGGTGCGCAGTGCGCATCTGCCCGAAGCTGATCTCCAAATCAAGAAATCACCACTTTTTTCCGTTTCCCTTGAATGGGTTTCACCTCTCAGCTCAAGGAAACAACTTATGTGTGCCCTATCCTAGCTCGGTTCTTACTCAAGACTTAGTCTCATTTTTGTAAAGTGTACTATATACTTGCAACCTTGATTGTTACTAGCTACTTGTTTAAATAAATACATGGTTAGCCATTACCGAAATATATTGGCTTTATTTAAATAAGATAAACCTACATATAATAAACGGTACATACAAGGTCACATTATTGGTCGAGTTATAGTCATAAATTTGGATCTATTTTAAATATAAATGTAAAAATCTACATTTGGCTTACAAGCCTTATATTGAATTCATTATCGTTAGAAGGAATCGATAGTTAGCTAAATGGGAAGAAAAACTCCTAATCATATACCTAACCTAAGTATAGGTTCTTGGTTTGGAACAAGGAACCAAAAATCGTTCCCGTTATGGGATCCTCACCACTACTGAACACTAACCATTTAGCTGAACATTGTAATTAATAATCAAACCGTAATAAACTACAGATAAGAATTCTGAAGAATTTTGTTCAACAAATTTTACAATGGTTCTATTTGTATTTGAGTAAAAAGTACCTTACAATTTTGAATTTCAAATTATTCATCTGCCAAAATGGCTAAAAATAATGGAAGCAAGTTCGTCCCATTTAGTTTGCCAAACTAGTAAAATTGACAAATACTAATTGTTAATTTTTTCACTAATAATTTCTTAGTATCATTATACAAAGTAAGATGATAACTAATTTATTATTTATTTCTAATCAAGTGTCAGCTCGATCTTAATTTTTCCTTGACTGACTATTCTTTCTTTAGCAGCTTAAATAGTTTTGGATTATGCTACAATATCTTCAGCAGAAGTACTTTTTATTTATACAAAGAGAAGGCTCAATTTATGAAAACTAAAAAAAACACCAAGTTCAAAGAATTAGTTAGGACATGTAAATTAAAAGAAATGTAAACTAATGATAAAAACATTTGCTTAGCCAAACTACTTGCAACACGTAAAAAGTAAGTTTAATTCTTTTTTCTATAAACATATCTAGATTTCGAGTTCTTTAGCCATTCTTTCATCTTGCTTTCAATAATCTTTAATTCTGACTTCTTTGCTAAGAGGACATCTAAAAACATGAATGTTAAATTCAGAAAAGTTAATTTCTGTTATGTCTCCACACAAATTTGATATATCTTGAACAGCTAAACTGTCTAAGATGTATACTTACAGATTCTAACTATAAACAACCTTTATTTTATTGCAAAAAGTATTTTGTAAAAATAAAGTCAAACAATTATGACAGTAATAATGTACATAAATATTTTTACATAGATGCATAAAAACATAGTATGAAGACATTTAGAAAATATTTAGATGATATATAGATATACTGTAGGCGTCTCGATATTTATATCCGTCTAAAAATGTACCTGCAGAAATCCTTTTCACTGGAAGAACGTAAGAAAGAGCAAGCTGTCCTAAAGAAAAGAAAGCAGCCGATTGAGGAGCAAGGTGCATCAAGGAAAGAACTATACATCAGGAACATGGAGTTTTTCTTTAAAAGAGAAAAAGTCGACCTGACAATTTGACTGGCTGATGGGTTTCTATCACTTATTTTTTTAATGTCCAAAGCATAGTGAGTATCGAATGCTGTATAACTGTGAGCAACCTTGTCGCTTGTAAAAGGCCCAGTTTCGTTCTCCTAACAGAAAATTGGTTAGACAAATCAATCAGTGATAGTACTATCGTTGTCGAGGTCCCTTATTCCGTTATCATCCATCTTGATTGAAGCATCAGTTTGCATGGTGGTTTGCTGTTGGCTGGCCACAACGAAATATTGAAAGTCTCCCGGATTATTGAAGCCCATGCAACTCCATCTAAGGTCTTTGTATCATGTCTTTTTGAATAGCAGGCGAAAATTTTATCGATCATCCTAATTTATAATCTCCTTTATGGTTTGAAGTTTCATGTGCCTGCAGCTGCACTGGTAAGTGAACTTCTAGAGATAGTCTCTTTTGTCTCTAATTACTGCTCAGATAATATTCTGCCTCCGTCCTGCATTGAGTGGATAATCCTTGGAGATTTCAACACGCCGCAAATTCAGCGGGATACCCTATCATGCCTCGTGCATCTGACCAAGTGTTAATTGATTATCTGGTACATGTTTGTATGTTTCACCAAATCATTGATTCTCCAACTCACAGTTTGGGTAACCTTTTTCGACTTGATCTTCTGCTCTGAACCTTTCCGGCATGAGTTCAAAATCCTTAACAGTGACTTGTTGTATCATTTTCCAGTCTATTTGTATACCCTGAAGGCTAACCAACTTGAAATGTTGAACCTATATTCAGCGACTACATTTCGCTAGGAAGTCTTCAGAGATGCTCTTGTGCTGGATCGTGACTTGTTTGATCTGTGTCATTTGAATGTCTATTTTTTTCCTGAAGCCTGGTTTTTGAGGCTACACAGAACTATTTTGTGCAGTATATTGAGAAAGCGAAAGCGCCGAAGAGATCTAACATTTTATTACAGCTCAGCAACTGTTCACCAGCTGAATAAACTAAAACTGCGGAGAAAAGTGATGCTTCTTGTGACAACATTATTCAACTAAAGACTGAAGCAGAAATTCCAGTGCTCATTGACAAAACAATCCTACTGAATCAAAGCAAATTCTTTTTAACAACAGAAGCTTTTTTTCATTAGGCAGTTGAATGTAAAGTTTGCATATCCAGCACAAATGACATTAGACTGTAACGGTTTTATTGCAAAGATTAAGCAAAATTTCTTAACTTGCCTTAAAGATGAGAAAAGACAATCTTCAAATTTAGAAAATTCAAATGAATTTAATATCATCTCCCCTCAAAATGATAAGAAATATCTGACCCCAAAACTCATAATTTCAAACAAAACACTAAAAAATAAAGATGGTTCTTTAAATGAAAAGGAATGCAAGAAGGTTATGAACAACATTGAAAAATCCATCAAAAAATGGAAATGTCTCCTATTGATCAAACAATTGTATCAAAAAGTAATGATATTGTTTTTTTCTGCTAATCCGAAGAAAAGGAAGAAAAAACAATGGAGGAATTGGGAATAAAAAAAGGCATTAGTATAAAAAATCAAGTAAATTTTTGCCTAAGCTTAAGTTATCGAATATACCAATATACGAAGATATTAACAACTTCAAAGCAAACTACGATTCTAATCCTATTTTAAAAAATGTTTGCACTGAGGAATTAACTGTTATTTTTTCAAACGTAAATAACCTCAAAAGATGTAAAGACCTAATTATCAAAGTTTCATCTAAACTAAGAAATACAATGATAAACAACAAAGTTCATATGGTTTAAATCATCCACACAAGTGATCATCACTATATAAGATTGTGCAGTTAATGTGGAGGCTATGGTCATTCTACAAAGACTTGCAAATGTGATGATATGTGTTGCATATATAGTACAGAAAATCACAATTACAAAAAATTGTCTAAACAAAGATACAAAGAACATTCACAAATGCATTGGTTACGATCAAACATCAAAAACTCTCAAGTTCATAATGCATTTAGCCCACACTGCCCAATATACCAAATGCAAAAAAAATATTTTGATTAAAAAAACATTATGTGAATAATAATTCACGATGTCTTTCAATTAATGATTTAGAAAGCACATTATTACACTACAAACAAAGTTCTTAATATGTTAACATTAATTTTCAATGTATTCGAAACAAATTTGAAAAATTACAGGATCTAATTAAAAACTTCGATAATAATACAATTTTTGGAATCACAGAAAAATAATTGAAATACAATGATGCAATACCAATGTTTAAAGAAGATTTCAAAATATTCAGAAAAGATAGAAATCTAAACAAATCTGACAAACTTAGAGGTGGGGGTTTATTATTAGTACCCAAAATATTTTTGCTGAAACTAAGAATCGATAAAAATAAAAATAATCAAAATTTTGAAAGCTTATGGATAGAACTAAAAATCAACCAAGAAATAATTTTAGTTAATAAATTTTTTGTAATAGAAAACAAGCATTTAATAAATTTCAAGAAATTTTACATGAAGAACTTTCCATGGCTTACAATGAAATAAAGAAGATCATAATAATGGGAAATTATAACCAAAACTATTTAAATCAAAACGATTGTAATAATATTCACGACCTAATAGATATTTTTAAAATGGATGCATTTAATAAAACGACACCAACTCACATAAGCAGTAGAACATCATCATTAATTGATTACATAATATGTGATGCATCTGAAATATCGAATTATGAAAAATTTGTTTTAGATGGTCTATTGTGTGATCATTTAATTACCTGTAGCATTTTTACCAAAACCTGAAGTAAATGTTTCTTGAAACAAAGCAAAAACAATTTTATTCATTCAACTAAGGATTATCAGAGAAACAATTTATCGATAGACTTACTAAATCTAAACTGGACATGTTTCTATAACTTTCAATCAATTGATGAAAAATTAGAATTTATAACAAAGAGTCCGACTATGCTGTATGACAAACATTGTCCAATTACTAAAATTAAGAAACAAGATCAAACTCCATTTGTAAAGTGGAAGATATGGATTTCAAAAGAAACTAAACAGTTCATTAAAGAAAAGCATAACCTTTATGCAAACTATTGTAAAAATAGATGTCCAGAAAATCTCAAAAAATACAAGATATTAAGAAATAGAGCATCTAATAATTTCAAATATGAGCTTAATGAATTTTTGATACGTTCTTTTAAGGATAGAAAGAAGGTAGCAAGAAAATGGCTATACATCAATAAGGTTATCAAAGAAAAAAAGGACAATGATAACAGATGTCTAGTTAGCAATGAAGGAAAAATCATTGAAAAAAGCATTGAAATTGCAAATATTATGAATGAAGACTTTCTGAAACTTGGTAAATTCTATTAAAGAAATTACTAAATTCAATTACCATCATAACGTAAATTTGAATGACTCATCTTTTAAATTTAAATATGTTTCAATTCATGATTTTTGTAAATGCGCAAAAATGACAAAAACAAGTAAATCAAAAGGCCCAAGTTACTATCCTCTATGGTTCTTAAAAGACGTTCTATATGTATTAGCAAGACCATTATGTGATCTCTTCAATTAATGTATTTGCAAATTCCTATTTCCCTAAACAATTAAAAATGGCTGAAGTTATTCCCATTTTTAAAAAGGGAAATATTGAGAAAACAGAAAATTAGAGACCAATATCAACAATTAATGATCTATATTGAAGAGAATAAACCTTTAAGCAAACACTAATTTGGGTTTAGAAAAGGATTATCAACAAATTATGCATTAATTGAAACAATAGATGACTGGATTAGAAAATTAAACAAAGATGAAAAAGTTTATATTGCTTCACTTGATATATCAAAGGCCTTTAATTCAATTAATCATGATTTATAATTTAAAATCTAAGAGAAATTTATAATTTTAGTGAGTCATCAATGCAATTTCTGAAATCATATATATTTGATCATTCACAATACGTGAAAGTAAACAATCTATCTTCAAAACAAATATTGATAAATAATGGAGTGCCTCAAGGATCAGTTTTAGGAACACTATTATTCAATCTATATGCAAATGATATTCCTAACTTCATTAAAGGCAAATGCATTCAATTTGCAGATGATACTCTATTATATACATCCAAAATAATGATTTTACAAGAACATATAATTAAAGTAAAGAAATTTTTTGAACAGAATATGAGAAAACTAAATTTATGATTATAAAGAATAAAAATAGAAAAAGTGAACCATTAGAATCAATATATGTTGAAAAAAATATCATTTATGAAACTAAGAAAATTTAATATCTTGGTATTGAAATGGACAATGAACTTAAATTTACAGATCAGATCAATGCAACTACAAAGAAAATTAAATTGCTAACTAAGATTCAACATATATTACCAATGAAGTAGAGAATTGTATTACTAAGATTTCTTATACTGTCACATTTTTCATATTCTTCTTTTTTATTTACCAATGTTACCAAGAAAAAATTTAAACAACTTAAAAAAGTTTTTAATTGGGCAATTAATAAAATCTGTAGTAAAAACAATCAAAGTAAAATATTAGAAAAACATAATATATAATCATTAGAATACTTATTAAAATTAAATTGCCTCTTATTATTTTGGAAAAGACCTTCAGTAGAATTACAGAAAAATATACACAAGCAAACTAAGGCTTATCACAAAATCAAATTTAAAAAGAAAATCTTTGAAAAATCATTTACCATTTTTACAATTGATTTATGGAACAAACTCCATCCAGATATAAAAGAAGAACGAAATTTCAATAAATTTAAAAAATCATTAAGAATTTAACTAAAATGAAGAAGACACAACTACTTATCAAATTATAGGACAAAGTCCATAAACTATAACAAAGCTATTGAACAATGAAAACCAAAAATTTATATCCTCAAAGACAATAAACTTTCGAAACCAAGACAAAGCACTTTTTAGAACCAAGTTAACTTCAATCTATTGTTTTAGTTCTTCATAAGAGTTAATCACTTGATTTGTAAAAACACAAATTAAATGTATAAATACTTTACTGTTCAACAAGCATTTCAATTCCGTGTATATTTTAGATGATAGCATTTCTCGCATTTCTGTTTTTAAGTTTCTGTATTCCAACTTTGGACAATAGTCTTTTACTACTACTAGCTATCCAGCTGTGTGATGACATTTGTTATAAAAGTGAATTGAATCAATTGAAAGCTGAACGGAGAAAAAATCCTATCCATATGCCTAACCTAAAGACACACTTTCTTAAACAGGGCGATGCTAGGTGACAAAGCTGAATTAACCCATGTAGCCACCACCAGTGGTCCACTGGTGGGGAATGAGTGGCATAGCGGCCACCAGTTCCCACCAGTGGACCACTGGTGG
>CABFPE010000547.1:358129-383029 GCA_900660155.1 Hofstenia miamia | reverse complement strand
CAGCCACTCATAGCCACCAGTGGACCACTGGTGGACCACTAGTGACATCTGATTTACTCTTAATCATAAATAATATATGAGCTAATGCTTGCAAGTAAAATATTATTCATTATTATGCTCTCTTAGATCTCATAAACATATAAAATTCATTGTGAAGAGCTTTTTTGCAATTTTCCGTTTGCAAAAATTATAAGATATATAGGCAGAATGAAATTTCAAAATAATTTATTCACGATTATTTGTGAACCTTGAAATCAATGTCTACATGAATACCTAAAATTGGGCAAAATATATTTTTAATTATTGGAAAAAATAATGTTTAAAAATTGCAATTTCTTCGGAAATTGAAAATTAAATCTAAATTGGGCATTTTTGTGTGCTTGTTGTTATTGGTTATAATAAAAAATTCATTATACTTTCCATTGTCAATCTTAATTCAATGTAAATTGTGAGCTTGCTAGCATTTCCTTCAACCCTTTCTTGGGTTTGTGTTAGTTTAAACTGCAATGTTTAAACTCTATTAATATAAAAATTTGATGTTGCTACATTTGAGGCATTGCTCTAATGCTTAAATCATATTTTTGCCACCAGTGGCCCACCAATTAGCCAACAGTGGACCACCAGCTAGCCACTGGTGGTCCACTGGTGCACGGGTGGCCAAAACCCACCTGGTGGGCCACCGTATCTGCCACTGGTGGACCACCAGTATTTGGCTACGTGGGAAGTTGCATTAGGACGGTGGTAGCCACCCGAAGTCCTGTAACTGATCCTTGGGGTCCCTGAGAACTACTCATGTGCTTGAACGCTTAGTTTTCTCTGTACATTAGCAATCAAACCTGATACATTTCAAAGATAAGTCTAAAGTAATTTACTTCATCAACTAATTGTAATTCGTGCACAATATTTATACTATAGATGTACAAACAAATTCATCTGTACATGCTTCTTGTTAACGTAGATTGCACATGAAACTCTATTAGCTCAAGTGAGAAGCTTTCTAAAAACGCCAACTTGTGGACAGATACTATATCCGTTATATAGCTCACTACTTTTACAAAATGTTTAAATTTATAAATAGGCATGAATCAAAGAACATAGAAAATTACTAAACATTTTCTGCTTTTATATTATATTTTGCCGATGATGCCATTTTAGCATTTGGTGATTTTACGTACAGTTTTAAGAGAAGTTAATTTTTTCATTTCATGAACAATTGCAATTTCGCACACACTATGCCATATTAAGATATAAAAGTGGCCTTTATATGTTATCAATTTTTCCATCATCTCAGTGTTTTTCCTCATTATCAGTGTTTCTTAATTATTTTTTGAACTAGCACATTTAACAGCATTCCACATCACATTGTTCTTCCTGCAAATTGGCGTAATAGATGATAATAAAAAACCTCAAGCTTTGATTGCAATATTTGAGTTATTAGATTTATAAATTCTAATATGCATATTTTACAATATATAGGATCCATTAAATTTTAATATTTTCCTTTAAGTAAAAATCTTCATGTAAAAAATAATTAAAGGGACATCACTGGGTATCACCCAAGAGACGCGAAAATAGTGATAATGCGATTGGGGATTGATGCAATTGGAGAATATTTAGAGTAAAAATAGTATCCCTTCTTCTGATGCTTTTGCATAATTTAATGCTATCTGTAATACTGGAAGATCTTAGACGTATTCATTTGCTTTTGAAGTTATATAGTTTTGCACCCCAGTTTAATGTTCTAGGAGGTTTCACAATTTTGGGTAAAATCACACCATAGAGGGAAATGGGCTGGGTATGAGATGGGTTCGATATTTTTGTGCCAAATAATTCATTACCAGTGCCAGCATGACTTGATTAAGCAATTTTAAAACATGGGTTTTAGTAAGTAGGGCCATTCGGAATGCTCTTTAGCTGGAGGCCTTGTAGTAATTCAAATGAGAATTGAGTCAATAAACAAAATTATTTCGCCTCTTAGTACAGAGTGATACCGGATGTAGTCGTTGCTAATGCTGATTATTTGATTTGTTTTTAATACAATATAGAACTTTAATTTCTCATAGAAGCATTGAATACAATATTTTAACATTTATAAAGACTCTGAATAGCATATATGCATTATAAATTATTGCATTGGAAAAATGCGGGCTTCTCAATACTCCCACGTGCTTTAAAATTATAAATTATCTATTTGATGATGTCCACGTATTTCAACTGATCAATTTCCCGGCATTTTCAGATTTGACACAAGGCCTTTGCAATCAACAAGTAGATACGAGGGTGCTGCAAAATAAATTAAGATTTCATTTCCAATAACTGCTAATGATTTATGTACCAACCTTCAAATCTAAAATCAACTTAACAATGGAATATATGTAGTCAATAAGTCAAGTTGATGAAGCCACAAGAAAAAATACATTTAGATAAAACAAAAATTCAACACTATAAAAGATGTACGCACACACTGTAAGGCCACAACTTTAAGTCAAAAGCATTCTTAGTTTTAAAGCTAAAACCGCATTTTCAATGTATATAAGTCAAAATAATCAAAACAACAAGTACCTGGATTTGCCTTAGGGAAGTGATCCAAATTCAATACGTTAACAACACCGTTAACAAATGGTGTTTTACGTTAACATGACCGTAAACCAAATCGTTAACTTACACTCAAAATAAATTTGCTAAAGATTAAGTTTACGTTAAGGGCGTGTTTTTTCCGCAAATGTTATTACAAATAACTTTGACACATTTAGGTTCTGCATATTTCTTCAAATATATCTATGCAAATATATTTATTAAGCGTATGCAGACATTTGAAGCTAGAATTGTTGTTTACGGTTGCATTTTCACTTGTTAACGTATTGAATTTGGATCACTTCCCTTATTTGATAGAATTAATAACTCTATTTTGAATAAGAACATCTTGATCGTCTGCTTACGTAAACTCAAGAAGTTTAATTATAGAAGCACTAGGAATTTAATATTCTAAATTGAAGAAAGACCCTTTCTTTAGGACATAAGAAAAAATGTAAAAAACAGAAATTTAAAAAATTACACATCAATTAACCTTTTACCAGCCAACGTTCCCTAATTGTTCTCAGTTTTCAACTTCTGAATATGTCTTGATTTCATCATCAAATAAATTTATATTACACTATTACACAAATAAAATTAATCAAAATTTTGGAAATCTCTCACAATTATTATCAAAAATAGTTTTCTTAAAAACCAACCATTCATTTTCCAGTGAAATTTTTAAATCAAAGAAGTTTTAGAATATTGATGAAAGAAAAATTGCCATATTTACAAAAATGAGCAATTCTAACTTTCTATAATTATTGCATGTTTTCAATGGTAATTTATATCTAACATCAAATTCCAAATTTCTATATTAGCCTTACATGTCATGGGAAAAACAGATTCCTAAAAATATGCTTTTTCTGCTTTAATTTTTAATTGCATTTTATAACATAAAAATGAATTCCATATAATTGTATCACTTCAAACTGCTGAAACCTATATTTAATTAATTTCAAAAAATACCCAAAATGTGAGATTTGTAGATGTCTTTGAAAATAATGATGGCGTTTTATTTTTCACAAAGCAAGTTGCAAGTCCGGATGTGACTAATATGGAGGGGGGAATTACTGGGCAAACCCGTAAGGAAAGTGTAGTAATATACTTGTAACCAAGACTTCAACCATTGCATGATCATCTTAGTTTTAGCTGAAAAATAGTGGAATGCAATAGCGGCATACACAGAGGGAGTTTCTCCTGTAATATGTCCAAGTAAGAGACAGCCTTCACTGTTGTGTTAGGAGGAACAACCCATAAGCCGGGCCTTACCATGTCAGTAAATTCACCTCATATCATACAGGATGGTGATTGCTTCACTGATGGCATGAAACATCATGATGTGTAACGCTTATTTGCAGGGCAGCGGAAAAACTAACATAATTGGTGAATTGTTTAAATGTCGACTCGTCAGAAAACATGCATTTACTTCAGTCTTCTGTGTCCAAGCACGATATTTATGGCAAAACAATTTCGGTCACGCACATTCGTTGCGCTAAGCCTTGGCTTTCTTGCATGATGACATGACAAAGGGCAAAATCAACTTGCAAGCGAACTTGAATTGTTCTTCGACTAACTATGACATTATTGGGTAGCTGCGCCTTGATTGCAGTGGAAACATCTGCAAAATCTATCTCAATGCTCTTTTGCATTACACAACTAAGACCATAATGCTGAGAAAATATTTATGAAGGTGATCAAACCCAATTACAAACTTCACGTGCTTTTGCTCTAATTTCAATTCCGTACAGAAATACCTACTTCCACTCTAAGAAAAACCAGTTCGTTCCCTACTATTGCAACAACATAAATGCTCNCAATTACAAACTTCACATGTTTTTGCTCTAATTTCAATTCCGTACAGAAATACTTACTTCCACTCTAAGAAAAACCAGTTCGTTCCCTACTATTGCAACAACATAAATGCTCCACAGTCTACACGTCTTACATATTAACGTCTATAAGTTGTTTCTTATTTCTACATTGTATTTTGCTCTCCTGGATTGTTCGTCTCCTCTTATATTTGTGTTATTTTTGTACATTATTTTAAAGCTAATAAACTTTACTACTGCTACCGTTGAATAAAAAATAATATAGAATAATATTTATAGAATTATCTTAGCTTAGATGTATGCAAAAAATTTTTAGCATTATTATTCAAATGCAACTAACCCTAAAATGTCCAGGCATTCTTACAATTTGTGATGATTTTTGGAAAAATTTCCGATTCGCGAGGGTGAAACAGACTAACAAAATTAAGAAATAATTTTGGAACTCAAACAATTCAATCTTTGAAATTCATAAAGATCATAATTATTTATGTAACTTTTGATTTCGTATGGTTTTTATTAATATATATTAATATTTATTTAATATAATATTCTTATTATTATAATATTATATTATAATATTATTAATATATTTTATTAATATATTAATATATTAATGCTAAAACATTTTTGCGTATTATAATGTTAATGTTTTTTTGATTGAACTGGGTTGCGGAGATAAAAACTGACCCATATTCAACTTGGCAATGATTTCTGACAAGATGGAAATTCACGATGGTGTATTTTACAGAAAACAAAGTATTTGAGACTAGTTATTGCTGCCATCGCAAGTACTCCGCTTTATTATCTGAGCACTTTAAAAACAGAATTACTATATATGACAATTTTTTACTATGACACGAAATTGCATTTACCCATAGTTGTGTCCAAATCTCTTGATTACGAAATTTCTAAATACATTGATTGCTATATAAAAATTCCTCAAAATAATATATACTTTTTAAAATATTTCATTAGCATAACCTACTCCGCTAAATTCGATTTATATTTAAAATTTTAGTGTGTATATATTTTTATATTATGAGTTTCTAAGATATTCAAGGTTGGTCTATCAAATTCAAAAATTTCTTTAAAATAAATTGAAGTGAGCACTGGCAGAAGGTTTTCTAGGCCTATCCCGGAAAAGCCCGTCTTGGCCTAAGTTTTAGTTGCATGTCTATCTTTGTCGTAGCTCTTATCAATGTACTCAATATAGACACTCAGTTTTTATTTTAGTTGTACTAATAAACAATATAAATGCATAAACACAATTGTTCAGTATGTTAATTCCAAGTTAGATATTGCTTCTTGTTGATTTCTTGATTTTCATTTAAAAAATTCAGAATTTGGAGTAAGTCTACAATTTCTTACAATATTGTAGTGGTTTGGTTATTTCTTGCATGTCTTGTAAAAGTCTTGCAAATAACATTTAAGTGATTTTGTGAGTTTTTGTAGTTTTAGTTGAAAGTCTTTCCAAAATTTGTAGTTTTTGATGAAAATATTATAAGTTCATTACAAATTTCATGCTATGCAAATGCTAAATTTCATGTTATGAAAATAGATTGTATATTAAAATATAAAGTTTTTTCTGTGTATCTAAATATAAAACTTTTTAAATTATTGATTTTCAAAAAGATTTAGATAAGAGATTCTATGCTACGCATTTAGACATCTGACTATATATTTATAATTCGACATAGAAATCGTGCTTTTGAAATCTAGTAAGCTATTCCAAGCTAAGATCCGTATTCCATTTTGTCTATGCAAACAACAGACATCTAAATGCAGAGTTTGATGTACTTGAATTCAATTTCTCGATTTGAATGTCTCTATGAAAACTGTAACGTAAGCATAAAGCAATTGGAAACAAGGAATATTGGCCCACTAAAGATTTTAAGAGATCCTAAAACAAAGACATTCTAATTAAGTAAAAATGAGGCGGAATTCATCACCAAAGTACCAGGCGACAAATTAAGTGATTGTAGAGCCCAATGGACCAGCGGTCGTAAGCTAGAGATGAAAATAACTGAGCTTTCAGTGAAAAAAAACCGGAAATCGAAAACGCAGGAAAAATATCCATTTGCACACCAACGTTTTCATTCAGAAACATTAAGTGCTGAAACATTTTCTTCTTCATGATCAGATGAGTTTTTGAAAAATTCAAATATAGAGATCAGTGACTTTGCCCTCAAGATTTTCACGTTCTAAATGTTACAACAAAATGCCTGCAGATGAACTAGGCAAGGAATGATTACCACCTTTCTTAGAGGAATTAGAGCTGCTGTCTTGACTGGGGTCAGAGATTATGCTGAATTTATATTGTGGCTTATGCAAAATACGTGGTGGTGAAGGTTTCATTGCTTAAACGTTTTTGTATGGTATTTATTGAGATAAAACGTTTAGTTCATTTAACATTCCAGTTCATTTAATAAAGGAAATCAAATACAATGCACGTGCAACAAGAGCAATTCGTCTTTAGGAATTCCATCGGAAATCAGAAAAGTACTATGTACGTTTGGACAATATGCAATTGGGCAATTTTAGAGCAGCCACAGGCATACATTTAGAAGAATGAGGAAACAAAAAGGAGAAATAGACTAGATATGCAAAACAAAATAAACAAAGGTACATGTTTAGCTACAAAATATTAACAAACAATACATAGATTATAGTTTAAAAAATCAAATTCAAAAATATAAGAAAATGAATTACTATAGCCAAATGCTTTTAAAATGTCAATTGTGATTATAAGGGAAATAACGAAAAATGAACTAAATATTAATAGGATCTAATAAAATGAGTCCATGTAGTTTGGAATCAGTTATTGTCAGTTAAATAAAAATTCAAAAATATTGTGAATCCCTGGATACATCTTCTATTTTCGTCAAATTACTCAGAATTTTGAGTAATGTACAAAAATCTATTGTCCTATTCTTTTCCTTAAAGGTAACCATCCCTTGTGACTAAGATTTATATGGGACTATCACCATTAAAAAGAAAAAGAAGGAATGAAATTTTTTTAAATTCAAATTTTTGATTATATTTGACGAAAATGAAGGATATACAGGGGACCATAGTGAACTGCCCCACGCATTATTTTCTACTTCCCGAAATTTCCCCCACTCATAAAATTCTGCTCCAAAACTACTTGCGATATATTTTTGCCCCATAGTTGTTTTATGATAATTTTTATAGCACTACGTCACACCACCACTAAATATAAAAATGCCATCTCGACTATTTCTACCAAGAGAAATTTACTAAGCGTGAAGCCAATGCATGCTAATGTCATTATTAATAGCAAAATGAAAATTTAATTTAGCTCTATGAAACATTTTAGAAGGCTTATATTTTAGCCATATATTTTTACAGGATCATTGCAAAGTCCATTGACGACATATCAGATCAAGAAGATCCTCTTGGTATTATTGAATAGAATCAAATCATAGAGCTAAAATGAATTGTAGGTATTTCTGATTTAGTGAACAACCTATGTATTGCAGGTAAGCTTAAA
This sequence comes from Hofstenia miamia, assembly GCA_900660155.1. NCBI lineage: Eukaryota > Metazoa > Xenacoelomorpha > Acoela > Hofsteniidae > Hofstenia > Hofstenia miamia. The sequence goes on along the minus strand of CABFPE010000547.1, from coordinate 375,112 downwards.
GCAACAAAGTTCCAAAGTGTTCATTCTGAAAAATTATGCAAATCCTAAGCAGTGAATAAAAGATGTTAGGTTGCAAAAACCGCGACATGTATTTTGGTTTACACTACAGGGGAACAGGGCTGTTAATGCTCACCAAAAAGTGCCGGGTCATTCATACTTATCTTTTTTTAGTACAATTTATGTAAGCTCACAAAAAAAGTAGTATATATTAATTGCCCAAGATGACATAATCAATATGATTTCTCCTACGATATTCTGCTAAATTTCGAAAAGAGATGTTCCATTATTGGCATGACTGGATGCTATATGAATGTATACATAAAATTTCTTCTGGGTAGGCAAAGCAAGGCTAAAAATTCCAGTGCCACACAGCTTTGTGTGCATACAATTCATATTTAGAAAGCCGATGCTTATAAATTAACTGTTAAAATCAGTTAAAAATAATACTCTTGGAAACTCACCATAGCATATATAATTCCGTGGAGTGTGCATCTACATCACCATCAGCATATAAATGTCGATATTTCGAAATTTTTGCAAAATAGTAGATATCGAAATTGCAGCACCTTGGCATTAATATAGCTCATGCTTTGACTCATGCTTTGACCAGGATAAAATAACTGGAATTGTAAGTCGTTAAAGAACGATCTTCAAAATTAGAAATTGCTTGCCAGCAGGGTAATTCCTTAATATTTGTAGAAATGCAGCGATAACCAAATGGCGCCAAAGTATTAGCTTCAGTTTTATATTGAATTATGCGTATTACTAATGTGTTTTGAAAATAAAAAAGAAGAAATTGATATATTTTCAATATTTAGAAAATTAGCGAAATTTTTTGAAAGAATGTAATAATATATTTTTGTGTTAGTTAACATATTCAAATAATTAAATTTCAATTTCCCAATTACAAGATGTCTGCGCTTATCGCAAAAGCAGTATGGACTTTGCTGATATTTTATATATTATTCGATGGTTAACAAATATGGCAATTCCAACATTTATGAGAACTTGCAGAGCCTTGCTTGATTTTGTAAGTAATTAGGATCCAGACAATTGGTTGGCTTCATTGTATCAAATTTTAAATGATCTCAATTACTAAGCAATTAGGAAAACGTACCAGCTAAACTTTGACTCGTAATTTTTTTAACTTTCTCACCAGTAAAGCTTTGTAAAATTTTATATAATGTTTTCTCTAAATTTGCTCATTAAAATCAAAAAACAATATATAAATCAATTGTGAACAATATTACAAAACCCTATTTTCAATGTTAATGGTAGATATTTGAAAAACATTTTTGTTGTTACTTCGAATCATGTGGATTTAAACAACTTAATGATACTGTCCACATACATTTTTCTATCACAAGGATTTTCACAAATTGAATAGTAAAATTCAAGCAGTAGCAGGTAAGTGCATAGCATTTACAACTTAATGAAGCTTTTACACATTTGAAATAGATGGTCATAAATCTAATTTCTTAAAAAATAGCATTTTTATTTGATATATTTCAACTAAAACCCGTTTTAAGGCATTCATATGCATTTTTTCAGTGTAACATAGTTACAGAATATTTGAATCAATAACTTAGAGGTTTTATTTAGAAGATGTGGGTGGTAAAATACCCAGCAAAACTAAATCTCGGTTTGAAGATAAATTTTTAATGGACATGGTAATCAATGAAATAAATAAAGTTAAATGTAACATCTAAAGCAAAAATTGCCTCTTCCTAGATTTTATCCTGGATACCTCATTCATTTTAAAGATAAACAACAGTCAACTATCATAGCACAATCTCTGCTTCCCTGCTATCATATTTCCATTGTTTTATATCCTGCTAAAATGTTTGTAATGTTTCAAATTCATGCAGTGAATTAGTCAAGCTACCAGTGCACTTAGTGGAACTTCACACTCATCTTCCACAAAGCTCTTGAAAGTTCTTAAGCATTTATTCGACAAAAATTGTATAATTTGAAATTTTTCAATCTCAGCATCTATGAAATATAACCATGCACTCATTACTTTATTCATTTTTGTCTAAAATGTATCATTAATAATCAGCTTGCTAATTTGTGGGCTTACAGTCACTTCCTCTTTGACCTTATCGGAACTTTGTCTTGGAAAAATTCCATATATGTATGAAGCAAGTTTCTTCCTTATCCAAAGCTTTAATGAGGTTTTCCACAAGGGCCTAATTTTTTAAGCAATATTGGGGTAAGAGTTAACAGCATTTGAAGCATTTGGAATGCTTTCATTAATTTTACTCTAACTGTGGTTTGCTATTGAAGCTTAATTAATATATTAATAATAGAAATTATGGAGCCGTTTTGAAATTGTAAGAAACCAATCAATTTTAATTGAATGTTTTGATTTGCAATAATTTTCTTGGACCTAATGTTTAAATGAAAGAAATACATATCACTTAATTGCACATGAGTTTGCTTTTTCAGAAAATATGAGATTCTTACAATAAGGTAGACATCGTAGGTTGGAAAATATAAACACCTGTCCTTGGCTACGTGCGTTTACCTATCTTTTAAAAAGATATTTGACATCAATGCAATAAACAGGATTACTTTATTTTGTAAGAAATGAAAGCACTCTTTTCCACAATGATTATACCAATAAAATGCTATGTTTTAATCTGAAATGTTCTTTTATTTCAATCTAAAGCCTAAAATAACAGGTATTTTGCCGATCTCAAACCAAATCATTGCATTAATCTTGACTCCAGCACTTTAGATATTTGTCTTCACTGTGTCATCTTCTGAATTATTTTTTGAAGAGTCCGTACCTGCACGTGAATTTAAAACAAGTACATGTGCATATTTCTGACATTGGTTCATCAACGCCATTAAAATACTTGTTAAAATGTTACGCAAAATAAGATGTAAAATTGTTGCCATTCTACAGCAGTAAAACTATTTATTCAAATACAGCAAGAAAAATTTAAAATGCACCTTTGAAAAACCTGATATGATAGAGAAAAACTGTTTTCAAGTTTAAGATCGGTCCTCAAATTATATAGAAATCAACAAAAATGATGTCCACCAGTGAAATTCATGCACTTTCAAAAGTTCTCTATATCTGACAATGAAATTTTTTTATTTAAAAATGCAAATCAAATATTTTTCAGGTGAACATTTTAATCAAACTATTATCCCTTTGATGGAAGCAACAATTTTTCAATCTAAAGAAAACAAGTGTGTATTAAATGCATATGAAATAAAGATTAAAAATCAAAACTGTTTTTGAAGAATTTACAAGCACAAAATATACTTTTTGAAAATTTGATGGAAATAATAAACTGATTGATGAAAATTTCTCAATGTTTAATACAACCGACAGCAAATAAATTTTAAATTTAACTTAATACAATTTTAATGAAACATTTTTTTAATAGAAAGAAGTCTAAATTTTTAAGAATTGAATTAATTTTTTTAAGAAATTTTTAACATCCAATTAAAAGTAAATTATCAATCTTTAGGCTGCATAATTTGATGGTTATAATTCAGAGATTAAGAACTTGTAATTACAGACTGTCTTCTGTAATCTAGTTAAGTGCTCATCATATTCTCAACACAATCTACGCTTTGCTATTGACCCAGACGCAAAACCAATTCAGTAATTTTCTATTTTCTGATCCAAAGCCAGACCCCAAACTGCAAAGAAGCAGATAAAACTGCAAAAAAGTATATAATATTTTGTATGATATTCCAAAGATCAATGAAGGAATAACATTACACTTGACTTAATCTAAGTGGATGTCTTCAATATAGCTAACTGTGTTGAGTTACAATATTATTTCCAAACAATGAAGAAAATACAGAGATAATATATATATATATATATATATTTTGTGAAATATTGGAAACTCAAAATTTCTGTCGTCCTTTGCATATTGTTCGTGTTGTTCACACAAATGACCAGAGCCTAAATTTTTGTCAATTTCTTCAAATGGCGTTCTCAATACAAATATTTTCTCTATTAGAAACTTTAAGTTCCTCAAAGATAGTTTGATGAAGAATATGACTGATTGTAATTTTACACTTAGGCAAAATCCAAATTATGCTAATTAGGCAAATTTCTTTTGGACGCTAATTGCCTAGGTTTGCAATTTGAAATTGTGGTAGATATGACTTGGAAATTGTTTAAATTATGATAAAATTGTATTTGGTGAAAATTAAGTAATTTTTATATATATATATATTCAGGGTGATTCATAAGTCACTTAACTATGTATTTTTGAAATTCTAAAGTTAAAAAATACGGTAATACTAAACAGAAAGTTTATTCACCAAATTCATTTATGGGAGTTCAAAATTCCAACTTCGTTCTGGATACATAGCTTCATTCATTTTGGCAAAGAATTTACGACTCTTCGTAGACATTTTGATTGATTAATTTCAACAAACTCGGCAGTGATTTTTGATTTGAGGTTAGTTATTAGCGTGGAAAATACTTGATCACGTAAATATCCTCAGAAAAAATAGTCCAACGGCGTCAAATCAGGACTTCGCGGAGACCAGTTAATTGGCCCCACCGTCGATTTGCTTATTAAAAAACTTTCGGATATTGAGCTCCCAATATGGAGGAACGGCGTCTTGATGGAAGATGGATTTTGAGTATATTCTTCGCTGTTTTAATTGTGGGATTAAATATTCTTGATGCATTGACAGGTAGTTTTTTTTATTGACATTGGTATGAAAAAAATAAGGACCAATGNATATATATATATATATATATATATAAATATATATGTACTGAACGTGAAATTAGGACCTTAATCCACAAAACACAAATTGTTAGTTCTGAAGTAATCATAAGACTTTTCTCAAGTCGCACGTTCGTAGTAAGTTTCAATAAATAAAAAATATGATATAAAACTTTAAAAAAATGAAAATACTAAATATATTACTATACCGTATAACCTATTTTTTATTGTTCCAAATAATGAATAACNGATGTTTACAGGTCAAAGCAGCTCATACAGTTACCTTAGAAGATTGAAGAGGTCTTGGCATTGTCTGATGCGGGTTTTCTTAACCTCAAACATGACTGTTATGTTTGTTCACAGTTCCTTGGACGAAGAAACTTACCTGCTAATTACAACGTTGGAAAGATAAGAAGAGTTCGACTATATTCGATGAAGTGTTTTTTCACACATTGCCAGTCTCGCTGCTTTGTCTACCTCTGTTATCGATTGCACTGGTTGGACATAAAAATTCTTAGGCCCAACAGCTTGAAGGGTTTGTTGAACTCAGCTTTATGATGTTGATAACAATTGAGCAGCCTGGCGAATTGATGTTGAATGATTTGTTTCATAAAACGTTTGGACTTCTTGCTTTGCATCACTACGCTTCGGTGCACCTGGTTTTGGAGCATCTTGAACGCGTCCAGTTTCCTTGAATTTTAAAAAAAACAGGATGCTTCCTGTTGACATCACGTTTCCATTGTTTTTCAACAAGTGTGGGAGGTTCATCAAATTTGGCATTATGAAGAACAATGAATATTCGCACTTCAATTGTCAATCACATACTATCTAAAAAAACACACATGATCATTTACACAAATTTAAATAAAAAAATATATATCTATTTTTATATATATATATATATAAACAAACAAATTTAAAATAACAAATAGCAATTAGCGAGTAAATAACAATTATCTAAAGTTAATAGTATGTTTGAGCNTATATATATATATATATATATATAAATATATATGTACTGAACGTGAAATTAGGACCTTAATCCACAAAACACAAATTGTTAGTTCTGAAGTAATCATAAGACTTTTCTCAAGTCGCACGTTCGTAGTAAGTTTCAATAAATAAAAAATATGATATAAAACTTTAAAAAAAATGAAAATACTAAATATATTACTATACCGTATAACCTATTTTTTATTGCTCCAAATAATGAATAACATACGTTTCAAACGCAAACTTGCTCAGTCACTAAAGGGGACTACTTGTAGGCAAGGGTGTAGCCAAGGTGGGGTGCAGTCTAGCCATGGGGTGGGAGCGGGGATCAAGAATACCTTACTTGCACAGTCCTGCACTCGATCTAGGATGGACTTGAATTGGATAAATCCATACGAATTCACAAACAATTATAATAGCGATGCGGATTAGCTATAAAGAATTGTCCATTTTTGTAAATTCATCGTTTTTTTCTCAATTTGATACATTAATAAGAAATACTTACTATAGTACTGAATTTTTTTACATAGAAAATTAAAGGTTTGAGCTTATAAACTTAATTTTATTTAACTAAAAATTTCACAATTTAAATATTATCTTTACCTCAAAATCCTAACTTATTTGTGTCTAAGTTTTTATAGCTATTTATATTAACCCTACAAAGTTAAAATTAGATACAAGACCAAAAATATCATTTTTTGTAGTTGTTCTATACCCTGGCTATTTAAATTATATGACACTTTTCAGAGTTCCTATTAAAGTGAATTTTAGCTATATTCTCTTTTGATAGCCGTAGTAGTTACAAATATATCTGATTTTCATTTAACAGTAGTCTGACAAAGACAATCGAATTTTTATGTGGTCCATCAAACAATGTTTAATGGAAATAGACCCATACCAACGAAATGTTCTATATCAATATTTTATTAAAAGTTTTAAATATAATAACATATGCAATGGATCTATGGACTTCAGCTTTGGGAAAAATCTATAAATAGACCATTTATGTGAAGATATTTATAATAAAATTGTGTGCGGTAATCAAACATGTAATTGTAACTGTATGATTAATAGACCCTTCTTCTTAAGATATTTCCTAAGTTTTCCATCTTTCCATATCTTAGGCCTGGGACAGAAATACTCCAAATTTTCTTAATGCAAACATTGACCCTCAGGTTTGCATCCAATACAAATACACATAAACCAAATACCGATAATTTTTATACATTATATCACAGTATCGGTATTTTTCAGTATTGTCAAAATACCGCAGTTTCGATTTTACATCGGTATATCGCCGGGCTCTAATTATGTCAAATAAAAACGCAGCTTGTCGCAAAAATGGTTAAAATTGGGTTTTTAGTGAGTTTACATGTGGTTAAAAACCGGTTTTTGACTTGACATTAACCAGAAATTAGCGTTAAAACGCGTTTTTATAACGGTTTTGCTTATAAAAAAACAGTTTATTTTTTATGAAAGTTTTCTTAATTCTAAGCTGAATTGTCCTCCAATTCGATGATATAATTTTATAGCTGTATTAAATTTTGCTGTTGTTTCTTCTCTAAATCGTCTTTAATGATCCCCCAGGCACACCCAATGGGTAAAAGATCTGGTGAATTTGAAGTCAACATCAAATTTAAACTTGAGTTTCTTTAAAAATTCGAGAAGTGTGAAAAAATGCCACGTCTTTGTGTGGAAAAACACCTTGTTGATAAAGATTTTTACATAACTGAAAGTTTTGAAGCTGAATAATAATAACCATTGTCGAAAAATCCCTTAAATAACCATGTCTGACAGAAGTAAACTTTGCCTGTTTTCTATTTTAAGAGAGTAGAGTAGGGGTTATTTTTCGCTATTTTCGTTACCCTGCTATTTTCTAAAGCTCTGAACACTGTGGATCTGGACGATGGAACTTAACATCCTTTCAGGGAATTAGCTACTAATCTGACAAGTTCATATTAGAGGGCATCAATGGGCTATTTGAACAAAGTTTTTTTCAATTTTCTTTCTAATATCAGGAGATTTGCACCTATCCTTTGTTGTGATCCACAAAGACACCACTGTATTTAGTTGAAATTTCGATTAATTGCTAATTTTTCCATTCCATGCAGTTTCCTCAAGTCAGTAGCATATTTGATTACTTGTTTGTAGAGTTCTTGAACAAACAATTTGTCGTCTCTTTTTAAAGTGCAAACAATTTTTCCAAATTTACAAAAAAATTTCTCCAAGCCTATTTAAAAAATTTAAAAATCTTGGGGCATGGGTAGATCTATTGGGGTACATACTTTAAAGCAATGCTGAAAATTTCTATTAAAACTTATTGTTGTGGCAGAGATTGTTGAATAGATTAACAAGTTTTCTTAGAAAATTTCGATTTTTTTGAAAAAGATTCAAATTCTCTACATAGCAAGTGTTGCCTATTGAGGCAACAAAACAACTTTGATTGTTTCTTCATATGCGCAAAGATATTCCCAAAGCAAAGTCAGATGTCGCGGGGCCGAAGGTCCACCTCGATGACACAGAGCCAGTTCGCGGATTTAGAGCAAAAAATAAAGAGGAGAATCTTCTCTTGGTGATTTCAGATTGAGCGTAGTTGTAATTGTTTTTGAACTAGAAGGCATTAAAAATTTTTTATAGGATATGAAAAATTTTCAAAAATCCCCAGGCTGTTTAAGGTTAAAGCGTTTTTGTTTGAAGTAGTTTAATTTTCTTTTAAGCAACCTCTACATTTTAGATAAGGTTCTTCAAGTAAACATTTCATTCATATTTTTCATATTATATTAATTTTAGACTAGGTTTATAATTTACGGCAACAAAAATTGATTTGTGTTATTTCTCAGTGTTGAAATGTATCTATATTCGACAGTTGCCTTGGTAGATAAGATGAATCCTTGGCTGAAAATGTAAAGGCTTACAATATGATTTTCAAAAAGTTGTGAGCTGTTAGCCCTGGTAATCCCTGAATTTATATCAAATTTTGAGAAAACGATGTGATATCCATTGTAAATATATAATTTGTAGCTGCATGCCTTGGAGCAGGTGTTGACATTTTTAGTGAGTCTTATGTTAAGTTTTGTGTATTACTCATATGATTTATATTAAGAGAAACTGCAGTGCAATATAAAATAATAACAATATGCATTTAATTTAATAGAATTAAAAACTAATTTGAAGAAAATATTTTGTAATTTTTCTTTAAACAATTCTTATATTAATTTTACATTTATATCATGGCGGCAGCAATGCAAAGGTCCGAATATTATAATTTAGGACAAAGACTTCGTCGTGCTGATATTGCTTATATTGTTATGAAATTAAGCGCAGTTACAGGTATAAAGATTCCGTCAAATATTAGAACTTCTAACGAATTATTGGAGGTTTTGAGTAGTTACCGTTAATGCAGATGGTTGACTCAATTGATTTCAATTTTAGATAATCTCATTTATTAGTCTTTGTAAGGAAAGATAAAGTTAAAGACCCTTGTAATTTAGCTTTAATTTACTTGTGAAAGTATATCAAATTATATCAATCCTTGTTAATGTAGTAGACCAGTAGATCATGCTACTATATTGTCAAATAATAGAAAATTGTAGATTGCAACCATTGAAAAATTTAATTTCACTACAAGAAATAAGACGCATTGCTATGATTATTGTCATAATTATTCTTGCTTTCTCACAGCTTCATGCTGGTATCACTCTCAGCTAGGGGAACTCACCAGTTCCCAGGGAGTCTGAGAGCTTTCCTCAGGACTCTAGCTGTTCCTAACAATGCTGCCTTCTGTGCTACTGCTCCTCTCCACTTTGGTACGCCCAACTCCTCCAAGTATCTCTTATGCTTCTTACTCACTGCTCTAAGTGCTACTACAACTACCAGGACTACTTCAACTTTCTATAACTACCACAGTCTTTCTATTTCCTCTGCCAACTCCCTGTACTTGTCTATCTTCTCTTTCTCCTTGCTTTCTACATTCCTGTCCTTTGGTACTGCTATGTCTATCACTGTTCCCAATCTTTTCTCTTTGTCTACCAATACTATGTCTGGCCTCCTTGCTTCTATTACCTTGCTTGTCTGGATGTTGAAGTCCCACAGTATGTTAACCTTCTCATTCTCTATGACGCCCTGTGGCTTGTGCTCATACACCTTGTCTCCTGCTTCTAACCCATGCTGCTTGCTCAAGCTCCAATATACCATTCGTCCCACATTGTCATGCCTGTCTCATTCTGTGCCAAATTCTCACACCCTGCTATCAGATGATCTACTGTCTCCGCTCCTTTCTTACATAGGCTACACTTATCATTTATTTCTACTCTTCTGTCTATGTGCTTCTTCACCTAGATTGTTCTTGTTGCTTGCTCCTGTGCTGCCATTATCAGTGCTTCTGTTTCTCTTTTTAGTCTTGCTTTCTTTAACCACTTGTTGCTTTCTTCTCTGTCCCACTTTTCTGTGTTCTTCAGTATTCTCCATGTATTGTCTTCTGCCTATACCTTGTTTGCCTGTCTGATTCCATCCTACTCTGATATACCTTCTTTCCGTCATTGTCAGTTCTTATATTCCTTAAATCCAACTGACCTCCAGTATGGACCACCTCGTTTGTGCTTCAACATATTCCTTCAGCCTTAGTGTTTCTCCTTCTACAATTTCCTCTACAATTAGTAGTCTTTTCCCTCCCTTATGCCAAGTACAATCTATCAACAATTCAATTTAAGTTGAATGCTCTCTCTGCTGCTAGTTTCTTGCTTGTCTCTCCATCTAATTCCCTCATTTCATTCTTATTCCACCTAACAATTAATGCCAATAATCTCAACACTGGTACCACCCATGTATTAATTGCCTTTATACTATTTTGATCACTTGATGCTGACTTCTGTGGTACTTTCCTTACTCTTCTCTTGTACTCTTTTCTCAACCTCATCTTCATTTCCTCATGATCTGTTCTATCTTTCTCTATCACACCTAAGTACTTGTACCCCTCTTTGACTTCTTCAATTTTATCCCCAGTGCTCGTCCTCAAACCATCTCCATCTATGTACTTGCCTCTGGTCATAGTCACTGTTGCACACTTTCCTAATCCAAATTCCAACCCAGAATATTTGCTTGCCTTCTCCAATGTCTCTACTTGCTTCTGCAACATCTTCCTTGAACTAGCATACATCTTCAGGTCGTCCATGTACCATAGGTGACTCACTGCTCTACCATTCTTCTCCATCTTATACCCTATGCCTGTCTTCTATAACTTTTCTGTGATAGGTATTAAGCTAACTATGAACAGTAGTGGTGCTAAGCTGTCTCCCAGGAATATACCTCGTCTAAACCTCAACCTATGCCAGTCTATCTCAGTCTGCCACTTTCCCAACTCTTTTCCTAGAAACTCAACCCATTTCCGTGAAACTCCATTGGCCTCTAACGTCCTCAATACCCACTTATGTGATATGATGTCATATGCCTTCCTGTAGTCTATCCATGCCATTGCTAAGTTTGTCTTACTTCTTCTACAATTCTCCACTCACTGCCTGGTCTATCAACAACTGATCTTTGCATCCTCTTGTCTTTGTCCTACATTCCTTCTGCTCCTTGGCTATCAACCTGTTCTGTTCTAAATAACAGCCAGCCTACCTGAAATCACCAAAGTTAGTAATTTCCAAGTTGTTGGCTTCCAAGTTGTTGGCCTGAAGTTGTTTGCCTCATTGCCTTTCTTTGGGTCCTTCTGTATCAGAAATATCCTTCCCACTACCTGGACACCCACTCATTACACACTCCTCCAATGCTACTGCTAGTCTCTCATGAACACTTGTGAACTTCTTCAGCCAATACCCATGTACCTCATCTCTGCCTGGCGCCTTCCAATTCTTCATCTTCTTTAGAGCCTCCGTCAGCTTTCAGTTGTGATTACTTCTTCTTCTTGTCTGAACCCATTCTGCATCTGCTCACTCTCTATCTCTGCTTTCACAATCTCTTTTCAAATCAAACAACAATTCATTCATATCCTGGTCACAACTCTCATAAACTCTCTCAGAAAATCGAGAATTATCCTCAAACACACATCAACTCCGTCTTCATAAATACATGCCTCATTGATGCGCTCAAACCTACCGACATCAATCAATTGTATCGTTAATCCATTGAAAATTCACTCTGTGGTTCATCTATTTGCTAGAAATTTCTCCAGTCTGTAAACATTTTGCTCTAAAAAAGAATCATGTCATCACTAGATTTAATGAAGCCTTATCGCATCTCTCTACTAATAAATTCAATGTCATTCTAGTTTTCAAAAGTTTTCTGAATTCACCAAGAAGTATCAACTCCAACCTCTTCACCCATGATGGAATCCACTTATCCACTTATATATATATATATATATCCACTTATATATATATATATATATATATATATATATATAGGTTAATGAACACCTATCAGGGCATTTAAATTCCGAAATTTATAATTACAAACATCTAGCAAACATCCATAATTTTAAGATAATTATGAAAACAACTAATATTAAAATGTCAGAAGCCCTAATTATTAAGAACTCGTATAAACAAAGACTAATGAGTAAACAAATCAATATTTATTGAAATATATTGCTTATTATGTTTCTATTAATATTACGTTTTAGTTTGTCTTTATGAATGTGTTACAAATTTCAAATATAAATATTAATTTTTTTTAAAAATAATAAACAGTAATAATATATTACGTATAAAATTATATTTGATAATGTTGATTTTGGTTTTACAAAAATTTTCTCCTATTTTTCATCTTAATAGGTTTAAATTGGAGCTTTCCTTAATACTTATTAAAGTAATTGTAAATATCAGTTATTATATTCACTATAATTGGTTAATTCAAATAAATATTATTATTTACTTTACACTATAATTGGTTAATTCAAATAAATATTATTATTTGCTTGGAAAATTCAATTATTTCCAATTAAATACTTTAAAGTGTTAATTACTTCCAATTATTTTTTATTAAATTCAAACTTTTATTTTTTATATGGGTATGATTCTAAATAAGTTTGGCTAGTCTTGATTCTTTCAAAACTGCAAGTTCTTCAACAGCATCTTCTTTTCAGTAAAAAAACTGTTCTGCAAAAGAGAAGTGATGCCTAAACTGGTATTACAAATCATTTGTGAACAATTTTACCTGAGATATGGAAAAGGTATTATTTAGATTTCCAGAAGTTAAGAGAATGTATGTTGCCTATACCACAACTTATTCAATGTCGAACACTGTGATATGCATTGTGTAGGCCGCATATTTTAGTAGCATCTAAATAATACATGTATCAAGAACGCCCTAGCGATATATAGGACTAGTTTATTTTCAATGGAGATGATGGCATATATATTTTAAATTCCATCAGGTATTTGTTAGATATGAACTAAGTTTTCTAACTTAAGCTTTTGTATATCATGTATTTAAGTTGCAATAATAAATTCTAATCAGGGCGTAGCCAGAAGTGATGAAAGGGGAACGTTCTTGAAAATAGCATTATATTCTTTATGAAGTGAGTCTACATACCACCTTATCCTGTATGTACATATTGTAAATGAAATTTACTGTGCTGTTTAAAGCGTGGACTTTGACTATTACTAGATTGATGCATTGAACCATTTTATATCTGCTTTATCCTCTTCTTTTAAGATGTAAACAAGTTTAAATTGTTCAAATCTATGTTGATTTGCCCAATTGCTCTGCAAGCATTTCTATTCTTTATCAGTTTCAGGAGGTTTTTTAGCCTGAATTTTTGATAAAATGCTATATGTACCGTGCTTCTAAAGTAATCTTGGCTAAGCCTTTCTATAGTTGTTGTTGCTCAGGTGACTATCATATTGATTTGCAGTCTTTTTTTCAGTGTCAATTGTAATAGGTAAGAATTCCCAATCCACTCTGTTAAGATATCAGAAATTGTTTTCCTTGCTGAAAGGTTGTGTGATGTGACATATCTGCTGCTTCTTCTCATAGTAATAAAATAAGGATGAATTAGCTTGCCATTTACATTCGACATTATATCTCAGTTTGCTGCATAATGTTGTGCTTATCTGCTGCTAGTTGTAGATACTGATTCAGAAGAGATCATGATAGCCAATATGGGTAGGATAGGTTTTCCATTTATGTCTGTGTTGATATCTGGTAATTCTTCATACTGACATGCCAGTAAAAAATGGAATTCCCCGCATTCTCCTTGTTAATTTCTTAGTTCTCACTGTTATTGAGGTAAAGTGGTCCAGATATCTGCATTGTTTTGAAGTTTTTCCTTTTATATGTGATTGTAAATTTAAATTCATTTAGGTACTCTATCCACCTGGCTATGATAGATGATCAGTTGCCTGCATACTTCTTCAGCCAACATAAGCTGCTACTATGGGTATGAACTTTAAAGCTGCTTTCACCAATGACAATGTGTTAGAACTTTCTTATTGATTCTATTAATGCTAACATTTCTAGCTTAGTTGCTCCACAGTTTTGTTCACCGTGTTTGAGTTTCCTGCTAAGCCATTGTATTGGTTTCTTTTTCTCTTCATTATCCTTGATCTGACTTAAAGTTGCTCAAATCAAAACTGTGCTGGCATTGTTGTTAGTGAATTCAGAAATTCAAAGTTCTTCATTTGCATTTTTATTTGTTTAGTTCTTGCTCTTTCCAAGACCATTGAAATTTGTTCTTCTTATCAATATATTTGACTTGTACAATGTCTTTTCAGCTAGGTTAGGAATAAATATCTGGTAGTAGTTTATGAATCCTGTTACTCTTTGTACATTTTTCTTGTTTCATGGAGCTTGTATTTCAGCAAACAGTTGTTTTACACTATCTTTAATTGTGATATTTTCTTGCTGCACATTTCATTCCAAAATGTTATTTTTTTGCAACTACATTTTTTAGCATTTATTTGTATTCCAGCTTTAATAGAAGTTTTAACACGTGATTCAATTGTTTGGTATGCTTTTCTACATTGAGGGAGCCAATCAGTATGTCATCAATGTACATGGCAATTCCTTTATCAAGTTTGGTTGTTCCATTTAGCACTATCTTTGTTACATAGTGTTGGAACTTTGCTGGTGTGTTACTTTGGCAGAACGCCATATAGAGTCACTCAAGTAGGTCATATGGAGTTATGAATCCTGTTTTCTCAACATCTTATTTGTGCATTGGTACCTGAAAATAAGATTTGCAAAGGTGCACTCTTCTGCATGGCTGCCAGAAAGGTTTGTCAGATAGAGTTTCTATTTCATGCTGATTGCATTTCTCTATGCTTATTTCATTCTAATTAAAGATAGCAGTATTCTGTTGTAGTGTATTGTTTAGCAGTTCTATTTCTTCAAGAGTAAGGTTAGGATGTGACTCATTTGTTAATGATGGTATGTCCTACAGCTTTTCTGTTTCAATCATAGTTTCTGATAGTAACACTGGTTTACCTTTAGTAACAAACTTTTCAAATGGTATTCCTGTAAGTGTTATGTCCTTTGATCTTATGGATACATATTTTTCACTGTTGTTTAGCATAGCTGTGAGTCAATTTACATATCATATTGTGCCTATGCTGTTTAGCAGAGTTATTCTTTTCAATTATAATCCATAGGCGTGTGCTTCAACAATTCGCTTGCTGTTTGCATTATCAATCAAACCTGAATAATACAAAATAAATCCAAAGTGATTAAACTCATAATCAAACTAATCTTTTACATTGTATTTATATTTAAATTCGCAAACAAAAGAACATGCATCTGCCCTTTGTAATTGTGATTCATTAATGTGTTATTGATTTGCTCTTTTGCAGCAACATTACTATTAACTAGAATTTGTCAAACACATGTTGCTGGCAGCTACTAATTACATAACTAATTACTACTTGTACAAATTGTTGATTAATAAATAGGCACTTATCAAATAAATAAAGATCATTAAAAGTATTTTTAGTTTTTATTCTCTTTTTTGCTATTTATCATTGATTATGCTACACTCCTCCACCAGCTTAGCTAATTAAAGATCATCCCTCTCTCTCTCTCTGTATTAATTCATCTCATCTTTTGATGCATTAGACGAAATTTTGTTTTGCTGAAAAATAATTTTCTCGACAGACGGCGCACAAAAATCTTAATACATTAACAAATACAACTTTGCACTATTTCTTCTAAATTATACAATATATTTAAAACCGGGGGTGAGAAAATGAAAGTAAATACCCTTAACATTCTTTGTGAATGTTAAAGTACTCATATACTTGGTTAGTTTTTTTTACAATTCATTGCAGCTTTTTGTTACAAATTGACAAATTTTGAAGGAATTTATAATATTATGCAATGTGAGGAAATATTTTCAAAAATCGGGGGTCGGAATTTGATTGGCTGTCACATAATGAATCAAAATCACTTCATTCAATTGTAATTCCTTCTCTCATTTTCTGTACAATCGTCATGCAATTAAGAGCATCCCTTTGAAGAAATGTTGGTCTGATAATTAAAAATCATGTTAATGGTTATTTTCCAGTGAGGCGAATTTTGGCAGCAAGAATATCTATTTCCGGGCATGTAATTTTTTCCAAATCGAATCTATAATATAATTTTTTATTAAATTGCTGAATACAGTTTTATTTCTGCGACTTGAATGTGTTTAGAGTGCACCAGAAAATGTGTACAACAACCTATAAAATTTACATCTAAAAATGCAAAATGACCAATTTCATGGTGATTTAAATAATATACTTTGTATACAACTGTGGTAATATTATATTACAAAAGTATGCTTCCATAACTCTGGTTTTTACATTAAATTTTACAGAAGGAAGAATAGCTGCTAGAGTGGGAAGACAATTCATTATCTTGGGAACATAAATCCAATTGCACAGTGTCATTAATCAGGTAATTTCTTTTGAATTCATACATAATAAATCACTAATAAAACAAACATTAAAAACTATTTGTTGCAAAATTAGTATAGTTATAATTAAATATTCAATGAGATTTTGATATAGTTCTTAATGCATTTATTTTTTAAAAATTTCGTGTTTCAAGACATTGCATTGTTAAAAATGTAGGGGTTAATTATCCAGAAGCAGATATTGACTATTTTTACTTAAAAAGTATACAATTATTATATGAATTTGTATATATAATGCACAATAACAATACGAATCATTAATTTTTGAACACTGCTGTATTTTAATGTGTGTTAATGAATAAATTGCAATGCATGCATTTTGTTTTAACAAATTTTGACCTTACATTATTATTATTATTATGATTATTATGATTATTATTATTAGTATTATAT
>CABFPE010000547.1:330094-351853 GCA_900660155.1 Hofstenia miamia | reverse complement strand
AAAATCTAGTCTTTTTTACTTTAGTGGGCTTTACGCATGTGTTAAATATTAGAAATAAATGAATTGCAAAATGTCAAAAATATATATAATTGTTAAATGTTATATTTAATTTTCCTAGGCATATATTTTGCACTCTGCTAAAGTGTATATAGTTTTAATATAAAAAATGTGCATTGCGTACAGTATTTTCCTTTATTGTTTAGGTAGACTACATAATTGAATGGAATGATTCTGAAGAAATACAGTTCATTTCGGATGCATTTGCAATGCTCAACTTAGGCTACAGAATTTGTAAAATACATGAATTTGGTATTCAATAATTGTTCAGGAATTGAAAACTTCTTGAGCAATTATATTTAGATTTTAATTTTGAAGTAATACTATATGAATTTAATATCAAAACAATCAATTTTTTCAAATTTTACAAGGAAATAAATAGAATGTAGTACATGTAGATGCATTAGCGAGCATATAATCCCGTTTATTTCAATGCATTATTTGAGAGAGTGAAGGAAAATGCGTCATTGGACCGGAGCAATTAGTTCAACAATCACAATAAATTGAGTTCATTTAATTCAAATATTTCGTAAATATTTAATGGCACTGCACTACTTTCCCGCTAGAGGGCTTGTAAATCACTTAATTAAATTTCGTGTAATGAGGTTTGTTGCTTCAGTCATCTCTCAATCTATTGTCTTGTACTGTTGATGTTTTGTTAATTTCATCACTATTTCTTTCTGTGATTACTATATTTTTTTGAAATATCAGCTGCGGGTTTTGCATCCCCTATAATATTGTACATGTGCTTTTAGTTCATTCAGCTTTGTGTTGAACTCTTCATAGTACTTTTCATACAATCTCAAACCTTTTATCACTATCATCAGTGTCATTACTGTGTTTTCTCTGCTTGTATGTGCCAAATCTGGATTTTTCATCATTTCCATGTAAATAAATTAGACATGGACCACAATGACTTTGTGATTAATGCTTAATCATGGAATGTGCATCTGGAATTTTGTAATTCTGCTCTTGATATTTAATCAGGATTATTTTTCTACAATCTGACCATTGTTATTATATCATAATTTTCCCCATATTATATTGTTAAGTCCTGAAAATAGCATGATGGTTTTTGAAGGACGTTTTTCATTTCTGACTTGTTCTATTTGTTTGTGGAGCAGCTGCCGTCATTGTACAGAAGCTAGATTTCCTTTGATGTACCCCGTTCTTTATTGTCATCTTTCAGGAGCAGTACTTTTGACTTCTTATAGGGTTTGGATTTTTTCAAATGCTTTTTGTTTGGTGTTCACGTACGTATTTTCTTCATGTCAGAATGATTTTGAAACTCTTTTATACTTGACACACCATATGGGTGTACACTGTAGTAAAGATATTAATGTTTGCTGTTTGATTTGCTCATATGTACCCATCAGATTAGATGCCATTGCTAGACATACTGTTGCTGAATAATTATTCTTAGAGTGTTGGATGTTTTCCCTGAACAATTTCATTAGGTTTTGTACAGCTACTGTGCACATTGTTATTCTGGAGGTGATACATTAGCTGTCCAATGCGACTTGGTTGTTTGGCTGAAACATTTGAGTTATTTTTCCATAAAAAATAGTGCAAAATCAACAGTTCAACTATTTTATCAACATACACTAGAAGCATTTATTGAGATTTGTAGTAATTGGGTTTTCCTAACTTCGCTCTTTGCTTACTCAGCTCATTGCATTGATGTATTACAGTTTTTTCGTAAACCATATGTAGGAATAATTAATAGATTTTTCTTAGTATATTGTTTTCACCTATTTAATTGTTTCTGTATATTGTATTGTATATTATACACGTAATGAACAAATACTTTGTAGCAATATTATAAATACAAAAATTTAAGTAATATGAAACCCCAATAATAACAGTAATAGACAAATTACATTTTATTTTACCATTATATGTTTGTTGAGAGAACCGACTCTTATTGGTTGTCATAATTGGGATATGGTTAATCCTCACTTGGAAAATATACGCTCTTAAGTTATTTATCATTTAACACAGTCGTTTAAGCTGATCGTGAACGAACACTGTCAGCTTCAGCTTTCTTTATTTAGCTTACTTCATGTATATACAATATTCATGTGTATGCATTTTTTTTGAAGAAAATTCCTTATATTCATATATATACGACAATACCCTTACTTTTCCAGCTTCAGATGATAATTTATGTTTTTTTCCCTGCAGGTCGACGGGTACAGGGTCGGTTCTTGAGTTCTTAATTATCAGTTCCCTCTTGGGTGTGCATTATTATATTTTTCTTATAATATTCCATGAGTTTAAGTTAGGACTGACAACTGTAGCCTCTATGTACTAACTGGGGCGTTTTTGACCCATGACGTTTTCAAGTATTATTTCTATTATGTAAATTTCGAAGTGGAAAATATTATACATCCCCACATCTAAAGGTCGAAAGTTAGTGTAATTTCATTGATATAATCACTTAAAAGATAAATCCTTTATCAGAATTCATGATGAATTTCTTTCTATTGTTAATTACTATGTGGGTCATTTTTTACCCATGGTAAAAATAACCTTGATATAATGATTTCGGTCAACTGAGGTATCCGTAGGTTAAAAAAGGAACCGAATTTGTACACATTTTTAGGATTGCTAATAATTAATGTTGATTATTGAGGATGGCATGAGCTTGTATTCATATGTGGAATTCAAAAAATGGTAAATCCATTTTTTTTGCATAATATGAGTTGCACCCGATTTCAAACACTCTGCAAGTGTCTACGTTTTTATTCAAAAATGGCACGAGATGAAAGAAGGGAAGGACATATTCTTGCACTCATCCATGATGCCCACTTTTGACTTTCCACAAGATGTCATGCAGCTTGCAAAATTGATGTAGCTGCTTGTGTTGATGAACAATTGGACACTTTCCGTTCAAGGTATGCATACCTAGTATCAAAATATGGGTCTGTGCTGACGCTCATATATCTTATTGTAGCAATTTTGAAGTTTATTTTGGGAAACAAGGCCACACAGCAGAAGTTTCACAAGTAACAGGAGTCGTTCTTCAAATGACTGATCATCTAAGTGGTTCAGGATGTAGTTTCACAGCAGACAATTTGTTTCTTCTGCCATTTTTGCAGAACGTCATTTACATCAATGAATCACTTACTTCAGGATTGCCAGAAAGAACAAAGACTTCATCCCACCTGTCATTTCCAAAAAAGGCAAATCTTTTCTTTCAACAACTATTTTTCCTCAAAATCATCTGATGTTGTCTTCAAACATCTTTAAAAAAGTAAAAAGTTATTTTGCTTTCAATTCAGCATATTGGATCAAGAAATTAACAACTATCGACAAGATTGGAAACCGGAAGTAATTCTGCACTATAACTCAACAAAAGGTGCTGGATAGATGTTGGTCTCGTTCAAGTAAAATAGAATGTGATTCTATGAAGTAATCATTAATATATATTTCTATGACTTTCTCAAAACAATTTCGAACATACACTTTCATTATACAATATCTTTATATAAAACTAACATTTGTGTATTAATATTTTCCCCTGGTCAAAAACTACCAGACTGGTATTTACTTTTCCAAAATACATATACGTCGGTACCTAGATTCACTGACATAAAATCTAGTTTGAATGAATTGTTTTAGGTTGATTTACATCAGATTTTGAAAACACCATATAGTTGGGTTGAAATAAATCAGAAATGCCTGACCTGAGTAAAATTTTGACGCAGATAAAAAAATTTTATGTAAATTATTTAGTATTATATTTATAATTTATGTTTTTGAAAAAATGATGAATTTAATATACCCTTAATTTATCTAAATATTCTAGATTCAATACAAATAAGTTAGTTATTTCAATTAATTTTAAAATTGGAGAATAGGTGTAGCTCACTTCGTATATGTTTTGCAAAAATTGCAATTATATGCATTTTATCAAATACCAGTAACATAGGCCTATATTTTTTAACGTAAACCTATCATTTATAAAGACTGCTCGGTTTCAGTTTTTTAAAGAAGGCCATGGTTTATATATATTTTTCTTCGATATTCCGCCAAACGAAAATGTTAAGCTGAGGATGGAACATGCATGGCTCTAAATATCAAATGTATGTACATTTTATGTCAACGTAGACATTAAAAATCTAGACTATAATAGAAAAAACGTTTGTTTTAAGTTTTGAATATTTGTCAAATCATTTTTAAAACATGTCATTTGTTTGTTCAATACAAAATGTTTTTTGTTAAGCTTTCTGTATTATGAGGTTTAGAAAGCAGCGGAAACAGAACATTTAATTCCTGATCCCGTATTCGCACGTTTCGTGCTAAATTTTTTCCAGTGCGTGTTCAAGACCATTAATGTGATATTTGGTCCTAGTCGAGTACATCTATATGTATTTCTTTTCCAGTATTGACATTAGTTATAGTTGTTATAAAATTGCGCAATGTTAATAAAATTGAATAAAGAATGAAGATAATTCCAGACTAGTATAATATAGCTAACCAATAAAAACTTTACCAACTTAAATTTTACAGTTTTTGGAATTTCTTAAAAATTCATAGAAAATGCTCGAGAGCACACTTCAGATAACATTAAAATTACAAAATAAGTAAATTTAGCCCTTCTAAGGTATACATTTGAAACAGCTTCATAGTAGATGCAGTGAAAATTAATCACCTGTGAAACATGAATCTCCACATTTGGGGGAATAAAATTTCTTAAATTTATCATTTTTACAAGCTTGATGGGAAATCCCATTGATTTCCATATGGTGCTCTAGATGGCAGAGCAGTACAGTGCATCATTTTTGACTTACAAAATGCATATATATATTTATTATACATATATTATTTATACATACATACAGTATATATCTTAATATATATATATATATATATATATATATATATATATGTTATTTATACATGCATATATATATATATAAATAAATATAAAGCTGACACCACTTTGAGCACTTTGCTTGGACACATTTTTTGGTCGTTGTATTTGGATTCTTGGAAATCACAAGCTGAAAATTACAAAGATTTGTGGAGAATTTGGTTGATGCATACCAGAAACTGAACCGCCGAATATCTATTAAATTGCATCTTCTTCTCAGGCATATTGAATACTTTAATAATAGCACGGATAATTATTCTAACAAAAATATGAACGATTTCAACAAGATATCATATCATTTGAGGGGCGCTACAAATCATGAAAGCATGATTGGAGATTGTATTTAGGGTCTATTGCTCCACAATGGTCTGAATTCATTCAATTGGCGCATACGCCGAAAGACTTACTTCTTCGGATACATTTTCGTTTTAATTGTCATTAACTTACATTAATAGTAATTGTTTAACAATTGTAAAGTCTTCTCTGTTTGAAAAATAGAAAACAATAAAAAAGATGTTCCATTAAGTTATAAAGAAAATTGCTGTGATTTTTGTTACCTATGTTGTAGACGATATATTTAGAAATAAAATTTGATTATAGTCTATTAATGCTATATGATGCTATATGTTATTTTGAAGCGCGTTTTTCGCTTTATCTATTCCTTGTTGTGATATTGGTTAAAAATTATTTTTATTTTTTAGTACTTTAAAGAGGATGGATAAAAAGCAAATTCGCGAGAAGACAGCTTGCAATATCCAACAACGCGTTAGGCCCAAGGACCACTAGTGAGCGTACGGCACAATGATGGTGCAAGAAATTTCGCAGAGATGAGGAGAGCCTTGAAAATGATGAGCATAGTGGTCGGCCATCCGATGTTTACAAAGACTCACTGAGAGCTTAGTCAACATCAATGCACGCACAACTGTTCGAGAGCTTGCTGCAGAATTAGGTGTAACAGCTATGACAATTCTCAATCACCAAAGAAATAGGGATGTCAAAAAAGCTCGATAAATGGATCCTTCACGAACTGAACAAAAATGAAAAAAATGTGTAGTTTGAGGTGTATTCTACTCTCCTTCTGTATAACAATCGCAACCCATTTCTAGTTCAAATTTTGACGTGTGATGATAAATGGAACTTCTAAGACAATTGATGCTTCTGTTAAGTGGTAGGACCGCGATCAAGCTCCACAACATATCGAAGTTCACACTTCACAAGAAGAAGGTCATGGTGACTGTTCGGTGGTCTGTAGCCGGTGTTAAACATCACAGGGTTCTGAATTTTCGCGAAGCGATTATGGCGGAGAAGTACTGCCAAAAATCGACGAAATACACCAGAAGCTCCTAATTTTTCAAGCATTTCAATAACTTGCACTGCGGTTAATGTTTCAAAAACTAAACCAAGGCCAAGAATACCTTCAACAATTTCATGACCTCCAGAAAGAGTTTTGCTGGTATTCGCGAGCGCGCCGGGCAGAAAGGAGAACAGACACCGGGCATTAATGTGATCAGGAGGGCGTGCGCTCAAATAACCGGGCATGTTATGCCGCTCAAATAAAATTTGGTATAATCAGGAAGATAATATGCGTAATAGCGTAAATATTTTTTCTGCTTTTGAAAAGTGGTGAAATAATTCATATCAGTAGGAATGATATGTTCACTTAAGTTTTCATGTTATATATATATATTATATATATATATACAGTCTATTGAATTTCTTATGAAATTTGTTTCAATATTATACCTTTATAGTATAACTTTGTAGTATATCTTTGGTTGAAAATGTTACATATACGCTTAAAATTTGCTATCACGGCATTTCACCTACAGACCTTAACTGGGCGATGGATGGAACGATCGTGCAATAAAACAATTATATCACACATTTGTTAATCTACTTTAGGACATATAATTTGTATTTTCATAAGTTGTTGCAAATGATTAGAAGCGAGCCTTAAAAAGCAAATGGGTGCAGGCCGAGCACATTCAGTGTTAAATCTACAAATGCAAAACACTAATCTCTGCATGATTTCGTTAGAATTAATAAATTTTATAGAAGTCGTAAGAAGTCTCACTAAAATGCAAAAATATTTAGTACTTTTGAGTATGTTGATTTAATTTCGTAGTATTTTACGTTTTTCTCAATAGAAGGCGGGCGGACTGGGTGCCCATGCCTGCCCGGTGTATTCCAAACAGGCGGACACCGAGCATTGGAAGATAGACAGGCACGGGCAGCGTTAAATCTAAAAATGCAAAACACTACCACCAGAGCCTCGGACTTCTACTCAAGCAGCATAAATAGTCTTTTTTCTCATTGGCAGAAATGTGTTGATTGTAATGAATAATATAGTTTATTCTAAGCGGAGTTATGTTTCCTTAAAGTAAATATGGTTAAAAACCGCAAGAGCTTTCCTTAGAACCTAATAAATATACTTTTTACTAGAATCATGAAAATAACTATCCTAAGAATTATAACATTTAATATATAAATAAATTAAAGTACAATAAATCGATGTGCTGAACAGAAATCCGATGTTAGAGAAAAAGAATTCCATTATCATCCATTTGCACAATGATGAATATGAAAAAAATACTTTTGAAGCAAAAACAAGTGATGTGTTGCACAGTTTAATGTTTGAACAACCGTCATTAAGAAACCGGATATTTAACAGTAATATTTGTTAATATTATGACTAAAGTCATCCATTTTCTTAACTAAACCTTCCTTACAAACAATTCAAACATATTTCTACACGTGCATTAATAGTTTAATTTTTCTAAAATTCTATTGAAATGATAAAACCATGCTTCATCTGGATAATGAAATAATAAAGATTGTAGTTCATCCAATTTTCGTACATCTTGATAAAGAGTTTTTATATTCGTGACGTTAAGGAGTTCTTGATAAACTGAAGGAACATCAATGTTCTTTATGTCTTTTCTCTTTAATATAAAAGAAGTCTTATTTGCCTCTAGTCTTTTTTCATTTATCTTAAAAACATTTTCTTGCCCGGATTGGACAATGGCGTTCATGTATACATCACCAGGAATTACAATTCTTTGTGAAAATCGACACATATGCTTGTAACAAAACTTATCCTCTTCGCAACCCCAGCATACAAAGCTATGCAGTTTTTGCGCATTTTTTCTATAATGAAGTACGCTGTGAATGCTTTCTAAATTTGGCCTATATTCTAAGCTCAACTTAGCATGAATTAGCTCAGGATTGCAGTATTTGTAATATATTTCTTTCTGCATTTTACAACAGAATGGGACATTTAATAACCCTATCAAATTTCAAAAATTTTTGACAACCTTATGAAATTTAATAATTTCTTAAAATGATATGAGTAATAAAATTTAAAATTGTTTTTTCATTATTAAATACCCTAGTAAGTTCTGATGAGCAATACATATAACTAGAGTTGAAACTCGAATGTTGACGTAATTGCGTTTAGATATCAAAGCTCTAATTACGCTACAGCTTTAGTTCATTACGAGAGTTGTTTATTCTATGCAGTAATGCCAAAAACTCTTGTCAATATTTTGAAATTAATCTAACCATGAAGTAGCATTTGAATATACCTGTTTTCCTGGCTTGTTACAAATCTAGGATAAAAATGTAAACCAAAAATGTAACCAAATCTAGCCCAAACTCAGTATGACCTTTAATGAGCTTGATTCGAACAAAATTTGTGTCAAAATGTGACCCAAATATGATCAAACTAGAATTTCACTTCTTCCACCGTGTTTTTCTTTATGAATATTATATATAAACACATTTGAAAAGAAGAACTTATAAATTACTTAAAGAAGAAAATTTATATAAATAATGCCAAAAGAAATTTTCTGATAATGAAGATCTGAAAAAGTAGCAAGACAATATATAACTAACCAACTTGCATGGCTGCATACTATATCACTATATTATACTGTTGCAAGCTTTTTGCAAACTAATGTATGCAGCCATCTAAGAATAGATAGTATCATTAAAATATATTATTTATAATTTATGGAACTTACTATGTAGAAAATCTGTCAAGGTTCTAGGTATCTCACAAAGGTCCATTAATGAACCATCTGGAAACTCCTTCTCATTTGCTCTATATTTTAAAAATTTCACGAAGAATGTAGCAAATGCTGCAAAAATGTTTGAAATGCGTATTTCAAATATTAATTACCTCGGCTTTCGAATTTTAAAAATTATCAGATATTTTCAGAAGCAATTATTTATATTTAAGAAAATTTCCGCAATCCAATATCAAAATACAATTTTGGGAGGGGATCTACGAAAGGCATTCAGCAAAAAACAAGTTCACAGTAAGTGGGAGATCCTTTACTGGCATGAAGCAAAAATTTTGGTAACAGAAAAAAACTTTAAATTATTTAGACTTATGACATTTTTTGGAGAAAATATTTTGAAAATTTTGTTGGGTTTTTTTATAATATTTGACATAATTCATCTGGGTCTGGGCATGTGCCAGGTGCGATTTTTCATGTTCTGTTTCTAGAATAGAGTCTGAACACGATATTAGTATATTTAGCAGCCAGTAAAGTTGGTGAAAAATTAGCCTTATCCGAATCAAACTTGTTTTGCAAATATGTCTCCTGGCTCACTCATTTCAATCTTTAATACCTATGCGATTTAGGTTGTACTCCTTAGAAAATTATATTTCGTCAACATCATTTTAATCTTGAATGCAGTTTTTTCATGCATACCGATAGCTAAACCTATGCTCTGCACCTACCTTACTTCTGATTCATGTCTGAGAAATCTTTCTTTTTTTCAAAATTAGTTGCTTCATCTTAAGAGTTGTCCAGTACAGATCACAGGATGAAAACTCACCACTTGCTTCTTTGACAATGAGNAATTATCAGATATTTTCAGAAGCAATTATTTATATTTAAGAAAATTTCCGCAATCCAATATCAAAATACAATTTTGGGAGGGGATCTACGAAAGGCATTCAGCAAAAAACAAGTTCACAGTAAGTGGGAGATCCTTTACTGGCATGAAGCAAAAATTTTGGTAACAGAAAAAAACTTTAAATTATTTAGACTTATGACATTTTTTGGAGAAAATATTTTGAAAATTTTGTTGGGTTTTTTTATAATATTTGACATAATTCATCTGGGTCTGGGCATGTGCCAGGTGCGATTTTTCATGTTCTGTTTCTAGAATAGAGTCTGAACACGATATTAGTATATTTAGCAGCCAGTAAAGTTGGTGAAAAATTAGCCTTATCCGAATCAAACTTGTTTTGCAAATATGTCTCCTGGCTCACTCATTTCAATCTTTAATACCTATGCGATTTAGGTTGTACTCCTTAGAAAATTATATTTCGTCAACATCATTTTAATCTTGAATGCAGTTTTTTCATGCATACCGATAGCTAAACCTATGCTCTGCACCTACCTTACTTCTGATTCATGTCTGAGAAATCTTTCTTTTTTTCAAAATGAGTTGCTTCATCTTAAGAGTTGTCCAGTACAGATCACAGGATGAAAACTCACCACTTGCTTCTNTAAATTCATTTAAATTTTTAATAATTACTAAAAAACGTTCTTATTATTTTATAAGCATCTGAATTATTTGCATTCTAAAATTTTTTCATAGTTTCACAATCAATCTCTAATAATCTGTACAGGTAATCTGTACAGACGTAGTGGTAAATATCGGAAGCGCTTCAATGAGATTGCTGTAGATAAATCACAAAGTTTTAATGTCATTATGCTCAAGACCTTGTGTCCAACAAAATGGTTGTGCCGTGGTAAATCCATTGCAGCAGCTCAATATGAATCAGTATTTGAGTCTTTGTCGGTTATGTCTAATGACTCACATGCTGATATGGTTTCAAAGGCCCATGGCCTCTACAACGTCTTTTCAGAAGCTAAAACATTGCTTGGCTTGAAAATTGCTGATGCTTTTGTTCGAAATCTTGAAGAATTGATATCGGTTTTGCAGGCAACGAAATCGACTATTTCCACTATGATGGAAAGTGCAGCTCTAGTAAAAAATAACATTAAGCTGCTGAGAATTCACTAATCTTTTTAATGAAGTTGTGTCTGAGACGATAAAGTTGGATTTATACCCACTACAATTACCAAGAAGGTAGCAGCTCCCAGTTCGGTTTTCTTGCACAAAAGTTGTGTATCATCCAAATAATGTCGGGAATGTTTTCGACAATCGCACTACTGTTGCCTTGACAGAGTGATAGCTGAGATTACTGAGCGATTTAATTCTNAACAAGAACTGACACAATATATTGATATGATTCATTTACATTGTTCATCTTAAGCAGAACTCACCAAGTAATTGCCCTAGAAACTTAATTGATTTCAATGATGGTGTTCTGATTTAATGAATATCCACACTGATGATATTTAACAGCTGGAATTTCTATATTTCATGATTGATTTTCAAGCTAAAATGATAACGAGTTGTACATTTGAACATCTGAAATATATTTATCAAAACATTTTTGTTTCTGAGTCTGAAAAAAACCAAATGCGCGAAACTTATTTCCAAATAGATCATTAAAATGCAGTCTATTGTAATCCTCAACACACACTATCAAATCATGCTCATTAGCTGACGTAATTAAGCTCACCAATAAAAAAACTTGTCTATGAAATCTATGTCTTGGATCATAATAAATAGCAACAATTTATGTAGGATTAATTTATGTTTTGTAATATTTAAACATAGTTTTGTATGGTTATTTTATTATATATATTTCAAGAAAATTCTAAAAGTACCATTAGTTAGTAAATATTTAATGTATACATTTGTATATTGTGACTGTCAAAATTAAATGCATATATTTTCAATAAGTTTGAAAGTTTTTCTTATTTTTAGAAATTATTTTCCATAAAACAGTGAATGAGTTATCCAAAGGCATTTACAAAGGTCCTTATATAACATCAAATTTGAGAACATTTTGCCTTTTTCAGTATACACTAAATTTTGATTATAAAAAATTATCAATATTGGTAAATAAATGACGTAATATGCACATTATGTAAATTTTCAGGTTTATTACAAATGTAAGATTGCTAAATTGTTGAAGAAATACTTAATTTTATGATCTAAGTGATGTAAGTAACCTAAGCAAAACATGTGGACAATCATACAGGATACATAAGCTTAATTTAAATGTGATGTTGAAGAATATAGAAGTTTGAAAATTACAAAGTCCTCAGCCACTGCAACTATATCGGTATTATAAGTATCAAGGACATGAGGATTGAGAACTCTCTTAACTGTGGCATTCATAGCAGTAGGCTGCAAAATAGAATATCAATGTCAACATAGATAAACTATTATTCAAAAATTAATAACTACAATATTAGTGTGTTGACTTAATTAGGTAGGAAAATATTTTGATTTACCTCATTCAACACTAATTTAATCTCAACTATATCTACTGCCAACAATGTTACTTCTAGAACGGAATTTAAGAATTGTTTAGAGAAGTATTTGCAATCTGATTTAATTTCAGCAAAATATTTTACATTGATAATTGATGAGAATTACATAGAACCGCCTGGTAGATATGCTGGTGAGCACATATTTGAAATGACAGTTGATAACACATCTAAATTTGCTTGGACTGTTCTCTGCATAATGGTAATGCCAATTCCAGAAGGATCATTTTTTCTTGGAAAATTTGTTCACATTTATTCTAATTCTGCAGAGTTTCAGTTTAATAGGGAAACTAATTCAATATTTAACAGATAAATCTTTGCTAATTTCAGATGTAAATGATGATAAACCTTCATTCTTAGTATCTATCATTAACTCTTCTTCAGGAACACACAACACCACCCATTACAAATGCCTGTTTATTATACAGTTTATTAGTTTCAGGTTGAATGATGAGTACAAGGAGCTGCTTGAACTCAACCAATGCACAACTGGATAAATCAGAGGACTACCCGTGCGACCAATGTAAGAGCAACATTGACAAGAAATGTGAAGGAATGGAATGTGAGCACTGCAAGCACTGCTTCCACAAGACTTGCACAGATTTACCAAAAGAGGCGTATCATTTCCTTAGTCAAATTTTTCGCTGCATTTAGGTTTGCAAGATTCTACAAAAACCCAGTGAAATTGTTCCTTTATTTGAATTTATTCAAAATGAAACAATCAATTAAAAAGTATTCATAGAAAACGTGACTCCAAAAATACTGACATTCTCAGGCTTCAAATGATCACATTCTGACAAACTGAGTCACTAATCAAGTTGAATCAGAAAGGAATTCAATCCAAAGTGATGGTATTGAAATAAAAAATATAATGACTTTCTTGAACAAACCCACAAAATTGATGACATGTACCATATTGGCAAAAAGACTGAAAATCGCGCACGACCACTAATGGTGAAGTTCAAAAACCCATATGCAGTAAAATCTAATCTATCAAAATCTTATATACTAAAAATTTACAAGAAACACATATTTCTAAATCGTGCCATCAACAAGGAGGATAGTGCTCTGGAAAAACTAATACTGAAAAAATGCTATGAACTGATGTAAAATGGAACAGAAAGAAGCACCATTAGTATGAAGAATCATGAATGCTCATAAATGGGCAGAAGGTTGAAATAAATTGACTGTCTGAATGCATTTACCCCCATCAATTTTTATTTCAAATGTCAGGTCCCTTTGAAATATATTTGATGAAGTTTCTCTAATAGCTGTAACCAAACTACCAGACCTCATTGTCCTGATGGAATCTTGGTTAACTGACAATGACTCAACTGATTATTATTTGCTACCTAATTATCAATGGCCTATATGTTGTGATCACATCGATAAGCCTGGCAGTGGAGTTATTCTTTGGCAACAAATGTCAGTGGGGAAGGTTATCTACCACCCATGTTTATGCAAACCAAAGGATATTGAAGCTATTGTTTGTGATCATCCATCAAAATCTGTTTTGTAATTGCAATGTATATTCCCCCTACACTCCAGAGTGAAGTAAACATAACAATTGCAAATACTCTTGTTAATCTCACTTATTCACTTCTTCTCGCCCATCCAGATTATAATCTCATCATATGTGGTGACTTGAACAACACTTTTAATCAGATGGAACTGATGAATATCTCATCAGCCCTTGATGTTACTAACAGTATAACCTCAGAGATGACGTTGCATTCTAGCATTGACATTATCTTATGCTCCAATTCTATTGTGGGCTGTTATGCAAAATGTTTAATTGGACCACCTATTGGCATGTCTCACCATTACACATGTTTTCCTGTATCTGGTTTTATCACTGCTTTGTCTGCTATGAAGGAATTTGTCTGTGATATACAACATTCTCACATCAGCAAGTTTATCAATCACCTTAGTTCACACTACTTATGGCCTATTTATTTTGAAAAGTGCCCTGATTCAAAAATCTTGTATCTTCAAAATATTATCAAAGACTCAATGAGTGTCATTCCCCAGAAAATTGTCTATACTAGAGATGATGACCCCCATGGATAACAAGACCTAGTTTGTACCATCACTAAGTCAAAATATTACAAACAGCTATAAAGAGTGTGAAAAAGTTTGCCGTTCTTAATGCAAGAAACTATGCTGAGATGTGGTCTGTCGTTCATGCTCTTTCGAGTGGCATCAAAAATTCTTCAATATGACATGTTTTAGAAACCTATAACAGCATGAAAGAAGGTTTAAATGACCTCTGTGTCAAGTTCTAACAGGCCATGAAACCTAACAAGAACTGTTTAATTGCTAATTCTTACCATGACAACCAGTTTGCATTGTGTATTCCCTTGGATATTTACATATACCTGTCAAAGATAAAAGCTCATGGCACTGGCCTGNAGCCCTTGATGTTACTAACAGTATAACCTCAGAGATGACGTTGCATTCTAGCATTGACATTATCTTATGCTCCAATTCTATTGTGGGCTGTTATGCAAAATGTTTAATTGGACCACCTATTGGCATGTCTCACCATTACACATGTTTTCCTGTATCTGGTTTTATCACTGCTTTGTCTGCTATGAAGGAATTTGTCTGTGATATACAACATTCTCACATCAGCAAGTTTATCAATCACCTTAGTTCACACTACTTATGGCCTATTTATTTTGAAAAGTGCCCTGATTCAAAAATCTTGTATCTTCAAAATATTATCAAAGACTCAATGAGTGTCATTCCCCAGAAAATTGTCTATACTAGAGATGATGACCCCCATGGATAACAAGACCTAGTTTGTACCATCACTAAGTCAAAATATTACAAACAGCTATAAAGAGTGTGAAAAAGTTTGCCGTTCTTAATGCAAGAAACTATGCTGAGATGTGGTCTGTCGTTCATGCTCTTTCGAGTGGCATCAAAAATTCTTCAATATGACATGTTTTAGAAACCTATAACGGCATGAAAGAAGGTTTAAATGACCTTGGTGTCAAGTTCTAACAGGCCATGAAACCTAACAAGAACTGTTTAATTGCTAATGCTTACCATGACAACCAGTTTGCATTGTGTATTCCCTTGGATATTTACATATACCTGTCAAAGATAAAAGCTCATGGCACTGGCCTGGATGGTATTCAAAACAAACTACCATTTCTGGCTGAACCTTTATGCAACATTATTAATTCAACTTTTGAGTTGTTATATGTACCTAAGAACTTAAAAAAAGCAAGAATATGTCCTATTCCATTAAATTTATTGATTGGAACCAATTTGCCTACCAAGAAGAGAAATCAACTTGCACTGAACACCTTTCAATGCTAGACTGTATTACAAATATTTTAGAAGATAGTGACGATGTTCCTTTGCAGGCCTTTGATCTGAGTAATGCTTTTGATACTGTGAAACATAGGGCCCTCCTTAATAAGATGATAAATTGTGGAATACCAATATCTATTGTTAATTGGACAGCAAGTTAATGATCCAGTCAGTCTTCTATGCTGGAATTTGCAGTGAGATATTAAACCTAATGTAGCAGTTGTAACTGAGACATTTTTACATAATGGAGTACCAAACTCATATGTTACAATTAACGGTTTCACTTCATCTAGAAGAGGCAGGCAACAATGCAGGTGTCACAAGAAAACATGCACTAATTTACATAAAGGAGGAGGAGTAATGATATATGTCCATAACTCTTTTACTATTACTGTAAATGACTCAAGTGACACATTTGAATCATTGTGGATTGAAATTAATCATGAAGAACAAAACATACCATTCTTAATTAGTGCAACAAACCGTCCACCTGAATCAATGAACATCAAATACACTGAAGAACAGTTAGTAAAATATCTCGAAACTATATGCAACAAAAGTGAATTGTCCAACGTAATGATAATTAGTGATTTTAATACATTTGACTTTCAATCATTCCTTTCAAATACATATTTAACAGTATTAGAAAGCCCGTTACAAGAGGTATTTCAAGGCTTGATCTAGCAATTACAAATTTTCTCAGTAATCTAGTTGAAGTATCAACATTTAAATTAATGCTTTTTACAGATCACTTGGCTTTGTTTGTTAAACCATTAAAACGTAGGCTTCCAAAAAAGTGGAAAGTAAACTTTCGAGATATGTCTTGCAAATATAGAGCCTTTTTGAGTGGAATATACTTAATTTTCTATTTTAATAAAATACAAACTTGCGCGAAAACAGATTGCTAAGAATCACAGAAGGAAGATAAAGGTTGAAGGTTTCAAAAAAGCTGTAAGTGATCAAAGACTACGTTCTTTATACAAATTCGGATCAAAAGAATTGTGGAACATCTTAGTCAAAGGCACATTTAGAAAATATCAATGCAAACAAATTAATTATTCATGTTTTGATGGTGCACAATTAAATAAAATTTTAGCTTCAAGATCAAGAAGGACTGATGGCATGCCACCTCATCATAGGTTTTAGAATAACGATCAACAAGTAAATGAATCAATTGTGGAAATTCCATTAAAAGTTGTGGTGAATATTTTGCGAAAATGCAAGAAAACATCACGTGGTCCTAATGCTATACCCTAATGGGTCTATTTTCCATATTGGTACATTTTGGCACCTGCATATCATCATGTATGGAACATGTCATTAGCAAATTCTGTTTTACCAGAAATTTACAAAGTAGCAAATGTCATACCTATCCCTAAATTCAAGCTTTCTACTACTCCTGATGAAATAAGCGGAATATCAGTAACATCTATATCATCACGATTATTTGATCAAGCAGTTGACAACAGATTTATTTCTCCTATAATTCATTCTCAATGTGACCCATATCAATTTGCATATAGAAAAAGATCATCTACAGATGATTGTCTATTGACATTTCAACACCGCATACTATCATTACTAGATGAAAAAGGAGTAGATGGAGTTCACTGTTTATCTGTAGACCTTTCTTAAGCATTCGACACTGTTCCACAAGAATTAATTATAGAAAAGTATAGTAATTTTGAAAGTAATACTAATTTGATTCTCTGGTTTGATAGTTTCTTTACAGGACGACAACAACAATTAATTTGGATGTCAAATGCCGAGCAACAACTTGAAATAAATCTTGGTAGCTCACAGGGAACAATAGGTGGTCCAAATGGTTATTTAATATTTAGTGATGATTTTCGTTCAAATGAACCAAGTTTATTGATTAAGTTTGCTGATGACAGTAATCTATTAACACCTTGTTATACTAATCCAACATCTAAAGAAAAAATTAGGCTTAACAATCAATGCAGTCATGAAATTAAATGGATAGCTACTAACTGTATGAAAATGAATATATTAAAATCCCATACAATACGTTTTTACATTGGAACTCAGCCTCTGCGCAGATGCTCTCAATCAGACATTAATACTTATCATTCTAAAGCTTCTCTCAAATTTTTATGACTTACTTTTCAACATAACATGCGCTTTGATCTGCATGCTAAGGAATTAATTACAAGTTTAAATAAATGCTTGTATATATTACGAGATTTGAAAAGAAATAATTGGAATGCCAAAGAAATGAATTTAGCATTTGGTGCATTGATAATGAGTTTAAATCAGGTATGGACTATCCGTATATTCTGTAAATACTGCTGTCTTGAAAAATATTCAAAGATTTTTCCATAAATGCGATAAGCTAGGACTCCAACAAAAAATATTATAGAAGAACTAAAAAAATCAGATTAACGAAGTGTAAAAAAAATTCTTTCTAATGAATACAATCCTTTACGATCTTGCTTTATTGAAAACACCACTCACCTTAGAAGAAATTGAATACACAATTTTAAGTTCCCTAAATACAACTAGGCTGCTTTTCGAACTTCTTTTACAAATCCTTCTTGTTTAATGACTGATAAATTATCATTCAAAATTATTTTTTAATATAATAATGTTTATTAGTTCGCAAATATTTTTGCTACGGAATATAATGAAAATTAAAAAAATTTTTACAAATAAAATTAGGTTTCAAATGGTATGCAATCATATATAATGAATGATATTGGATTCTACCACAAAGGCTACTGCAATAAAAAAGTAGATATTTGTTACATTGTTTATTACATAGTTTTTTATTATTTATTTTTCAGGATTTGTATTTAATCTTGACTAAAGCTATATATATATATATATATATATATATATATATATATATATATATATATATATATATATATATCTTATAGGTTGCAATTTATTGTAGATCAACTATGACGGCGCAGATAATTAGAAAATTACTGTTTCATATGAATTTTGCATTCTATTTGAAGTAAGTGTTGATGAAAAGTTTAAGTTAAACTAAAAGTGAGAATAATGTTTCTAAAAGTAAAAATTTATTTAGAAAACATTAGTAATTTAATGTTACTCAGGTTATTATTTATATTTTTTCTTAAATATTTGGGATATCTTTGTAAATTTTTGGAATATGAAGTCTAAGGCAACATTTTGCAAATCTGTGGAAAGTTCTCTAAAGTGTGTAGGTTGACGAATAAATTTTCCCGATTATTATCTGCTTTCAAGCACCACACTCACTGCAGGAGCATACAATGTTTATTTTGCATGCTTTTTATAGCATCAATTGAAGCAGAGCCAGTGCCATTTCAATTCTTCAAATGCTCAACTTTGGAAGCAGCGAGCATTAAATTTCAGAATATTTTTGCATTCTTGAATATTTGGGAAATGTTCTAATTCTTTGAAATTTTTAAATTTACTTCTTTCAGATATATAGACTTAAAACCAAGCTTTCAATGTCACATCATAATTTTACAAAACACTATCTAATCAAAATTCCATTATTATTCTATATCTATTCTGATTGTCTAAAAATTATTTAAAGTTTTTACTTGAAAATAATTGTTATTTGTTGAAATATTTTTTTTCAATCATGGATATCATTTTAAATAAATTTAGTAGGTGATGTGCTCAAGGACGGCATTTCAAAAGAAAACGCCTATGCAACTACAACAGGTATCTTAATTGTTTTCAAAAGCTTAATTTTAGTTTAAATTTGCATAAAATTTACTGTTTTTAGTTTTATCAATATTAACAAATTTTGAAATATATACACTAATTTACAGTAAAAAGTTGCAAGAATTAATCTGAGATTTCTAGTACATAATTTTTAAATGAAAACTCGAGATTAGAAATAATTAGTATTCACAAAATTCTTTCAATGTTATTATATTTGAAATTTATACTCTACATGCCCTCAATTAAAATGCATAAATTTCTAATATATAATTTATTAATATTCTGCGTGGTTATATATAATACGGCATTGGTGAAAAATCAGCATGCATTTCTACTAATCTATCTTATTAATGCGTTGATGGACAAATGATACAAATAATTAACTCCTCCTGCTATGATACCCTATCCCAGTAAAAGTTAAAAGTAAACAGGAGATTATGTTAGGGAAAAGTGGCCAATCTTTGCCAACCTGATACAGATAACATTTTAGAATAGTCGTATAAGACTAGAGCCCTAATTAGATTAAGAAATATGAAGCCCTAACTCTTGGGTGCAAGTGGTGAACCTTAGTGCTAAGTAAAATAACCTAAGCTTGGTGCGTTTCTCATCTTGTGCAATATAGGTGAAAGCAATAATAACGATTTGCATTATGAATGACAAGCAGTACAAAAGCCCTAGCAGTACATATAACCTAGTTAATGGGACATGCCTGTCAATTCATCCACCGTCTGGGTGTCCTTTAACAATGCAGTTGGAGAATTAGAAACACATATTTTAATAAAAGAATAACTCAAAGAAAATAAAAGTAAAACGAATTTACTGAGAATAACCTGAAAAAAATAAATTAACAATACTCGGATATATATACAAAGGTTAACCAGTATCAGTAAACAAATCATACCATAGAAAATATAGGCAAACAGCTGGTAGGTACAAAATCAGTTTCTGCTACAATTTTACCAGAATTCAAAATTAGCAGAAATTAAAACAAAAATATAAATAGCACCACTTCATTTGGCCAAATTACATTTGAAATAAATTCAAAAGATTAATATTGAAATTGCAATAACTGAAATAATGAAAGTTCAACAAATGCCAATATGCCACAATAATATTACAAAATGCTATTAACATATTTTAAAAATTTGTGTGATTTCAATTATTTTTGTACTTAGAGTTTATTTTATATTTGAATAGGCTTTAGTATAACTGGGAATGCAATCACAAACTGACATGTTGCCATACTTTTCTCAAAAGTTTGTAATTTCTTCTAAAAATTGTTAACTTTTAAGTGTACAGCTTCAATAAAATAAAATATTTTTCATTTTCATATGTTTTTCTGTTCTACAATATTTTAAGATACAAATATTTTTAAATTTTTAATTTTTGCATACTTATGACATATATGCAATTAATATTAAGTGATTATTATTGCTATTTTTCCATTACATTATTTATATATTATCACTCTTTTTTGCTTATTTAAAAAGTGCTAAGTGAATTTATAATATTTATAATATTGTTTAGAATTATATTCTCAAAAACCTGGGATTAAAGAAGAAAACCCCTATGCAACTACAATTGGTATTTATTACATATTCAGAGTGCCATTTCTTTGAATATTTGATATTATATTAACATACACAAAATTGCAATTGATTTTAAGTGTAATTTTACCTGCAATTTATCCCATCATTTCACATGAACTCAATTAGTGATTTTCTTGATCTTATTTTTTAATCAAATTTTTGAATAGTAAACAATATTTCATGATCTTTTTTAATATTTATGTATTGCTTTTGGCTAAAAATGTTTTTTTTCAATAATTGCTTTAATGGTTTGAAAAAATAAAAATAAATAAATTTAAAATTGTATAAATTAATATAAGATGGCTTACAAAAATTATATTTTAAGGTTGGCGAAATGTATTAATATTTTTTAAGTAAATATACATACATTTTTCAAGCACAATTTTTATCAATAAAAACATTACTGCAATGTATTATTTATCTGTTTTCAAATTATTAAATTACTTGTATCTTATCAGTCTACACCCTATTGAAATTAAGCTGAAAATATTCTAAGAAATTTATGGATATTACTTTGATTTGGATTTCAAGGATTTGGTAACATGTAATAAACCTTAAGAAAAATTAAATATTTTCAATATTTTTAAAAATTAATAAAAAATAAATTTGCCAATCCAAGTTTATGCAGAGAATGGTCTACCCTTTTATTTATTTATCAGTTTTACAAATCATACATAATGGTGTATAGAGCTAGTGAATTAATCCAGTATTTGTAAACTAAGCATCTTTAAAATGTAAGTTACCATCTAAGAGCAGATATCATTGAAATTTCATCATCATTGAATAATTTATATATAAA
>CABFPE010000547.1:294342-316178 GCA_900660155.1 Hofstenia miamia | reverse complement strand
CAAAAAACAGAATAGCAATGCAAAATGCATGTAAAGCTGACGCACAGTGACCTGACAACCCACGAACTATTAGGTAACATAATTCAATGCAAATGCAATGAATGCAGTATAATTTGTTATCAATATGTATAGAGAAAAATATTTCAATTTAGAAAATTACATTAGCCCTATATATTGTAGAATCTGCACTAGGCCGAATCTGACAATAAGTTACTTAGGATGTCTCTACCTGAAAAGATTAGATGTATAACTTGTGTATTCAGTGGGCTCGCCTCTAACTCACTTAGCTGTTCATTTACTTTTAACTTTATGGATTTTAATACTTATTATTACAACTAGATTGTAAACCTGGATAGGCATCTTACAATAGATAATTTAGATCAACAACAGCTCACATGGCCAAAGCCCAAGGAGAAACCATTGCAGAGAAGGAAGAATTAATAGGGTAGGCTGACCACCAGCTACCTTTATTATGGAAATGGATCACAGAAGACACTCAGGGGTTTTTTCTGCAATGTTCCCCACTGTTGCTTTCCTTTGACTGCAATACCTGTTATATTTTGTGTACATTGATTGTTTTTGTTATTGTTAGCAAAAAGGAAATAAATGCAACCTGGTGGCATAAGCTTACATATAAAAAACATTACATTTAGATAACTATATGATCTTGGATACATACAAACACTTGATGTGGCCAACAGAAACTTGGAGTCCAGAACAATTACTTTTAGAATTAACATAACAATTATAAAGTGTTCCATATACACCTCGTATGTGTAATAATTCTTATTTCCTACAAATGTGGATTTAAAATAAAAAAAGTAATAACCTAAGTAGCTGTCCAGCCGTTTAAATTGCATTAAACCCCATATTCCTACACTTAACTTATAAGCACTTTTTCTTAAACAGAACATCAGCTCAGAAGAATGATGTTAGTTAGCAGCCTGCACAAGATTGGTAATTAGATTTGGAAGTTCAATGCTTAGCTTCCATTAACGTAAATAATCAAACCTAATTGATACAAAATAACTCCAAAGTAATATACATGATCAAACGTTATTAAATCTTGAAAAATAATTATATCAGAAATATGTAGGGATGGGATCCGGATAATAAGTTGAATATACCGAATACCGGAGAATTTAACTGCCGATAATTTACCGGATACTTGATAATATATTGTTCAATTATTACTAGGGCAACCCGAAATATGACTTTAAAAAACAAAATATGAACTTGTTTTTATGACAGAATATGACGGAATTTAGTTAAATATGCCCTAAAATATAAATATAAACAAGCTAAATTTTACCAGATACCTAATATCCGGATCTATTTGTGAAATTGGCGATTTCACCAGATCCATAAAACGCATTCCGGCACATCCCTAGAAATATGCAAACCAAATTAACATGTAACTTTCTTTTGTCAAATTTTGTTCACATAAAATGGGCCTACAATCAGATGAAATACTGTGAATTAAATGTGCTGGCACAGATTTGTGTAGGCCCAGCTTTGCGCGGAAATTTTCTACCCAATTCCATTTGCAGGAATAGGTATGACAATGAAAATGAAAATGTGAATGCTTTAACCCATCGCATGTGAACAACATTCAAATTTTCTTCAAAATATTTTTAGCTTTTATATGACATAATATAGTTGCTTTGATCATTTTATTTGATAGAGAAAAAATTCCTTACATTAAAAGGTTAAGAATTGCAAGAAACTTTTTCATATACAAGCGTGCAAGCTGTCTTTAAAATATTTTAGAAACCTCCGTGCTATTTTGCGACGTGCCTAAAAGCCACGGTGCCGTTTTACAAAAAACAGACAGGGTTAAAGATTTGGAACAACTCCAGGTGAAATATGATAACATTGTCTACATTGTAGATATTTTTATTTCTTTTATTGTCAATTAAAATATAAATGGTGTTGGGAAATCGTTCCCACAATCGATTTTTATCAAAATGTGTATTACTTAACTCCAGTTTTTCTGTCAAAAAAATCTGCTAATAACAAATCACCTATGTGAAAAAAATATTTGTACATTCGTCTAAAATCTGCTGCTAATTGTTGATAGAGGAAAAACACCTTTATTAAAAGAATAAAGCAGCACGTGAAAAATCAACATACCATAACAACTAGAAATGTTGACTAAATAATGGCATCAAAATCTTAAGATCTATCATCGCTAAAAATTTCAAAATAATTTATATATATATATATATATATATATATACATGAAATCAATGCAATTAATTCTATTTAACAAACATAATTATAACTATTATATCTAGTATAAACTTTTAAATGAATATATTCGGAACATTATAAATTTAGTTCACATTATAGAGCGAATTTTTGTAAACTAAGGATTCCCAAGTTGAGCAAAAGCTATTATTTTAGCAATTTTTTTTGATATAATTTGATAATTGCTTCATTAATAAAGATACTATCATCACCTCGATTGAGAACTCTGAAAAGAAATTAATTGAATGTTCACTTAAAAATATTTTAAAACCTATGTTATTTTGAACGTTAATTTCTACATGTGTGTAATTAGAATTTTATTGTTTATAATCTTCAAAGTTTATATTGGGAGTTATGGATTAATTCTGTTGGAGATTAATAAAAATTCACAATTCGATAATCCATAAATGCAAGACGTACATGTTCAATGCTTTAATATAAACTTTGTTTTCATCCATATTTATACATGTACATGCATTTAGATCGTAAAAAGTAATTAAAAATATCCGGCTTTTTTAAGGTGTGCACTAAGCTTATTGATAAAAGAAAGCGAGAAAGTTATCCAAAGTCTATAAAATTTTAATAAATTTTTAT
This sequence comes from Hofstenia miamia, assembly GCA_900660155.1. NCBI lineage: Eukaryota > Metazoa > Xenacoelomorpha > Acoela > Hofsteniidae > Hofstenia > Hofstenia miamia. The sequence goes on along the minus strand of CABFPE010000547.1, from coordinate 313,334 downwards.
CAAGAAATTTAATTATTTGATTAAATTTCAATAAAATTGGAATATTTAAGTTATAATAACTTTAATTAATGCAATATTTTAGCACTGAGCGAGTATTGTTTGAAAACAAGTAAAAATTTAATTACCACTATGCTGTTCTTTGTAATTTATAAAAAAGTTTTTCAATTTATTAAGAATACAGCATTCAATTTAATTTTCTATTTTTCAAATTATTACACCATTTTGAAATATTGTATAGCAGATAATTTTGTATGTAGTGTAATTATTAGATGCTTTTAAAATTATGATTTTCACTGTTTTTGGAATATCATTGTGAAAATCTTTGAGTTTGCCATTAATAATTTCTGAGCATGGTAATTATTTGTGTGCACTTAGTAGATGATTGGCGTTTATACAGTGCTTAGTAATTTTTTTTGATACCATAGCACTCATATATATTATTACGAATTACTTTAGATAGAATTCTTAATTGTTCTGTAAGTAAAGTTTGAATAAATTCTAACCAAAGATCAGTAAATTATTATTACTTGCAAAGAATTCTATAAAAAATAAATGAACTTGAATGAAATTTTTTGAATATAAGGGGAACTAATAAACTTCGGTTTAGAATTAAAAAATACATCATCATAATGACAAAGGGAAGTAATTTGAATTAGATTTGATTAGCTATTTATATGTATCACAAATAAAAATTTCTGAAAATTTGTAAATTCAAAAAAATTTTCGTAAAAAATTGAAAAATTTAAAATCTAGGATCGTGAAATGCATTTTTAGGGTCTATTTTCTCAATATTTTCAAAATTTTCGAGGGGCTTCGCCCCGCATTATGGAATTACAATGATGCTCCTCCCTTCAGAAAGTCCTGGGTACGCCCCTGACTGAAGTGATGCTAATCCAGTGGCCGCGACTGTAAATATCATTAGAATTTATAAGCATTCTAAAATTGGATTTCATCCAAAATGTCCTTTAAACAACCCAACCAACAAATAGCATTCTTTTTTAACAAAATATTTTGCAAAGCACTGTCATTCGAAGCAGCTAATGTACCTGAGAAATTCGGATTTTCACTTAATAGTTGCGAAACATAGCATATGCAACCCTATGCAGTGATCTCTTAATGAAATAAATGATTCTTTGTCAATATGAGTTGACATTTTCAAATTGTAATATCATAGCAACATATTCAAAGTTAATTTACAAGCAATATTTAATTCTTATATTTTTAAAAAAATTTAAAACCGTAAGCTGGGGGTAATTCGGAATGCTTCAGTCTATTTATATAAAGCACCTTCGTAACAACATGTTTATGTGATTTTTTTGAATAATATACCTAAACATTTTATCCATTTTTAATAATAGGTCCCTATTGCATGCAATTATATTTTATCTGAAAAGCCGATTATGTAACTTTTAGTCTTTACATCGAATGCTACGCTAAATCTGATTGGACTATATAAACACTTTAGGACGCCATTTTGTTTAGTTCCCTTTTGGAACTAGTGAAGAGAAATTCGATATGATTTTTTGACTAATGCCGCGTACCTGTTAGAAAAACTGTAGCCATTGATTCTAAACTCTTGGAAAATACTGTTAATGCTGTGAAAAATGGAATGACTATTCATAATGCAGCAACAGTGTATGGTGTAACTAAAACCAGTCTGTGGCGTCATGTGGATGGTACAGGCTCTGTGGGCCGACCAAGAACATTTTCAAACGACGAATATGCTATTATTGCAGACACAGCACTACAGCAAATGTGCGAATGGGGCATTGGACTAAGCGTCATAGACGTACAAATCCTTATTAAAAGTATCTGGACTATATTAATCGTAGTGTAAGCTATTTTAAAGATAATTATCCAGATTATGACTTTATCCGCAACTTTATGGAACGGAATAATATGGTTTGTCGTGCAGCAGGAAACATTAAACGAGCTCGTGCAAGTATTTCCAGGCCTGATATTGAATCATTCTTCGTAGAGTTGCAAAAGGCTCGTAATGTGTTACCAAAAAACTTTTACAACTATGACGAAACTGCATTAAGTGATGATCCGGGAAGCAAAAAAGTAATAGTGAAACGTGGTACAAGAAGAGTTGAGCTTGTTCGAGAACATTCTAAGTCCAACTTTTCATTAATGGTATGTGGCAATGCAGTTGGTGATTTGCTCCCTCCATTTGTTTGATATAAAGCTAAGAATTTTTATGAAGGCTGGACTCAAGGTGGGCCCACTGGAACGCATTAAGCAACAACAAAATCTGGGTGGTTTGAGATGGATGCATTTTTAAATTGGTTTTCGAATGTATTTTTACAACGAGTAAAGTGTGGCAATGCCAGAAATTGTTGATCGGAGATAATTTATCTAGTCATTTGAATCCAGAAGTAATAAGACTTGCTAAAGAAAACAACATCTATTTTTGTACTCTTCCTCCAAATTCAACACATCTTATGCAGCCGCTTGATGTGGCTGTGTTTAAATCTTTTAAAATGCATTGGCGTGAAATTTTAAGCAATTACAGAAAAGAAACGAGACAAAAAGGACCAATACAAAAAACTTCATTTCCGATTTTACTTAGTCAACTTTGGCAAAAACTAAAGCTCAATGTAGCTAAAAATTTGATATCTGCTTTTCGTGCTTGTGGGCTAGAGCCTCGAAACCCTGAAGAGCCTATAAGTCGACTGCCTGGAGAAAGTTCACACCATAATATTGGTCGAAAACTAGATGAATGCCTCATAGAAATTTTTAAAGAAAATCGAAAATCGACTAAAATTTGTAGTAGAGGTCGAGGTGCAAAACTTGTAGTTCCGGGTAGAGCACTAGAAAAGACAGATATTCCATCTACTTCATCAAGTTCACATAATGTAAAACGGGGAAGAGGTAGACCTCCAAAACAGAACAAACCAGCTTCATCTTCCGAAGAAGAAGAGGACATTTGCAATGGCTGTAAAATTGCTTTTTTCGAAATATCAAGGAGCTGACTGGATTGAATGTGTATCTTGTTTCCATTGGTTCTGTGGAGTGTGTAATAATGTCAGTAATGACCCTTATTATAAGTGTAATAATTGCAAAGAATGATGGTATTATATTTGAGTCAAATTTATATCCAAGTTAAGTATACATGCAGCGTTCCGAATTACCCATTTTTTTACAAAATTTATATGGTTTCATGTAATTTCAAATATCCAATTTATTTATAAGGTTTTTAGTACTGAAATTTGCTTACATATAAAGGACATTATGTTTGCGGTTTATGAGTAAACCTGTGTTTAAGATGTTTTTCATTTCCTGTTAATTTATAAAAATGTATGAAAACCCCTTCCGAATTACCCCAGTTTACGGTATATTATTAAATCAATGAATTAATGTTTAAGTGTTTCTAAGATTATATTAATAAAAACATGTGAATAATAGATTTCATTATAATTGTAATATCATAGCAACATATTCAATATTAATTTACTGGTAATATTTAATTCTCATATTTTTAAGAAATTTGTAAACTATTATACTATTAAATGAGTAAATTAATGCTTAACAGTGTCTAAAGTTATATTAATGAAAACATGCGAATAATATATAATGTAAAGACTATATAAAATTAACGCATCGTTTATGAATATTACCTAATTTAAAATTTCAAAATAAAATTATTTTGTTGTTATGTAATTCTTTATCATGCCAATAATTTTATGAAAATACTTAAATAAATTTGTCAAACTGTAAACATCAACATATTTGTTTGAGAAGAGTTCAAAATTTGCGATTTCCCTCAATAGAATTTCTTCAAAACTAAACAAGTCTTCTTACAGACGTTTAGAATTTCATACCGTCAGGGATCTGGAAAAAATCTTGACAACAGAAAGCATTAAATAAATGAAAGAAATTTTGTGTTAGGGAAGTAGTATTCCTCTATGATTTCTTCTCTAAATTAAAAAAATAAAAATTGCAGATATTTTGTAAATTTAGATGTGTAAATATGTACAAATTTCTTTCGATTTATGCAAATAGATTAATAATTTTGTTTTTATAGATTTACAGAGTTTTTTTTAATTTTTAGGAATCATTTCTAGCAGCTATTATAAACGTTAAGGGGTACCTATCTATTCACTTAATCAATGTCGGCAAAATGCATACGATTTCTTAAAGAAACCTACGTCGTGTTATCAGTGGTTAATTTTTATCAATATATTCGTTTGATTTACTAAGATTTAATAAACATATTTAAAAAAAATCAATTGTATAGAAATTTATCAATAAATTAATGTATCATTGTGTCCTACCTTATATAAATATAAATATGTGAAGAAAACACAAAATATCTCATGGAACTCGAGGAATGATTGCAGTGAGCTACAATAAATACAGCACCAACATTATAAAGTTAACACAACGTGCATGAATGCTGCAAACTTAGAATTAACAAATCAATATTTCTTCAAGTTTTTGCAACTTCTTATGTCTTTCCCGAGATACTACTAGCTGTCGGAGCGATGTCGGCTAATGACCAACGCCGCAATGTACCGACACTATTAATAATTCAAATAAATATTATTGAAAATATACATAAATAATATTTATTGTACACAGCAATTATTAAAATAAGAAGTTAAAAATATCCATATATTTTGCTATTAGAAAATTGGAGAGCAAACTTAAAAGAAGGCACCGTTAATATATGCTTCTATGAGGGATGCATCAGCTAAAGTAAATAGCTTATAAGATAAATAGAAATTACTTACAAAACTAAAAGAAATTAAAGCATGACATTTATCCACGGTATTTCTAAACAACCACTCTGTTTGTTAGCACGTTACATAATCTAAGAACTCTGTTCAGAGATGGAAATGTAGCATATATACAAAATAATTGACATGAAACGTATAAATTGGTCCATTGTCCATTTTTTGAAAAATAGTGCTAATAAAACTAATGTTAACATAATGAGTTAATTTNATATATATATATATTTATAATTTCAAAATAAAAATATTGTTCTTCAATTTCTTTTACATGGGTTATTTGAACAATACGCTTAGATTTACTTTAATATACTTACTAGTAGTCAGGCAGAACTGTCTAAATTTCGAAAACGTTGTCTAATATTATAATAATATAACCAAGAAATAGTTAGCAAATTATTGAAAATAATTATTTGGTAGTAAATGAAGAGTGTAGTTGTCTAAACCTAACTAAATTTATTTAAGTCTTCAATAGAAAGGTAAAATTGAAGAAATTTTATTAGGACACATTCTTATAGCTTAGATAGACAGCTGGTGGTTGCTTTTTTCTAAATCAATAAATTTTATGCTGAAAAACACATGGATTTTAAAGTCTTATGAAACATATAAATTGGACCATTGTCCATTTTTTGAAAAATAGTGCTAATAAAACTAATGTTAACATAATGAGTTAATTTGTATTTCTTTTTCTTTTTCCAAATAATCTATCAGCAGAATCACCGTGTTGTAACTTTAATTTGCTCATCAGCGGTATTCTTGTGCATTCATTTATTACTATAGACTTTAATACATACAGTTCAAAGCATTGACAATGATTTCATTTAATGAATTGTAAATAGTAAAAATAAATTTGTTGCGAGAGAATATTAATACGATCTAAACGCATGCATATTTTAAGTAAAACCTATTTTTTCAAAAAAAATCACATGGCAAAAATCAATCAGTCTACATCTTTCCGATTTTTGCATTTTAACAAGTAAAATTGTTATAGAAGTCCATATATAATGTAAATAAATAGTTAAAAATGTTTTCAAATTTTATAAAAAGCAATATCATAATCCTAATTGAAATTTATTACATAAATGGATATGATATTGAATGTCATCTGTAACTGACTAATCCAGTGGCAGTTCTGTGAGGACTTGTAGTTGGTACATCTAAGCCAAGAGAGGTGCTCGGGTTTGGTAACTTAATTTTTGCAACATGAGGTGCCGTGCTCTAAAAAGTGTAATCTGTATATGTATTAATGAAATATAACAATATTAAATCATAATGTTCAAAATGGTAGTCGAAAAATTATGGTAAAAAATACATACATACATACATAACTTGATGAAAGTAAAAAATCGTAAAAATATACATTGAACTATAAAAATGGGAAACAATAAGTGTGTCTTCATTTGAAAAAGACGGTAATCGCACCATGTTGCTTGTAATGTCATTAATAATCAAACAACACACATCACGGCAATTTTACCCAATGAAAATTTGAATATTACTGTGTGAGCAATGAACAGGCTCTGTCAGAAATTGGTGAACATTTGAAAATATAAGATATTCTAATGGATTATTGTTTACTAAGAGTGCAATTTCACCAGTTCGAATTTGAAAACAACTGTTTCTATCCTGTAAGGAGATTCTATGGTCATTAATGATTATGGAATTACTAGGCTATTTAGTAAAAAATATATTTAATTAAATATTTAAGATATTCGTAATTCGTTAAGATCGTAATTTCTATTAAATAAGATATTCAAATACTGAGTTAAATTCTTTAACACAGCGCTTCAATTGATAAAGGAAATTCTCGAACTGAAAACAACTGAATTTTTTATGATTACCAATGAGTGGAACGAATGGCTAAAAGCGAAGCAAGAAATGCACAACACTACATGTATGTACAAAATTCATATCCATACAACATTTTAGAATTTATGTGCAACAAAATGAGTGTATCGTCACAACGCTTTTGAGAATATTCTGACTCTTTACCACGTTTTACTTTTATGTTGCGAAGCAATTCTAGATCCAGGCAACTATGCAGATGTTTATTTTGGTGAGAACTGGAAATGGGACAGTGAAACTAGAGCAAAAGCCAAGAGATTGTGCACAAGGTTCATGAGGTTTTTGCATGCTATTTGTTTGATATCATGCAGAGTGCTGCTAGAGCCATTGATGCTATTGGTCAAGACACTCTAAGACCAACAACTGGATGCCTTTTCCGGATACAAGCTGGTGGATGATCTAAAGGACACACTACATGAAATTTGAATTTTGGTAGATGTCTTTTTTTCAGGACATATTTGCTGAACAATCTGATCTGGCTAATAGGTTAAACATTGACGTTTCAACCCCACTTGTCTGTTCCAGACAGTCTTTGAGGAACCGCAAACCCTGTTTCAACCTTTTTCGATTACTACAGGAATATGATTGCCATTCCACTGCTTGATAACATAATATGTCACTTAAGTAATCGCTTCCAAGATTCATCTTCATTCCTCGATTTGTTCTCATTGATTCCAGATGAGTCGTTACCCTCAGCAATGATGAGCTTGCTGAGTGTTCATCTCGATTGTGCAAGAAATACAGATGCGATATTCCTGCTGAACATTCTTTACCAACAGAGCTTTGTAGATGGAAAATTAACCATGAAAATCTCTGCCACGATGTAATTGCAAATTGCAATACTGCCACTAGGAAGTGCGGAAGCGGAACGGGTTTTCTCCACCATTCGGTGGCTGCTAACTTGGTTGGGTTCAACCAAGGCCAAAAACGCCTTGCAGATCTCGTGTTTTTGAACATGTACTGCGACATAGAATACCAAACAGACGAATTTTTTGTAAAAAAATACTATTTGATAAGTTCCTTTTTTAGTTTGCTGTGTTTCTGTTACTCCTTATCTTTTTCTTTTCATTCGTGATACACGTTTTGACGTATTCATTTTTTGTTTTATAACTTTTAGTCTGATTTGAGTTTATTCATCTCCCGGAATTTTAATGTTGATTTTCAAATATACTTGCAAAAGGCCTAGCCCGCCTTTCGTCCTCAACTATCTTCAGACCAAAAATGTTTATATGGTTGGTAAACACCTTGAACTTGCATTATAAAAATCCTGCGTACGCTCCTGATAATGCTATAGGTTTGTAGTATTTTATATCACAAAAACGTTGCTGCAACCAAAAATGTTTATTGGGTAGTAGACACCTTGAACATTGCATTATATTATGCAACAGGAAAACAGTAAGGACTATGTCAAGGTCTTTCAATGACGATAGAGAATCAATTGAGATTTTTGAATACCTTAAGAAAAAATTCTTTGTGCTGATAACCAGTTTGAATAAATATTAGAATTGTACCAATTTTTATATTTGGGTATTTTTAGTTCAATTTAGCTTTTAATTTTGTTGAATAAACTTTTTATCTGTGAAATGTTGTGATCTACATATTAAATGAAAAGTCGATTATTGAGTTTGCATTGCACTCCAAAAAGCAAAAGAGTAAAAAATTATCATATCTGCAATTATACTGAAAAAAATATCTGCAAGCTTGGAAATATGGCGAAAATTGGCTTAGACATATGCACAATCATACACATGTACAGTTTATTTGAATAGATGAAATAGCATACTGTAGAATCATCACCCAGGCCAAGATGTGTATTAATTCAGAATTATTTAGAGATATTGAACTACAGTTTCTTTCAAGTCGGTAATGTCTAAATAATTCAATTTTCGTTGTCTCATGTACACTGTATCTCGTTATCTATACCAAACTATATTTAGCATCCATGTAATATAAGAGTAACAGTAACAGCCATGGTTTAGGTAACTGTATGAGAGAGACTCCAGTTAACAATGGGCCCACTGCCCGAAGCGGTATCTGATCACCAAGAAGCTATCAGCCAAGCTGTAGTAGAGTGAGGTTCCATCAATCAACTCAGCTCATTCTCAAAACACTATATTTATTATGTGTACCTTAACTAGGTGATAACAAAGAAAGGACACTATTCAACTTAATATCTCATTCTCATTAATGTGAAACTTAAACAATATAATTACGCAACTGTTCAGTGACACTAACTGCAGATAATAAAAACTAATTACTAAATAAAGCAGCAGCTCCCTACCTTACATATAAGATATAAAAAAAATCACTAAGTACTGGCACTAGCTGCAACGAAATAAAAAAGTGTTAAAACTATCTACAAGTAATAGCAGCTTCCTAACCTAAAGTAAAAACTAGATATAAAAGAACATTAATATATACAATGTCATTTTCAGTTTCGTTATGGGGCTAATACCATTAGTAATTTGGATCTAAAATAAGATAGTTAATAACTAACACTCCTAAGTTGGCCATCTCGCTTTATTGCGAATTTGTTACTACATGTAGTTCTGCAAGCAATCGATAGCCAGCTAGGCAATAAGTCAAAACCCTTATATCTAAACATAACTTAGATGTATTGCTTCGATCTAGGCAACAACTATTCTAACCCCTCGCAACAGCCTGTTGATCATTACAAACATGAAATGCCTAGCTGTGCATTTTAATAAATAATCAAACTGCTACAATATGATAGGTTTAGCAAAGTTCTAAAAAATTAGAAAGTCACTTCCTTTGCTTAAGATAGGTAGTTTTCAATTAACCAATATATTACAATACATTGCAATATATTGCAGTATTATATTGCTAGCAAACTCATATTGCAAAATATTTATTTAGAATTTTTGTATTGCAATATTATTGCAATACAATATTACAAGGCTCTGTGCTATATAGTATTAACACATCGTGTATGAATATTTAGTATTTAAAAATTCCAAATTACTTATATTTTATGGTTTTGTAATTCTTAATAGTAATCTATCATATTAAGTAAATACCTAAATATTTTTGTCAAAATGTAAGCATCAAAGTTTTTAGTTGGACAATTTCAAAATTTGTGATTACCCTAATTAATATTACTTCAAAGCTATAGAAATATTTGTTAAGGCACGTAACATTATTTCCCTCTCCGCTAAAGAAATCTTGACAAATTTCAACAACAAAAAGCATTAAATAGCTGAAGTATAATTTTTGTTTTGAAGTAAAATGCCCTATGATGTCTTCGACTATATGCATCCAAAATAAAAATTGTAATAATCTTGCCTCTTTAAGTGAGCAAATATGTACAAATTGAATTTAATTTATGAAAACAGTCAAATAATAGAGTTTGCACAGATATTCTTTCAAAAGGAGAGCAGAATTTATAGATACCATTCCTAGTGGTTAACAAAAGCACTAAAGAACATGTTTCTTCAATTAGGCGTCATCAAAGGAAACCTATATCAGCAAAACATATACTATTTATTAAAAAAATCAAAGTTGTACTTTCAATTAGATTTGATATTTTGAAAGTGTTAAATTCTTATCAATATGATAGCTTAATTTTATAGGTTTCAAGAGATTATTTTTCATTTTTTTAAATTTTATCAATAAATTAATATATTTTTTCATCCTAAATTTATTAATTTAAATATATAAGTAATACTTATAATTTATCTTGAAACTCGGCAATGCTTTGAAATGATTCACAATGAAATGCGCAACCGAATATACAATTAATGCAACGTGTATGAATGCTATAAAACATAGATGAACAAATAATGATAACCGCAATGACTCTAGAAATACAGGGCATACAACATATTTATATTTTCCTTACTGTAGTTCATTAAGGTTATTCTTAGTAATTGAAGCCTGTTGAAATTTTGAACTGCTTTAGAAATTATATACAAAAAAATTCAAATTCATTTATCTTACAATCAAGGGAAGAGTTAACAGTATCATAAAAACAATGATATAAAACACATTTAGCAGGTCAATTAGTAAATGAATTCATTGTTTTAGATATACAAACCCTATTCTATTAGTTTGAATGCATATGGTCTCCCAGTTATGTGAACCACATTTTTTTCAGAAATAGTGTCAAGTTCTCGAGTTTGATTATGCAAATTTTTCCTTAATTAATTTTCGGTACTTCAATGAAAAAATATGTTTGGTTTTAATGACCAACTGTAATTCTCATGGATTCAGGTTTTCTTCTAACTATTAACTTTAACATAATATTGAAATTTTTTCATTTCAACGAATGTAATGTTAGAAACAGCTTGAAAACAGGAAGCATTAAATAATATTATTTTAAGCTTTGGATTTACGAATGGAGCTTCATTATTTTTAATATACAGATTAAAGAGAATGCAAAGCAAATTTATTTAATGCGATTTGACTTTTTCCATTATATTTTTTGTAATATATATTTTATTACAAATATAAATAGCAAGAATCTGATCAATGTAATATAACTTAATAATTAAGATCTCTTAAAATTCTTGCCAAGAGTATCAACAAAACAACAGGATTTTGTTGTGCCATAATAATTAACAGCAAGCCATCAGCAGTTGTAGCAGCTACTATAACAGGAACGCTAGCCTCTTCACTAAGCATTCGACAAATTAAGCCTATGTCAGCAAAACGCATTCGATTTCTTAAAGAATTCGGCATTGTCTCCTCAATTGGTGTTGAAATTTTGAGAATGTGAAGTTATTGTCAATGTATTAGTTAAATTAAAAAAAATATTTTCAAAAATTTCAATTAATATTTATGTATTATTTATGTGAGAAATAAATTTTTTCTTCACTGTGTCTCAAGTCATATTCATAGAAAGACGTGAGTAATGCACATAATTTATCATAAAACTCGACGAATGTTTTACGAAGAGTAACAATGAACATATCAACTACCACATAACATTAACTAATAGTGTATCAATTTTTCTTAATATAGCATTAATTTTGAACTTGTCAAGCGATATTAATATGTTCAGAGTTTACTAATTTAACTGTCATAATTTTATATATGTTTTTCAGAATTATTTTGTACAATTTTATCCGCAAATTAATGCATTGTTGTGTAGTAAACTATATTACTGGAAACATCGTGTATAAATGTTAGCTATTTAAAAAAGTAATGAATTGTTATAATTTTTAGGTGTACAACTTAAATAGTAGGTACATATTTAAACATGTTTATTAAATGTGAATGATAACTTAATTAAATTCTATACTATTAAAAGCTTCAGTTTGTAAAAATATTATTTACGAAATAAATCCGGACCAATTTATAGAACTTAGAATCGGGAAATCACAGAAAACTGGAAATTCATCGTTTTTATCTCGAGAATCAACAGAACAATTCAAATATATTAAAGGTTCTTAGCAAGTAATTGATTTAGCTTCTATGCACACACAGGTAATTCGAAATTTTTAAATATTTTTTGCTTTAGTCTTATGCAAACTTTCAGAAGCTTCACTTCATTTAATTACAGTTACTTGGACTCATTCAAAGGTGTGATTTGGGTGACTGTTCAAAATGAATGAATATAAAAAACATTCAGCTCTAAGTTTCATGCTTAAACAAAATGTAAGAATAATTTAAGCTCTAATAATTTTGTATCTTAAGTACAAATGATATATTTGGTCCTAAATATAGTTTTGAAAAGAATCAGTTATAAATTTTCAAAGTTTATGTGACCCCCACAGTGTTAGTTTTGAAGAAATGAAATTAAAAACATAAATATTAAAGCTAGGAATATTTTTGTATTCAAGTTTTCTTTGTTTTTACATCTCAGAAATTAAGGCTCGGTGGTATACTGATACTGAAAACGTTACCTCAGGTATTTTTACAATGCAGCGGTATTTTACCTAACAATTGAGAGTACTCTAGATAGGGGTGTTTTCGGTGTGGGAACATTGTACACGGCCAGGCCAACATTTTTAATATGAAAACTTGCAACATATATGTGCGTGCCCTAAAATGATATCTTTGAAATTAAGAGTACAATTTGAGTTACACGCGGTTCTGGTAGAGTCAAGGGATTAGGACCAAGGTTAAGGATGAATTCTACGAAACTGTACTAGTATTGGCAGCTTTGATTTAGTTTTTTTGTTATATATAGATATTGCAGCCTGGCCAAATTAATACGTTCCTAAGATTGGTTGTATTCAGTTAAATTCTTCTCCTGTGGTATAGATGCGATATAAATATATTCCTTACTTCTATTAGTTTCTTAAATTGTTATTTTCAAGAATTTATTGTTTGCAAATCATATTTGATTAGTTAGTTATTTTTTTAGTTCAATGTGTATGTCTCATCTTCAGTCATAATATGGCTGAGAAAGTCTTGATCCTCACGACGAAATCTGACTAGGTTGGCACGGCAGAGACACACTGTTCGTTAGTTTTCATTCAGAAGGTGTGGGACCCACTTGGCAAAAATATTCTTCTTCTTAGGAACATCCACAGAAATGTAGTAAATAGTACTATATGTGGCATACATGTGATATATTCGTTTTCATCAAGCAGTTGAATCCGTTGTTGTGAGGGTTGATCAATAGTGAACAATGGGTAAGAATGATAAACTGGTGTTGATGCTGAGATGGGGTCTGGTGAGAAGGTCAGTGTGACATCAATATAAGAATAAGGAAAAATTGGAGTAGAGCCAGCCAGGGACGCAGGACCAGAACAAAAAGAAGAGAGTGTAGGAATAGTTAGCAAGTGAGGTAAGGAGTGATGGAACAAACTAATGTCCCCTATTTGATCTGGAATGACTGCCTCCTCTGCTGGTTGACTTCTGTGTCTGCTGAGTAGGGTAAGTTGGATATTGTCCATGTGCTGAACTATAGCAGTTGTAGGAGGTGACAGGCACAAGGTGGGGAATTCTGATGGCTTGGAGTAGTCAATCTGCTGTATTTCACAAGGTGGCTTTCCACCCATAATTGGTGGCAGCAAGTAAAGCACATATATGATGGATGAGGAGCTGCTGCAACAAGACGTCATATTCTCTAATGGTCGATTTGGAGCACTTGAGTTTGTACTTGTCTCTATTTGGTGTTCTTGAAGAAGAGAGTGCCCAAGTAATCTGCTCATTGACAGTAATAATTTGAGGAGGTGTGAACAGTTTGTCCTCCAAAATGAGTCCCAAGTGATGGAGGCGAATGCTGACTAGATGTGTAAGGAGCCAGATGAGCAGGTTGTAGAATAGTGGCGGTTGCTGCGTTGGATTCGAGTTGAGCAAGTCTGTTTGTGATCTTATCCAGGATTGTAACGAGTTGCTCATCTCTATATTGTGATTGTGACATGAAGCAATCCTTACAGCAAAATTTTTGATATAATAATCTCTGCTTGACAATCAAAAGTATTTTCTGAGGACAATTTGTGAACTGTTGAATGACTAAGGCATGTGCATAATGTACAGTATATTACTTGAGAAATATTCTAGAAAATCCTGAAAATTATTTTATACTTAATATTTGCAGATAATAATGGTTGTAGGTGCTGCTCAGTAATTCACTCATTTCATATTCACTAACATGCTTTTCACAAATATTTATTTTGAGCATATTAAGCATCACTTCACTTGATAATATTACAGTTACTCAGCAGAAAGATATACAAAGCATCAAACCATTCTTATTTTGTTGTATGAAACAAAGCCTATTTTAGTTGGTCTAAATTTTCTATTCCTAGATGAGGAGGTAAGTCAAGTATTGTGACGATTTCAGTAGTAAACATGGGCATGAGAAGGTCCCAATGGGACATCTTGAGGTCTTCATAATACCTATTACTATTTGCCATGTGGAAATTGACTGATTCTATAGGACGCCATCTAATGACAAAATGTTTTTGACAAAGTTAAATTGAGCAAATTAATTTTTTGATACTATCTTTGAACCAATTTGATGATTTTTTGATTTCTAGTTTCAACTAAGACGTGTTTATTGCAACAATGTTTTAAACATGTAAAAGGATATAATAATATAATGAAAGGTAAATTGGAAAATATACCAATAAAAGTAGCAAATGCGACATTTCAACAAACATTTACAGTAATCAATACTGAGAAAAACCAACTACCATATGAAGTGATACTTGGGAATGATTTCTTAACGGAAAATAAGTGTATCATAGATTACAATAATAGAATGATAATGGTAGAAGAGGAGGTAGTAACAACCTATGAAGATCAAAACGTGGATGATACAATACTGTTTAAGTTGATGCAAGATGTGAGAATATTGCCGAACAACTGGAAGATGTGTGAAATTGAAACAGTGGACAAATTAAATACAGAGATAATGATATATAATCAAATAGGAATAAACACGAAAAAATTGTTGATCCCATCGAGTTTATGCATGGTAGAGAAGGCAAAGGATGGATACCAGTGATAAATGCGACAAATCACATAGTCAACATAAACAGAGAGAAGGTGACTATAAAAGGAAAACGAGTGAAGTCCAAAAAAGCAGATGGTGAATAAAACAATCAACATAATAACAGAAAAGGAGATGCAAACATTTCAGATACCAGAAATTAAAGAAGGAGAATATCAGCATTTGAATAATGAAGAGAAAGAAGAGCTGATAAGAATTCTGAACAAGCACAACAAAATATTTAACTTTGGTGAAATCAGTGTGGGAAAGGCAATTGGAGAGACACATAAGATAATTACCACAATGGATGAACCGATAAGATTATCATGTAGAAGAGTACCAGAAAACTTGAAAGAAAATTACAACACGATTTTAAATGAGTTAATTGATAATAAGATCATAAGGCCAAGTGAAAGCCCCTACGCATCACCAACTGTATTTGTGTAACAGGGCGATAAATATAGATTGTGCATAGACTTCAGAAAGTTAAATGATGTGACAAAGAAAGATGCTTATCCATTACTGAGGATAGATGATATGATTTATGAGGCAACAAAAAATAAATACTTTATGTGTATTGATCTATGTAAAGCCTATTGGCAGGTGCCAATGGAACCAAAAGACATTTGAAAAAACAGTGTTCATAACTCCATATGGATGGTTTGAGTGGATGTACATGGCTTTTGGAATCTGTAATGCACCAGCGACATTCCAATGATATGTAACAAGGGTAGTGAAACAAAATAACAAGAAAATGGAGGAAGGAATATGCACGTACATAGATGATATATTAATTGCAAGTGACACCATAGAAGAACTTTGAAGAAGCTAGATAGAACATTGACAATTCTATATAATGTGGGATTACAAGTCAATGGGAAAAAATGTGAGATTTTAAAAACCAAAGTTGTGTTTTTAGGAAGACAAATACAACAAGGTAAAATCAAGATGAAAAATAACACCAAGGAAATGATTTTGAACATCAAAAGTCCGAAAACGAAAATAGATGTGCAAAGAATAATGGGTTTCATTAATTATTACACATCATTTATACCAAACATAGCCCAAAAGACGAATAAAATAACAACGCTACTGAAGAAGTTGAAACCTTTTGAGTGGACATGGAAAGAGGAAGAACAATTAGAGAACATAAAAAACGAACTCACTAAAATGCCTTCATTGAACACACAAGATTACCAAGAAGAATTCATCTTGGATTGTGACGCACGTAACATAGTGATAGGAGCATGTTTAGGGCAAATGAAAAATGGTAGAGAAGTCCCAATACAATTCTTTTGCAGGCAATTGAAGACTAGTTAAGAGTATTATTGTTCAATGAAGTTAGAAATGTTAGTGTTGGTGGAGAGCATAAAAAAATTTAGATACCTTCTGATTGGGCAGAGATTTAAAGTACAAACCAATAATAGTGGCTTAGTGTGGTTGAAAAAATTTTCAGGCAACAAATCGGGAATTGTGTCACACTGGATAGAATATTNTAGATAGAACATTGACAATTCTATATAATGTGGGATTACAAGTCAATGGGAAAAAATGTGAGATTTTAAAAACCAAAGTTGTGTTTTTAGGAAGACAAATACAACAAGGTAAAATCAAGATGAAAAATAACACCAAGGAAATGATTTTGAACATCAAAAGTCCGAAAACGAAAATAGATGTGCAAAGAATAATGGGTTTCATTAATTATTACACATCATTTATACCAAACATAGCCCAAAAGACGAATAAAATAACAACGCTACTGAAGAAGTCGAAACCTTTTGAGTGGACATGGAAAGAGGAAGAACAATTAGAGAACATAAAAAACGAACTCACTAAAATGCCTTCATTGAACACACAAGATTACCAAGAAGAATTCATCTTGGATTGTGACGCACGTAACATAGTGATAGGAGCATGTTTAGGGCAAATGAAAAATGGTAGAGAAGTCCCAATACAATTCTTTTGCAGGCAATTGAAGGCCAGTGAAGAGAATTATGGTTCAACAAAGTTAGAAATGCTGGTGTTGGTAGAAAGCATAAAGAAATTTAGATACTTTCTAATTGGACAGAAATTTAAAGTGTGGACCAACAATAGTGGTTTGGCATGGCTGAAAAAATTTTCAGGTTCAAAATCATTGATTGTATCACATTGGATAGAATACTTAAATGAGTTTAGATTTAGGATAGTGCATAGAAAGGGTACATTACACAAAAATGCTGATTTTTGGACTGCATTGCCAGAGTATCAAAGAGATGTGGAAAAACAGGAAGGAGAAAAGAAAAAATTTGATTTTTTACCACATAATGAATACAAAGAGTTGACGGAAATTAATGCAGATAAAAAAGGTCAGATGATAATGCCTATCATAATAAAGGAGGAGATTGTAGAAAGTGAAATTGTTCAAAAACAAAAAATGGATATGGTATTGTTTGAAATAAGAGAGGAGCTGGAAAAACGTGGATAAACAGCTAAGCAAAGATGCAAATAGTTATTACCAAAGGTATATGTGGAAAGTGAAGGAAAGTGGATTACTATATGTACAAGGGAAGACACTTAGAATAGCGATCTGGGAATATTATAAAAGGGATTTGGTGAAGAAAATTCATGAGAAAGGACACATTCAGAATTATCCAGACGGAACAAACTATTAATGCAAGATTTATAACAATAGGAAATCGAAAAGTTGTGGAGGATGTGATAAATAAATGTACCACATCTTTGCTGAATAATAAAAGTCATTTTCCATGACAAACCGCGCCATTAGAAAAAATTATAGCAACTGCACCAAGCCAAATAGTACATGTTGATATGGAAAAATTGTTGCAAGACGATGAGGGATATCAATATATTTTGGTGATAGTGGATAATTTCACGAAATATGCGAGAATGATCCTGTTGGATTCCACAACAGCAAAAATATTGGCAGAAAAAATAATGAAGGAGTGGATATTAAAATTTGGACCAATGGAGGTAATAGTATCCAATAGAGGAGTGCAGTTTGAAAGTAAACTATTTGAAGAGATGGCTAAGTTAATGGAAATAATGACAGAGAAAACAATGGCATATCACCCACAAGCAAATGGGGCAGTGGAAAGATTGAACAGAATGATGAATAAATTAATAAGAGTGTTGACATCGAGAGTCAGTGAAAGAGATTGGCGAGAAGTAATAGAGATGGTAGAATATTTCTATAATACTTTGGTACACTCTACTACAGGGACAACACCATTTAAAGCAATGTATGGTAGGGAAGCGGCAACGCCAATCTCAATGTAATATAATACTTATGCAGAAAAGCCAGATAATGAATATATCAGAAAGATTTAAAATCAACTAACAGGAATCCATGTTTTGATGTGCCACAACACAAAAAAGTCTGTGATAAGACAGCAGAGAAACTTCAATAAAAAGATCTACGGAAAACCACACAGGAAGGGTGATAAGGTTTACACGTACACTTTAATGAGAGCACAAGACATAAACCAGGTAAGGAAATTAAAACACAGTGGTCAGGGCCATTTATCATTTCACAAACATTACCTAATAATAATTACAAACTTAACGATGGTAGAATTTTGCATTTTCAAAATTTAATATGGGCAACAAAAGATATAGAACAAGCAAAATTAGACAAAAATGCACAATTTATATTAGTGGAAAATAATGACGGTATATACAATGAAATGGATGATCTTGATAGTGTGGCAGAAGAAGAATTTCAAGAAGAATACAATCCTCAACAGGGAGAGGATGAAATTGAAAGGAGAGTGATGCCCCAGAAGGCTGTAAAAAATAAAAATAAATATGACCCTGAAATATGGGATATAAATTTAGTAACTCCATTTAGATTAGATAATGAAGAGAGCCAGCATTCGATCACCACTGAAGAGCAGAAGAGTATGCAGGAGATCCCTGAAATCCAATCGTCAGTTAAAGGGCATGACAAGGGGAGAAAACACTAGCAGTAACAGTGGGAATACTAGGTCTCCACAATCTGATTGTCA
>CABFPE010000547.1:199975-230196 GCA_900660155.1 Hofstenia miamia | reverse complement strand
CTATATCATCACGAGTATTTGAACGAGCAGTCCACAACAGATTTATTTCGCCTAAAATTCATTCTCCATGTGACCAATTTGCATATAGAAAAAGATCCTCTACAGATTACTGTCTATTAACATTTCAACACCGCATATACTATCATTACTAGATGAAAAAGGAGTAGATGGAGTTCACTGTTTATCTGTAGACCTTTCTAAAGCATTTGACACTGTTCCACAAGAATTAATTATAGAAAAGTATAGTAATTTTGAAAGTAATACTAATTTGATTCTCTGGTTTGATAGTTTCTTTACACGACGAAAACAACAATTAATTTGGAGGTCAAATGCCGAGAAACAACTTGAAATAAATCTTGGTAGCTCACAGGGAACAATAGGTTGTCCAAATGGTTATTTAATATTTAGTGATGATTTTCGTTCAAATAAAACCAAGTTTATTGATTAAGTTTGCTGATGACAGTAATCTATTAACACCTTGTTATACTAATCCAACATCTGAAGACAAAATTAGGCTTAACAATGAATGCAGTCATGTAATTAAATGGATAGCTACTAACCGTATGAAAATGAATATATTAAAATCACATACAATACGTTTTTGCATTGGAAAACACCCTCTGTGCAGATGCTCTCAATCAGACATTAATATTTATCATTCTAAAGATTCTCTCAAATTTTTAGGACTTACTTTTCAACATAACATGCGTTTTGATCTGCATGGTAAAGAATTAATTACAAGTTTAAATAAATGCTTGTATATATTACAAAATTTGAAAAGAAATAATTGGAATGCCAAAGAAATGAATTTAGCATTTGATGCATTGATAATGATTAAAATCCGGTATGGATTATCCGTATATTCTCCAGATACTGCTGTCTTGAAAAATATTCAAAGATTTTTCCATAAATGCGATAAACTAGGACTCCCACAAAAAATATTATAGAAGAACTAAAAACATCAGATGAACGAAATGTAAAAAGAATTCTTTCTAATGAATATCATCAACTACGATCTTGCTTTATTGAAAACACCACTCACCTTACAAGAAATAGAATACACACATTTAAGATCCCTAAATATAACTCAGCTGCTTTTCGAACTTGTTTTATAAATCGCTTCTTGTTTAACGACTATGATAAACTATCATTCGAAATTAACGTTTAATACATTAATCTCTATTAGTTTGCAAATAATTTTACTGCGGAATTTTATGAATATTAAAGAAAATTTTTACAGTTAAAATTACGTTTCGAATGGGATGCAATCACATTGATATTGGATTCTACCACAAAGGCTACTGCAATGAAAAAGAAGATATTTGTTACATTGTTTATTGCAAACTTATTTATTTATTTTTTTTTATTTTCAGGATTTGTATTTAATCTTGAATAAAGATATACATACATACATACATACATACTACTACTACTACTACTACTACTACTACTACTACTACTACTACTATTACTACTAGTAGGTTTTATGAAATTGTAGATAAAACATAATAAAAATATAACAACTAATATTTACAAAAGGTAAATGAATTTTTGCAGTTACTGCATAAACATAAAACCGTTTGTATCCATTGCTTTCATACGAATTTTCCAAGAAATCATATAAAATATCATATACATGCTTTTCACTAATTTTTAGATTATCAAAGAAGTCAAAGTTGTACATCTGAATTAGATAGTTAGCAATATGACTAATTCTACTAAAGTACCAATGATCAGTAAACATTTTTCTTCGTTTTCTTTATAACAANTATATATGCAATGTATCACTTAATACCATAGAAATTATTGATGTTAGAAAACAAAAAAACACTTGCGTCTGTTCAAAGGACCACTTAAGAGTAGTTTTGTGAAAGAAACCAAAATCCATAATTTTTTGCAGATACAATGATTTTGCTTTCAGCTTCGTATGTATTATAAACCATATATATATAAGCTATCCAACTGAATTCTTATACTGCAGTAAAATACTTCAATTAATTGCTATGAATAAAGAACCTTTACAATTCGCATTTGCAATTCAAATCCAACAACGCCGAATTACTGGAGGAATTGAGTTTCGATTTGTGTTATGAGAATTGCTCATAGATAAAATGTATCTTAGATACTTGTTAGCTATACAACTTCCTTTAAAAATACCAAAACAAAGACATTTTGTAAATATATTTTATACAAAAAATATCTCTCATATTAATAAATTTTCTATAAAAAAATGTCAGCTCATTAGACACAAAAATGTCAAATCATGATGCTTACGAATTTTGTAATCCATACCGAATATGGGAAAACTTACCTTATTCATTCCAGCCTTCAATGTACTATGTAAGAGATCCACAAATGTTTGATAGGAATTCAAAGATCTTGTATGAAAAAGTTTGCTGGAAATGCCATTCTAGAAGTAAATGCTGGAAGCATGCATGTATTTATTACTGTTGCTGCTGTGGTCTCTTTGGCATGCCAAAAAGAAATATTCCTGGTAATGCATACGAGAATGCTATCAATGATGCGCACCAAATAAGTTATTTTAATATAAATACTTATGCATTACGTGAAAATAAGATGAAATACATTAAGAACTACCGACGTCGCATGCAAAAGGCTGATATTGGAACATTAGTTAAAGAATTGTCAGAGAAAATAAGGGAAATTAACAGACAAAGTACTGATATATCTTCCTTATAGGATCTAGAAAATGTTTTGTTCCATACTCCCCATCCAGAGTGGATAAACCATTTAGATGAAGTTCTCCAAATCTTACGGTATTAAGAACATTGGTATCGGCATGATGTTCTATGTAACCATTAGGGACCGGCGGTTTGAAAAATTGTTTGTTGGGTCGGCTCGGTATCACTCAAAATGCCTCGGTATCGGTACCACTATGAAAAAAATCAATAGTATATATATATATATATGATATTTTCGGTATTGTCAAAATACCGCCGTATAGGTTTCGTTATCAATACACCGCTGTGCCCTAGTAAATATAGATAATAATGTTATACATCACTTGTATATTAAAAGTACATTGGAATTTTCGACTTTGATTATAAATACAAGGATGCAAATTTCATAAGGGTGACTATTGTAAAAAATGCACCTTATCTCGAATAAAATTGCCACAGTTATAATTCTGATATTTATAAAATAATCTCTATAAATAACTCGTTTATGTGAAAGTATTTATGACATTTTTGTGCGCTGATCATATAATTTTTACTGCGTGATTAATTGTCATTTCTTCTTAAGAAATTTCCTGAGTTTTCTAAAGTGCTATATCGAAGACCTAGTACAGATGTATTTCAGCTTTTCATGCTGAAAATTTCGACATTCGGTTTTGCATACAATACACATACTCTCAAATATAATACCGAAAAAATTTTTAGGCATGATATCGCGGTCCTGATATTTTCGGTATTGTCAAAATACCGCCATATAGGTTTCGTTATCAATAAACCGCCGTGCCCTAGTAAATATAGATATTAGTATTGATTAATGCATGTATGTATTTTCTGCATGAATTTGTGTATTTGTAGTCAAATATATATTTTAATTTCTTAAAAAATTATTCAGTTTTGAAATTAATAATATGAAATTATAAAATTTATACTATCAAAATTTAATAATATTTTTCCCGAGTTTTGCAAATTTTCTATTGATATTTTACCAAAGTTTTATAGAAAATCAATTAAATTACTTTGCAAAAACTTGCATAAAAAATTAAAAAAAATATTATTTTTTTACTCAAAATTTCCATTTTTGATCAACATGGGTTAAAAAGTGTTGGCTGATATCTCAAAATGCTATATCGTAGATCTTGTACAGAAGTATTTCAAGTCTTCATGCTGCAAATGTTGACCTGCGAGCTTGCATACAATACACATACTCTTAAATAAAATACAAATATATTCTTTATGCAAGTTACCGGTATTTGATTTTTCGGTATTGTCAAAATACCGCGGTATTATAAAGATTTCGCATTTAAATCAGGTTGTCAAAATGTTGTATCAGGCTTCCAACATTAAATGTGGGGCAAAGATATGTTTATCAAAACTTACATAGCACATATTATGTCGGTTATTCAAATTATATAAGATCTAGACATATATGCGAAAGCATAGGCAAATTACGACACTAGAAATGACTCCTAACAATAAAAAGCGAATATTTTTTTATTCAAGATTGTGACAGTTTTGAAATCAGAATGCGAGCATAACTTATTTGTCAGGGAATTTTTTAAAATTCATTTTCCAAGTTTTTCAAAAATTACATAAAGCGAGGCTTTAAATTAATACAAATTAACATAAAGTTTTTATATTCAAAATAACAATTAATTCTAAATCACGTATATCAAACTTAATGAAAATATAACATGCAAAATATTGTAAATTCAATAGTGGACTACACATTACAAGAAATTGTAGCACAAATTGTTGTAGCCATCTAACAGCAAAACAGAATGACGTATTCAATTACGTGTTAATAAAATGTACTTGAAATGGATATTGTTTTCTTTCTTAAATGCGTTTTTGGGCCTCCAGCATTTAAAAATCAACTATAGATTCAACTTACGGATGAATTTAGCCGAGCATCAGTTTCATGAGTTTGCTGAAAGCGGCCGAACGAAACTGATGGATCACCTTTGGTATTTGTCCGAAAGGTTAATTCCGTTCTCCCTTTTTAGCGATCGAGTGAGCTTTTTAGACAAACAACGTATACGAGAACGTCTTCTCAGGTGTGAAGCAAGTGAAGCTAGCTCTAATATGCGCATGCCTACGTTCGACCCTTCTAAGTCGTCAACTTATCAGTTGCAAGATTTTGTCGGACCCGATTCATGGTCTTTTTTGTATCTTGTTTCTTCGCAATCGTTCCCTTCCGCACCTTCAACATCATCATCAAATGTTGGTGGTGAAGCACTCAACTTTCTCAATGCTCATCCATCAAAATGGAATGAATTGTCAAGCTATTCCGAGATGAGAGCTAAGGTCTTGAATCTCACCGTCGTTAACGACGCTGCTGAGCAAAGCTTAGCTCTTCTAACGGAGTTTAATAACTCAAAGGCCCCAAAGAGCGAAGAGCAGAAGCAGTTTTTGTACAAAGTTGTAAAAGAAATGAGGAGCATTCAGTTCAAAAATGCCACGGGTTCAGAGAGAGTGACAAAAAAGTCTATCTCTAAAACCGATTACAGTTGGAACTAAACTGCTTATTTTGTTTTGAACTTTTTTATAGGTTTTGTGCATTATCTTCGTTCAAAATTTTTTCTATTTTTATTTATTAAAGTGACACACAAAAAGATTTGATACAAGCTGGATTTATTTGTTTATGAAACAAATAGATTATTTATTTAAACTATTTTATAATCATATTTGTTATTGTTGTTTTTTATAATGGTTGTTGCAAATAAATCATAAAGTTTTATAAATTCTTGAATTTCTCTGTTTAAGTGCTTTTAATGTGGTCAAAAAAACGAAAATTAGGTTTTTTGCAAATAACTTTTTTTCTAGCCAAAATAACCCTATATAATGTATTAATCAGGTATATAAAATAGCATATTCCGCATCTTTTAAAACAAAATCCAGGCTTCTATGATATATATAACTCAAGTTATGACCTTTTAATGGATTTTCACTCAAAAATTCACAAAAATAAAGGTTGGGGGCGTCAAACGTTAATTTTTTTAATTTTTTTTTCACGTATCGTGTTTTTATAACAAAACGCAAAATCTGAGAAAGGGGCAGCTTTCAAATCGAAAATTTGTCGCAAATGAAACAGCCTACTGTCAAGGCATCTATGATGAGGTCAAATTATCTGACCTAGAAGACCTGGAAGGGCTCACAGAAGAAAACACAGAAGGAGAAAACCAGTTAAACTGAAGGGGTGCTGCCTCCTATAAACTGAGAACCCATCTTGGTGTTAATGAACCTATCAGAAGCCAATGTAATACTTGTAACAATAAATGGGGTAGTACTAAAGGTCTTGGTCAATATGAGTGCTGCAATATCAGTAATCACAGAAAAATTTGCAGGCAAATTAGGTTAGCATAGAGAACCAATGGGAAATATTGACTCATCAATGCATCAGGAGATTATATGGATTTTAAAGGAACTCTAGAGAAGGTTAACTTAAAGATCACAGACACAGTTTTCTTGGACACATTAATGGTGATTGATACACAAAGAAGTTTACTACCTATGAAGTAATCTTGGGAAGTGATTTCTTAAAAAGGCCACAACTGCATAATCAGTTTCCAGAACAAAAAATCAAAGTTCAAGAAGAAGTATTATCAGCATCAAGCAAAATTGAACCTGAAATGAGTCCATTTCAAATTCATAGCAAACTTACAACTGCTCCTAAGCCAATGAAAGTACAAAAAAATTGAGACAAAAGATACAGACAAAGATAATATAATGATAAACAATCAGATAGGGATAAACATGAGGAGAGTGATGATACCAGTGAGTTTATGTGAATGAAGAAATTGACAGAGTACCAATCATGAATTGTACAAAATAATTGTAAACCTGAAATAAGACAAAAAACTATACTGGGAACAGTGATATAGGTTGAGAGGAAGAATACCACAAAAACCATAAATGTGTTTGTGCTAGACAAAGAAGATCAACCAAGAAAGACTCCAACAATAAATAATAAAGAATATCAGAGAGAAAACAATTAAGGAACCTCCTCAACAAGCATGTGTGGATATTCAATTTCAGAGAAATATGCATGGGGGAAAGCAGTAGGAGAAATGCACAAAATCATAGCCACAACAGATACCCTGATACAACTACAACAAGTGCCAGAGCACATAAAGAATTAATACAACAGCATGCTACAATAATTAGTCTATAATGGCATCATATGGCCCAGTGAAATCCCATATGTTAGACATACAGTGTTTGTCCAACAATGGAAGAAACATTGATTATGTATTGACTTAAGAAAATTAAAGAATAACCTAAAAAATGATTCATATCATCTATTGTGAATTGTGGACTAACTCTATGACACTATGGAAAATGTATTTCCAGGTGTTGATGGAGCCTAACAATATAGATGCATTTGGTTTATGCAATGCCCTGGCAACATTCCAGCACAATGTCACCAAGGTATTAAAATGTCATACATAAAATAGACAATGGTGCATCAGCATATATAGATGACAGTTTAATTTCCAACAATACAGTAGAAGAACACTTTGAAAAACTAGGTAAGACACATCCAATACTTTGCAACACCAGACTAAGGGTCAATGGAAACAAGTTGATATCTTGAAAACAAAAATAATTATCTTGGGAAGAGAAATCAAATATAGCATGATAAAAATGAAGCAGGACGCCAGAGAAATAGTGAAGGGAATAGGAAAACCAAAAAATATAAGAATCTACAGCAGATTATAGGATTTTTCAATTACTAAAGAACATTTATACCAAAACTAGCTGAGAAATCTGCAAGGATGACAAACCTACTGAAGAAGAACATTCCATTCACATGGAAATTGCAAGAGCAAAAGGAACTGAATCCCATAAAGAAAGAGTTGGTGAGAACTCCCTCACTCAACACTCTGGATTATTCCAACCTGTTTATATTGGATTGTGAAGCAAGCAATGTGGTAACAGGCAACTGCCTAGCACAGCTAAAAAATGGCTTAGAGGAACCTGTTTAGTGGTTCAGTAGGAAATTGAGACAACCAGAAAATAACTACAGGTAATCAAATTAGAGATGCTCACATTGATGAAATGCATCAAGAAATTCACACATTTTGTCATTGGAAAAGAGTTCAGAAGTACAAACAAATAACACCATGCTCTCATTCTTGAAATTAATTTGCAGGAAACAAGTCATTGATGATATCATGATGAATTGTATTT
Source organism: Hofstenia miamia (assembly GCA_900660155.1). Lineage (NCBI taxonomy): Eukaryota > Metazoa > Xenacoelomorpha > Acoela > Hofsteniidae > Hofstenia > Hofstenia miamia. The sequence continues at coordinate 222,310 of CABFPE010000547.1, read as the reverse complement.
CTAAGTGAATACAATTTCACAGTTGAATATTAAAAGAGAACATTAGATGCAAATACAGATTTTTGGACTGCCCTACTGGGAATTTCATAGAAATGACCCAAAAGAGGATGGAGAGAAAATAAATTTGAATTCCTTCCACACAATGGATATCAAGAGCTGACAGAAATTAATGTTGATAGAAAAGGACATCTAATACTACTAATAACCATCAAGGAGGAGATGTTAAACAATGAAATCAGGATGAAACAACATCAGGATAAGATGCTAGAAGGAATAAGATAGTAAATAACCCAGACACACTCATTGGTAGGGAGGCAAACTCTTATTTAAGAAGATATAAATGGAAATTTAATGTCAGAAGATTGCTCTATACAGAGGGCCAAGTGCTATACAAAGGATTTGCTGAGACACATACATGCAAAAGAACATCTGGGAATAATCCAGACAGAGCTGACATTTATAATATTAAGTTCATAATTATTGGAATGTGAAAAGTTGTTGAAGACAGAATCAAGAAATGCACAGAATGCTTGCTTAACAACAAACTACACTTTCTAAAATTGAATGTGCTAGTGGAAAAAATATTAGCAACATCAATGAATGATACACTGCATATCAACATTGAAACACTATGAAAGGACAATGATGGATATCAACACACATTAGTGATAATAGACAATTCCACAAGATACTGTAGATTAATGCCACTTGATTCAACCATGGCCAAGGTCACGGCTGAGAAGATAATATAAGAATGAATTTGAAATTAGGTGAATATAAGATGTAGCTTAAACCAGATAAAAGTGTTCCTCAAAAAACTACAAGAACTATTGTAGAATCACAGGTGAGCTCTGGCTACTCCAGTGGTACTGAGAAACTCAAAGGTTAACCTAGGTTGCAGAGGCTACCATTGTAGAGAGCAACTCACATTCTAGCAAAAAAGAGAACATTGGTGGTTCACTGATTCAATAAAGAAAAACAGAAACTATCCACCAAGAATAGACTTCCAGCAGCAACCAATTCACATGGCATTACACTGAAGCCATATCCATGAAGCCATCCTTACTCACCAAGGTGCTAATTTTGTGTCTCAAGCATTAATTTCTAGCTCAAATAAACAATTTAACTCACAGTTCTATTATCTCAGCTCATGTAAATAATAAAACAAAGGGCATGTAGTTACCATGTATTCACATTCACCAACAGCTTAATATATTTGCAGTCTGTTGTTTTAAGTGCATGTATGAAATGAAATGATTGAAGTAAAAGTTTTTATTCCCTACACTTATATGTAGCCATAATCTACAGTGACCATGATTTGGGCTGCCATCTGTTAAGGGGCTAGTTGTCACCCCAGACACAGCACAGTGTCTCCCAAATTATTGCCAGATCTTAATCAAAATTTATTAAATCAAAATCCATGAAGAATCTAAAAGGGGTTAGTAATAAAATTCAAAAGCAAATGATGTTGAATCAAGAATAAATTTTATTGTGTGTTTGCTACAGGCCTCTCACATATTTATAACAATCTTGTGAATTATTACCTGGTATATGTTTACAAACTTCACATGAGTTTCCTTGCAAAATTAAACAAGCAATAACACATAAGATTGAATCAATAAAATGATTGATTAACTGCACTTGAAAATGGAATAAATTGATACAAATAAATTGATAGCAACTATCACAATGTCACTATGTTGTAAAACTAATTTTAGAGTGCCAAATAATCAAAATAAATAAATCAAAATAGGGGCCCTGAGTGACTCTAAATTATTACAAGCATGAAGGTGGATAAGCCAATGTAAGATTGTCTGAAAATATAAATTAAATCACCTATGTTGAAATATTATGAATCAATAGGAAAGATACTCAAGGAGATCAAACAGAGCTGAAAACTACAAATATAGTTCAAGTAGTAAACTGTCCCATAATCAAATATAGTGATGGATAAAGATTGTTAATATTTTGCATTCTTTATTTTCAGTTATTTCAATTTCAGAATTAATATTTCAAATTTATTTCAATTGTAATTTTGACAAAGTGACAATGAGTGCTATTTACTTTCATCTGAATTTCTGCTAATTTAATAGCATGGTAAAACTCTAGCAGATGATCAATTTGTACCTGTCAAATATTTATTCATATTTTTGTTTACAATTACTAAATTTTCATTTGTATAAATATCCATGAATTGTTCATTTAGATTCTCTTCAATTTGTTCTCAGTAAATTTGTTATACTTTTTATCTTGATTTATTGTTTATTTAAATTATGTGTTTCTAAATTCATACATGTAGATAAAGGGCATACAGATGGTGGACAAATTGACTGGCCTACTGTCCTTTGACCTAGGTTAGGTATAAGACATTCACCCAAAATTGAATGAGACAAGGAATGCACTGAGTGTAGGTTATTTTCACTTAGCACTTAGGTTTACTAGTTGCACCCAAGAGTTGGGGTTTCTTTATTCCTAATCAATTAGGGCTTTAGAATATCATGACTCTTCTTAAAGTTTTCTTGTATCAGGTCAGCTGAGTGTGGCCACTCTTACCCAACTTGATCTCCTGTTTTACTTTCAACTTTTATTAGGATAGTGCAGAATCACAGGAGCACTCTGACTAGTCAAGTGGTACTGGGAAACCCAAGAGTTAATATCAAAGGTTGCAAAATCTACCATTGTAGAGAGTGACCCACACTCCAGCAAGAGAAAGAGCATTGGTGGTTCACCAATTCACTTAAGAACTTAAATTATCAATAGAGAATAGACTTCCAGCAATGACCAATTCCCACAGCATCACACTGAAGTCATATCCATGAAGCCATCCTTATTTGCCAAGGTGCTAATTGTGTGTCTCAAGTATTAATTTCTAGCTCAAATAAATGATTTATCTCAGAGTTCTATTATTTCAGCTCATGTAAATAAATAATAAAACAAAAGGCACATAATTGCTGTGCATTCATGTTTGCCAACAGCATAGTATATTTGCAGTGTGTTTTTATTATGTTCATGTACAAAATGAAATGATCAAATTAAAAGCTCCTATTCCCTACACTTAATCATAGCTGTAAGCTAAAGCAAGCACAATTTGGGCTGTCACAATTAAGGAGCTTTTTGTTGCCCCAGACCCAGTGCAGTTTCCTCCCAAGCAGAGATTATCAAACTAAAATGCATAACAAAATCTAAAAGGGGGTAAGCATATAAATAAATTAGAGAAGATCAAACACAATTGGAGTGAGATGAATTATATTGTGTGTTCAATACAAGTCTCTCAAGTATTTATTACAATTTCATATTTATTACCTGCTTAATGTTTACAACTTGCACATGAGTTCCTTCACAAAATTAAACAAGCAATTACACATAGGTTTAGATCAAGGGGTCAAATAATAAATTGATTGAAATAACTGCACTTGAAAATATACAAATTGATTTAAAAGAAATTGATACAAATTGATAGCATTGAATCACAAATTATGACATTACTGTGATGTAACTCTAATTTTCTGAGTGCCAAAATAATCAAAAGAATAAAATCAAAACAGAGGCAATGAGTGACTCTACAATAGGGTATACCAGCAGAAAGAATTAATTATTTTGTAATATTGGTAAATCCATGCATTGACTTGAAACCCTAAATAAGCTAGGATAGTAGAATAGTAAGCTGATTTTTTACCAATGCCACAATAGGAGTGCAGAGTGGACTGTTGCAATATTTTTGACAGAATATGATGAACTGAGAGCTCCAAATACAGAAACACAAGAATACGAATAGCCAATAACATCCCTGATCATACTGAACTTAAAATACTGGCTACTGTCAAATGTGAAGGTCAGTACATCCATAGTCAACAGCAAGAAGGTGATGGCTCAGTACAAAAAGTTGCTTACAGGACAGCAAATGTTGATAATCCAAGTTGCAAACAATTTAGGGATTTGCCCAACAGAAATGTATACATTCTCAGAAAAGGTTTGAAAATACATGTGGGGAACAACAGCAGATCTGCCTATACAACAGCTCAAAAAGCAACCTTGGCTAACAACAATAACAATTATAATCAAGTGCCAGAAGGCAAATACAAGAGAAATAGTCCACAGAATCAATCAGCTACAGGTAATGGTAAAAAAGGAACTGTGTTTTTTCTGGAAAGATACAAATCATTAAAATCAAAAATGAATTTAATTGGATGTTTAATTCTATAAATATTGTTATATAATAATGCTAAGATCAATTAGCTTATTAGTGATTGTTCAATCAAACAAAATCACTAATTTAAAGTTTCCTTGTAATTATACAATTTAACAATATAATTAAATTTCAATTCATACAGGATTTCTGGTTTATAAGTGATTTCAATTAGTAATAAATGCATGCAAAATATATTGGCAATTGAGTAGCATATCTTGTGAAAAATAAATATTTCTTCATTGAAAGGAACAAATACTTTTTGTTAAAAAAATTGGAACACTTAGTTTTCAATATCATCAGGGTTCATTTTTAAGGTAAAATCCTCTTATTTTAAAACTAACAGCTACTTGAAACAATCTGCATCCAAAACCAACTTGCTAAATACTGATCATTCAAATGAATAATGTGCATTCAGATGAGCATCTTTTGATCTATGTCAAGAAGATGCAAGCTGTTTGTGCATCAATTCAAATGAGCATCTCTTTAATGTATGCTTTTTTGATGAAAGTGCATTCAGATGAGCATCTTTTTGACATATATCAAATGTTATATATCAAAAAATTTTCATCTGCATGCACTATAATAGAGAATTTAGAAATCCTAATATTTATGAAACTGCTCAATCATGATGTTCAAATTTTCTCCTATTGTGTATTGCTGTGCCTGCAGTACCAGGGTTTTCAAGTGCTCAGAATGTTAAGAACTCGAACTCAAATAAGCTTTCAAAACTTGATCAGAAAAACTTGGAAGAGAAATCATCAAAACTCAAACTCAAACTTGATTGAAAATCCACTCAAAAACAGCATAAAAATTAAATTTTCTTAAATATCAATTTTCTTACCAATCACAAAAACTTTTTTTAGATTAGAATTATTGTAAAATTAATGTTTTTTACCCTAAAAACTCGGAATTAGAAAAAAACTTGATTGAAATCAGAATTTCATTTAAAAAATTACTCAAACTCATACTCAAAACATAAAAACTTGAACTTGGCTGAATAACTTGAACTTGACTAAAAAACCCTGTGCAGTACTTAAAGAGAATCACTCCTACTGTAGATTCACTGGGGTGTGATTCTAGTGAACACAAAGAGAATACAGTTCAAACTACTTCTATTTACAAAATGCTTTGGTCTTCATATACAATATTTACAATATGTACAAATATTACAACTACCAGTCACTAACAAGAAAAGCACGAGGTCTGGCCAATAAATAGTAACAACTACCAGTGATGCTACATGCCAACCCAGGCCAGACTCAGTGACTTTTGGTTGTGTGCCCAATGGAGGAGGATTTGGTCCAAAAGGATCCATTTGACAGCTCTTCACTCAAACATGCAAAAACTAAGGCGTAGGCTTGGCTGACTCCTATCGATTGGGTTAATCTTGTGGAGAGGCATCAGATTTAACCTTTGAAACCATGTCTATCACCAATTGTGGCCAGCAATGACTGAGAACAACAGATTAAAAACCATCTTCTTTGCAGCATCATTACAAGCTCCTCACTCAAACATGCAAAAACTAAGGCGTAGGCTTGGCCGACTCCTATCAATTGGGTTCATATTGCAGAGAGGCATTGGAATGTTCTGCATCACATCAGGGTCCAGTCATGGTTGCCATGTAGAATCACTTGGGTGTGATTCTAGTGAACACAAAGAGAATACAGTTCAAACTACTTCTATTTACAAAATGCTTTGGTCTTCATATACAATATTTACAATATGTACAAATATTACAACTACCAGTCACTAACAAGAAAAGCATGAGGTCTGGCCGATAAATAGTAACAACTACCAGAGATGCTACACTACTTCTTGAAAATTCCAATTTTTAAAATTTTTTAAATTCCCTCATTCCTAATGTTCAGTTAAATGTTAAAGAATTAACACTTACTGTTTCTAATTATGTAGGCAAACTAAATGCTTTGAGCTGAGCTATTTTGAAAGTCAGAGATGAAACTGTTCTCTATCTTGTGATGCTTTCACATTTTGGATATCTTTGTTAGTTCATAAGAATAAACGCTTAAAAGTTTTTCAGGGAGCCATGAAAAACTGGGAAGCTTAAGGTAAATGCAATATTCTTATATTTTTCACTGTCCTCTCTAATGGCAAATGACTACTATATTATTTTAATGCCACATAATAAGCTTAAACATGTCATTTTATTCAAGCTCAACTGCAGTCAAATGTATTTTAAAATAATGTTCGTAATGTAGATTGCTCTATCAAAGAAAATTCAAACAACAATCTCTTAGTCATTCTTTCAAAATTCAATTTTCAATTTGCGAAACAGTTTTAGACAAATGCTACTTATCTAGAATTTAGATATGAAGATTTTGGGACAACTTTTTTTCGAATTTAGACTGTTTTAAAAGAATTCTATAGCAGTTTCCTACATTCACATTTTATTTATTCGGTGGCATATAGTGTTGTGCAATTTGGATTGGAGAGATAGAATAAGTAGTCACTAAACGATTTATAATATTTTTTAACTAGAATAATTAAGGTTGAAGTACATTAATACTTTTCAGGGTGATTGTATAGAGCGAATAACTTATTCTATATAATTTAATATTACTAATGTTGTATATAATTTAAGATATTTTTATAAAATTTTAGTAGATTTTAATTTAACCCGCGGAATGGCTTTCATAAGCAAGAGTTTGTAATATAATATTTGCTAACTATTATTGTTATGCGTTCCGAAGTCAATGCTTTGCAGGCAAAATTGTTCACGCCAGCTGCAAAAAATTTGTTATAGTACAATTATTTGAATCCCTCATCAAGGCATTGAAGCAGCCCGTTTGCAATGTGATAACAAAAGTGTTGGAGTAGATGTTTGTATTTATAGCGAATTGATGTTTATTGCTATCCTTTCATTTAAAGTAAAAAGATGTCTGTGTATGTTACATTCTTCAGCAGTTCCAAGTGTTGCGAGGTGGGGTTGGGCTACAGCCTTCCATGCGCAATTTAGCCAGCCCCAATATTAAAAAAATTTATTTATAAAATACAACTGTATTGGTTGAAAAAAATATGATAAATGCATTGATTTTTGAAGTCTATATTTACCAATAATTTTAATTTTTCATAAGTTTATATATATATATATATATATATATATATACACTTTGTTAACATTCATTGTAGTTTATATGTGGCGGGTTTTCACAAGATATTAGGGCCTTCAATATTAAATATCATCCTTGCCACGGTTTCCAAGCTAGTTTCATTGGCTTGTTAACTTTAAGAAATATTTTAAATGTTGAAGTTTGCAGCCAATGTACAGCTGTAATTTCACACAGTGGTTAGAGTTTCAGGAGCTAAACATGTAATTATTGTGATTTTCATTTCAATATAAGTGTAGTCTTGAATGAATGTAAGTTTTATTTTTAGACAAATTGTTTATAAATTTATTCACACTCATTGCATTTTTGTTCATTTCATGCCTTGTTACGTAATAGTAAGTTATTTTTTAATTTCGTTCTATTGTTTGATCCATACATAAGCTTAAGCACAACCAAGATCCCCACAAGCATTTGGAAATTTAAACTAAGCTTTATTTTCAACCTGTTTGAGTCTTTTGTTATTAACATTAACATTATTTTATTGATTGCAAGAAGTAAAATGCAAATTTCTTCAATGATAATTATGAAATTTGATAACCCAATTTTATCTAGACCTTTTTACAATGGTTTCTTCAAAAAAATTTAAACGCTTATAAATCACAAACTGAGAGATATTTTGTAATCTGAAACCACCACACCATAGAAGATCACTTCTCTTTCATTTACGTTCTAAGCAGCACGAATTCGCTGGTTGCTGGACACTGCGATCTCTAACATTTGTGCACTTCTTCATTGTAGTTTTTTTTTGCAATACGCAAAATAGTTTAGGTCAGTTTTTGCTTACATAGAACTTTGCCTGGCTTATCGTTTGAACGTTAGGTAAGGGGGAACAAAAATGTTTTAATGAAAAAATAATAGGTTTAAATGAATGTGTTTGAAAATGTGAACTCAACGAGTTTAACCACATGATTACTAAAATACCACAATATATTTTAATTTTCAAATTGAAGAATTATTGTGTAAATACACTGTAAATCGCTTTTCAAAATCGATAATCACTTAATTTTACAAAAACCTAACAAAATTAAGAATTTTGGAGAAAAGTATTTTAAATGAAAAACATAAGTATTTAATTGTATAAGTATTGATAGGCTTTATATTCATTCTATAAAACATATCAAGCAAAGAATCTTTAATGTTAACATCAAATATTCACATTGTGTTAAATATGATTAGAAATGCTCATTTAAAAAGCTACTTGGTTATAAAGGCTTCAGATAGTATACATAAAAATTAGTCGTTGCACTTGCCTTATTGTTTTTATATACTGATGAAACTTTCAATCTTTTCTTTGTCTAATCACGAAGATTTTTAAAAATGAAATCTAAACTAATGAAAATATTATTATTATAATTAAAATTTCTTATTTTGCATAAAAATGATGTGCACTTATTGTTGGTTGCAGAATGCAAGAATAGTTCATAATCACAAAAACAACCTATTTCTGTCTAACTTTGTCATAACCTCAATAGTTTCTCAGAGAGATTAAGCAGGGTACGTTCATATACAAACTTCGTAGTCAATATACCAACTTCACAAATAACAAACTTTTGTTCAAGATAGGTTTTTCAAGATATCTTAAAAACAACAACTTAATGTGATCATAAACCTTAGTGTAGTCTAAGGAGTAATGTGTTAATGCATGCTGGTATTAGAGGCAATGCAATATATTTGCTAAGAAGTTTGCAATTTTAGAACTAAAAACTAAATGTACATGCCCAATATATAATAATAAATATGAGTGTATGTATGTATGTATGTGTACATAAATTTTCATGTTTTTGCTCATGCATCGCAAAAATAGTACTAAAATATATTTTTCTAGTACATTATAATTTTATATTTTAATAAATATGCCAACATTTTTTTCTGGTAGCTTGTATAATTTTATGCTAAACAGTTTATGATTACACTTCTGCTGTCCTCATTCATTAACACAACTTTCTCGTCGGATCATGAGCCTAATAATCATCAATGGAATATTCATTAACATCACTAAATTTTGAAATAGTTACTGCTTCAAAGCTAGCCGCAAGAATTTAATATCTTGATATTTCAAATTGCATTTTTCAAAACGATTAGAAAATTTACAATTTATAATATACCCCACCGCCAACATTTTCTGGCTCTGCCACAAAGTGCTATCAATTTATTTGCTTTATAAACAGTGACATTTTTGCCAGTATCTTGTGGGAAGGCACTAGCATTTTGTCGAAAGGGAATTACGCCAATGTATAGTTTTATCTAATAATAATAATAATAATAAAAGTCAAAGCAAATTTATTGCTGTAAATAATTGACAGTAAAAAAGCTACATACTACAAATACATGTGTTTACAAAATAATAATAAAATATATATAAAATAAATGTGTATGTGTGTCTATGTGTGTGGTGAGCTCAGTGTAAAAAACCAGTAAATGTGTTTAGCATGTTTGTGTCTCCGATTCTATTTTGTCGATGTAAAATAATAATAATAATAATAATAATAATAATAATAATAATAATAATAGCTTAGTGTATGCAGGGGCATGTGAGGTGCTGAAGAATGTAGGCGTGGAAATAAAGAAGAAGAGGTGGCAAGAAGATAAGGGAGACAGAAAGCCAGCATGGGAAAGAAGAATTGAGAATAAGGTGGCAAAGATTAGGCAGCAAATAGGGAAGATCCGGACAAGTAAGGCAGTGCAGGACAGGTGCAGGGTAGGTAAGGGGAAGACTATAGAAACTGCAAGAGAAGAGCTTAAGCAGAGATTAGTTGCAGAAGCTGAGAAACTGAGAAAGTATAGGGCAAGGGCAAAGCAGGCAAGAGACAATATGAAGTTTGAGACACAAGAAGGAAGATTCTACAAAGAACTAGATGCAGGAGAAAAGGCTACAGCTAGAGCAGGCGAAGATGCAGTAAGGTTCTGGGAGAATATATGGGGAAGTGCGGGACCAGAGATAGAGAATGTACAGATACAGAAAGAAGCCAGGCAAGAAGAAGAAGTAATCACAACTGTAAGGCTGAAGGAGGCTCTAAAGAAGATGAAGAACTGGAAGGCGCCAGGCAGAGATGAGGTACATGGGTATTGGCTGAAGAAGTTCACAAGTGTTCATGAGAGACTAGCAGTAGCATTGGAGGAGTGTGTGGTGAGTGGGTGTCCAGAGTGGATGGTAGTGGGAAGGACATTTCTGATACAGAAGGACCCAAAGAAAGGTAGTGAGGCAAGCAACTTCAGGCCAATAACATGTCTGCCAACAACGTGGAAATTGCTAACTTCAGTGATTTCAAGTAGGCTGGCATGTTACTTAGAACAGAATAGGTTGATACCAGAGGAGCAGAAGGGATGTAGGACAAAGACGAGAGGATGCAAAGACCAGTTGTTGATAGACCAGGCAGTGGTGGAGAATTGTAGAAGAAGAAAGACGAACTTGGCAATGGCATGGATAGACTACAGGAAGGCATATGACAGCATATCACATAAGTGGGTATTGAAGACGTTAGAGGCTAATGGAGTTTCGCAGAAATGGGTTGAGTTTCTAGAGAGATGGGAAGCAAAGTGGCAGACTGAGATAGATGGGCATAGGTTGAGGTTTAGGCGAGGCATATTCCAGGGAGACAGCTTAGCACCACTACTGTTTGTAGTTAGCTTAATCCCTATCACAGAAAAGTTAAAGGAGACAGGCATAGGGTATAAGATGGAGAAGAATGGTAGAGAAGTAAGTCACCTGTGGTACATGGACGACCTGAAGATGTATGCTAGTTCAAGGAAGATGTTGCAGAAGCAAGTGGAGACATTGGAGAAGGCAAGCAGACATTCAGGGTTGGAGTTTGGATTAGGAAAGTGTGCAGCAGTGACAATGACCAGAGGCAAGTGTGTGGATGGGGAGGGCTTGAGGACAAGCAGTGGGGATAAGATTGAGGAAGTCAAGGAGGGGTACAAGTACTTAGGAGTAATAGAGAAGGATAGAACAGATCACGAGGAAATGAAGATGAGGCTAAGGAAAGAATACAAGAGGAGAGTAAGGAAGGTACTACAGAAGTCAGCATTGAATGGGCAGAACAGCATAAAGGCAATTAATACGTGGGCGATACCAGTGTTGAGATATTCGGCAGGAATAGTTAGGTGGAATAAGAATGAACTGAGGGAATTAGACAGGGAGACAAGGAAGATACTAGCAGCAGAGAGAGCATTCAACCTCAATGGAGATGTAGATAGGCTGTACATGGCAAGGCATAAGGGAGGTAAAGGGCTGCTAAGTGTGGAGGAGACTGTAGAAGCAGAAGCACTAGGGCTAAAGGAATATGTAGAAGAGCAACCTGAGGGGTCCCTACTAGAGGTCACTAAGGAGTTGAAGAAGATAAGAACTGAGAGTGAAGGAAAGAAGATATACCAGAGTAGGATGGAATCAGAGAGGCAAACAAGGTATAGGCAGAAGGCAATGCATGGAGAATACTGGAGGAACACAGAAAAGTGTGATAGAGAAGAGAGCAACAAGTGGTTAAAGAAGGCAGGACTGAAGAGAGAAACAGAAGCACTAATAATGGCAGCACAGGAGCAAGCAATAAGAACAAACTGGGTGAAGAAGCATATAGACAGAAGAGTAGAAGTAAGTGATAAGTGTAGGCTGTGTAAGAAAGAGGCGGAGACAGTAGATCATCTGATAGCAGGGTGTGAGAAGTTGGCACAGAATGAGTATAAGTTCAGGCACGACAAGGTGGGAAGAATGGTACACTGGAGTTTGAGCAGGCAGCATGGGTTAGAAGCAGGAGACAAGTGGTATGAGCACAAGCCACAGGGCGTCATAGAAAATGAGAAGGTTAAGATACTGTGGGATTTCAACATACAGACGAGCAAAGTGATAGAAGCACGGAGGCCAGACATAGTAGTGGTAGACAAAGAGAAAAGATTAGGAACAGTAATAGACATAGCAGTACCAAAGGACAGGAATGTAGAAAGCAAGGAGAAAGAGAAGATAGACAAGTACAGAGAGTTAGCAGAGGAAATAGAAAGGCTGTGGAAGTTAAAGAAAGTTGAAGTAGTCCCGGTAGTAGTAGGCGCACTAGGAGCAGTGAGTAAGAAGCATACGAGATACTTGGAGGAGTTGGGAGTACCAAAGTGGGGAGGAGCAGTAGCACAGAAGGCAGCATTGTTAGGAACAGCTAGAGTCCTGAGGAAAGCTCTCAGACTCCCTGGGAACTGGTGAGTTCCCCGAGCTGAGAGGGATACCAGCATGAAGCTGTGAGATGCAAGGATAATAATAATAATAATAAGAGTCAAAGCAATATATTTACAAAAAGATACAATTAAACTACAAACTAAATGTATATATAACTTACAACAAAAATAAATGTTTGTGTGTGTCTATGTATGTGGTAAGCCCAGTGTAAAAAATCAGTAAATGTCTTTAGCATGCTTGTGTATCCGATTGTATCTTGTCGGTGTAAAAGTAAATTTTTTATAATTTTTTCTACTCTAATCTCATTTTCAAAAGACTAGGATAGGAAATACTGCTGCAAATAAACTCATGTGATCGAGGATTTGATTTACTTTTAAGTAATTTATTAAGAAAAGAAATTGATTGTCGGCCATATTTATACTTAAATGAAATTGAAGCTTCATGGATTTGTACTTGATATAGCGGAGATAATATATTATACTTTCGTCTGTATTCACTAATACGATCATGCTTACGTGCAAATTTAATATTTTTAATGACCAATTAAAAGTTTTTGACAATAAATAAAAATAAATCTGGTCTTAAATTTCCGAGGTGATATAAGTATCAAACGCCAGAAGCCATTTTTTGTAATTATTTTTAGGAGAAATTTATCAAATTTTAAATCTTTGACAATAACAACACCTAAATATGTAACATTAAGACATTTAATATAAGCTAAAACCAAATACAGGTTAGCAAAAACTAAAATAAATAATAAATAAAAGTTAATTAATAAAAAAATGAAAAACTACATCCAAGGCGTGATGCCAAACTAAGAATCATTTTTAGTGACTACAATAATGTGAGGAGTAGTGGAGATTTATTGGAACACTGTTAACAATTAATTCGATCTTGTTTATTTCTTTTACGGAATTGGGGGAAATATAATGAATTGCGATTTTTCAATATTAATTTTTAGTTGATTGGTTGAGAAATACCTAGAAAGATTTTCAATATCGCTGTGTAAATTTTTTGTGGCCCTAAGTGCATCGTTATCTGTATTTATGAGTATCATCAGCAAATTGATATATTTTACTATGGTTTACATGCTTAATTATGTCATTTACATGTATTGCAAATAAAATTGGCCCTAGTACTGTGCCTTGAGGCACTCCTCGATCGGTTTTAATATAATCATATTTCATATTATTTATTCCATATTGCTTAGGGATAAGAAATTCTCAAATGCAATGTATTAGTAGATTTGAAAGCACAACAATTTTTCGAGTAATTTAAAAAGTGCGTTATTGAGATTTTTTTTATCAATGAGGGGATCTCCATTTTTATGCAAAGGTGTTATATCTGACTTTTTCATTATCACCGGAAATTCGTTTTCAACTATACATTGATTAAATGCAAATAATAGATGTTCGCGAAAATATTAAAAAAATTTTCCATGATGTCAACTGAATAATTTTTGAAATCCCTAGAAAAAATCGTTTTAAATTTAGAAAGCTTAACTTGAATCTTACTAGTATAAATACAGAGTGCGTGATCACTGAAGGATTCAAGGATATAAGTTTTATATATAGTTTTCAAATTGGGTAAAAAATAATCAATTAATGTCGTTTTTCGAGTGGGAACCTGAGTGTTAATTATTTTTAGATTATAAATAGCGCATAATACTTCAATGAACTTTTTTCATAAAAGTTAAAATAATTAATGTTAAAGTCACGTGATATGTTTAGTGAATAGTTATTGCTGGTAATATCTGAAATATCATTGCATATAAATTTTATATACTCTACAAGAAGTTCTCATTTGGGTTATAGGTAACATTAATTAATTCATTTTCCGAAGAATTTGTAGGTGATTTAATTTCGATCCATAATGATTCAAAAACAGGATGATTTGATTCAAAGTCTTTTTTAATCATTGGATTTAAATCTTTTGGTACAATTAGCATAAGGCCATCACTTCTACTGTCCCTACTTTTAACAAAAACATTAAAATTTTCGAGACCTGGATTGAACAAATTTGGATTGATATCATTGTTTAATCAAGTTTCTTTAAATATATTTAAAATTATCTTTGTAACGATTTTGCAAATTCTCAACATTACTTTCATCTAGAATTGGGCCAGGATTTAATTCTATATCTCCGCTAGGATAATTAAATTAATAAAAAAGTAGTCACAAATGAAAGTAAGAAAGGATTTGCTATATTTTAGTGATATTTCATAGTAATGTTGATAAGGCAGTTTGTTTACGTGTGTGCATGGTCGCCTCATGTAGTTTTACATTTTTAAGTAGCAATACAAATATAAACAATATGTTACGAAAGTTTACCTTTGTTCATTGGAATAGGGGCCGGTGTAGGGTGGATGAACAGCGGGTGTTGGATATAGATCACGGCGTAGCAAATTGTGGGTTGACTCAAGGAGCTATATTGATTTGGGACAGTTGGATGAGAATGAAAGAAGTTCCTCTGATTACAGATGAAGACTGAGACACCTTTATCAGACTGATGGATTCCATCATACACAACAAGAGTAGAATTTATAGAGCACGGCGAAAGAAGGAAATGATCAAAGACTGGAATGACATTAAAATGACGTTGAGAGAAGCTTCTTATGATTTGATTGCAGTGCTTAATTGCAAAGTTCTTTGAGAGATTGTGATCAGCACAGACAGGGGTGATTTTGAAGAGGTAGATGTGGTGAGGTGTGAATTCTTCCTGGAGGAAGAAGAGAACAGCAAGCACTGAACCTTGAGGAGCAGCACTATTTACAAGGGCAGTAGATTAGATAGCCGCGTTGATTTTGATACACTGACGAAGATTGGACAGGTAAGACTGAAAACGGACAATGAAATCAGCATCAAAGCCAAATAAATTTAATTTGTCAAGAAGAATAGAATGTGGAGCCGTCAAGAAAGATAATGCAATCAGGATCATTATGATCAGAGTATAAATAGCAGTTTTAAATCAAAGTGAGAAAGTTAGTGAGGATAGGGCGACTCGGAAGGTTACCAATGTTGAGAAGAGGAGATGAGTTCACGAAAGGCAAGGAGCTCAAAGATAATTAAAAACAGAGAAAGAATAGCTATTGGACGGTATGAAGTGTCTTGAGAGGAGGAAAGCTGATTGGATTTTAACAGTGGAGAGATCCAAGATGTTTTCCAGCAAGGTGGAAAACGCTTAGAGGCGCAAATGTAAGACAAGAGATACTTTAGATGGGTGGAAAGCGTAGAGGAAATTTTGTGAATTTTATGAAGAGAGAGAGACCGCAACATTTTACAAGAATTGGTGTTCTATTTGAAATGCTTTGTTCGAAATTAGAAGATTCACCATTTTGCATGTGTCAAGAATAAGTCATCGAAAATTCACAAATGAATCGGGCGGGTTGCATTTAAATAATTTCGAAATACGCAAATTTATGATTATAATCCCTATTCACATTAAAAACACATTATTCTTAGACATACTTTTTTGGTACATAGTGAAATATCTCGTCCTAAGTATGTTTTAACTCCTGTAATGTGTAGTATTTAAATCAATAATTTGGCTATTCAAATTGCTTATTTGTATTTGCATAATTTTTTGGAAATATTGATTGATAAATTATTGAAACATCAACCAAATTTATAATTTCAAATTCTTGCTATAAATTTTTTTGCATATGATTGAACTATATAATGCGCTGCAAGGTCATACTGCAAATTGCTTCTATTTTTCAACGAAAACAATATTTTGTTGCATGAAATTTTCAAATTAAACAAATTTTTTGGTTTCAATTTTATGTAAATTTGAATTCAAAGATGCTTTAAGATATAAAATTTGTTTTGTTTTGCCTCTGCATTGCATTTGCTGCGGTCGGTTGTTTGAATTCTGACTTTGTGCATTGTCTGCCAAAATTGGGGTTTCTTTGAACGTATTCAAATTGGGTCTCATGTACCTAAGATTTTCATGTGAAATGATGATAAATTTGCAAAGATATTGAAATTCAATTCCTAATGAAGTCTCTCAATTTTGAATTTTGTAAAAATCAGTGTGCAAGTATCTACATCTACAATATATTCTGCGTTCAAAGTAGCTCCGCGCAAAGTGTTATGTTCACTATCACATTTAAAAGGCAATAACTGTGGAAGAAATAAATATAATCCCTAATAGTATGCTAAAAACAGACTTCAAATTATAACCCCATTTCCAGTGAGTTTTCTGCAAGGCTTAATCAAATTTTTTACATGCATAATGTAAAGTGTTCAAAGTAACCCCGCTTTACGTACCTGTTTTATACTAAATGCAGTTTTTCCTGTCCAAATATCCTAAGTGACATTAAATTATTCGAACATTGCATTCAATTATCCGAAATGTATATAAAGTAGCGTTCAGACCTACAACTTTGTTCACAACTTTTTGGAAATTAAAATATTCGCAACAAAATTTTATCGCGTTCAGACCTACAACTTTGTTCACAACTTTTACTTTAGATTTAATTAAAATTTTTAAAGCTAATGTATTTTATTTCAAAGTAATTTCGTTTAATAAACAAAAATTCAATAACAATATGCAAATCTAATAGTTGATAACGTGGAGTTTATTTCGTACTCCATGGTTTTGCGTCTGTAGTCTGTCTACACAAGTGGTTGTTTTCACCTCCTGTTTATTTCGTAAATTTTAATGAGCAAAAGTTTGTTTTCAGGGATTTAAGGATTAAAAGATTATAAACAGACATAATTTTAACTGCAATTTAATAAACACTAAGGGCCCGAAAAATTTAATTCTGATGTAAGATTCGGAAATTTTGACACTAGAACAGCGAATACTCCTTGAGAATAAAGTTAATATCAAAATGAAACAAAATTTCTATAAATAGCAAATTTAATAAGATTATCAACATAATTAGAACTAGAAAAGCACTCGGAGAGCGCAGACCTCCGCCACGCAGCTTGTGTCGCCCAGATCAGCACCAAAATTTAATGAATTCCTCCTTGGGCGGACATTATTGAATCAAACAATTTTGCACTAGTGTTTGCATTAAATAGGTTCAAAAGTTTGTTCTATATGTAAAATGTTATGTAGAAGAGAATGAAAGTGATCCGAAGTCGATCCGATTATTTTTAACTGCACAATCAACGTTTTATTAAGGGCCATTCCCGTAAAAAATTTTTATTAGGGCTATGACATTGCGAAAACCCAAGAGCCGATATTCCCCCGGCTGGGAAAAATTATTACTTCAAGAACCAATCTAAGTGTGAGAAAAATTATTCAAATGCGTAGATTGTTGTATGTAATGATCTACTTTATCATTTAACAGTTAGATATACTACTATTCAATAAGAAATTACAATAAAATATTCAGCGCCACTATAATAGGTCATTTTGGCAAAATTTGGAAGCCCCTATCTCCTAAGCTAACGCCCCTATCATACTCAAACTTACTGCACATTTGAAGCATTGCATAGCGAAGATACACACCAAGTTTCATTGAAATCGGATAAAAACTGAAGCCAAACAATGCAAATGGCGCTGAATACTATGGAGAGGTCGCTGAATACACCAAAATCCCTGAAAATAATCAGTACTGCTTTAAAAGCAATACAGTATACGCAATGTTTTGGGAGATAAGAAAGTGACTTAATCAACGTTAATCATGAAAAATAAATGTATGCAAGCTTCGGATTTAATGCAGAAGTAGGATAACTGAATGCATTCTACGGTATGTATAGTTCCGATAATTTCTTGTAAAGTTCCGGTAATTGCAGGTACACTTCAGATGTTTGGACGTGAAAATTGTAGTAGTAGTAGGCAAAATTGTGCTTTTTGGATTATTCTAAAATCTGAAGCCAAACGGGGATATATAATACATACGCTTGCATTTTTTAAAGAGCGCGGTTTGCTTGCTGGGCTAAGAAAACAATCAGTAATACATTTTCAAATGAAGAAATGAAATTATAATCCTATAAAATGCCAGACAAGTTTTCCTTTTTCCTAAAGCATTCTACCTCAACGCTTGGAAACACCCTCCTAACTTTAGTTTTTTTGACAGGAGACTTCTGTCTTGTCCTTTGGGAAACACCTCTAACTCACTCCAAAATTGCATACACATTATTCCTAATTCGCTCTCGGTAAGAACATACTAAGCGGGAGATGTATGCAAGTGCAAAAATGCAATACATAGTTTTTAGAATTTCATATGCTCTTTTAAAAGTAGCTGTAGATATATTGCTAAATTTTATTTTTTCCTTGGAAGTTTATCTTTATTTTGTTTTAGTTATGAAACCGAAGAACAATAGGCAACAAAAGAATAATCCTAAAAAATATGGAAAACAGCATACCAAGATTAAAACTAGTTTAGCAAGTGAAAAGCTCAAGTTTATTAAGAAGCCTTTAAACTGCAAAACAATTAGAAGTCAAGGTAAAAAACTTACAAATAAGGATATTCGTAACTACAAATTTTCTAGCAAAAAAGAAGATCCCAATAAAGCTGTACGGCGTAGTATAATAGAGAAACTTAAAACTGGTGTTCCTAAAAAGAAATTGCGGAAACGTTTAAAGAAAGAATTGAAAGATCCTGCCGGTTTTAAGATTTCCTTGCAAATTAAAAAACGTTGGGAGCATTTACGCGATATTTCTGCATCTAGTGAAAAGAAGAATGCCAATGCGAAGCAACTGTATGAGAGTGTAAAACCAAATTTGATTAAGTATTCTCATTCTCATGATATGTCCAGAGTTATTGAAACGTGTCTGAAATATGGTGATACATCTCTTCGTTCTTCAATTTTCCAACAACTTAAATCAGAAATACTTACTTTGTCAGTGTCTAGATATGGTAGATTTCTTGTTAAAAAGTTGCTAACATATTGTGGACAAGAAGAAAAACTACATGTGATTTCTCAATTTCAAAAATCTATAAGAATGTTGATAATGCATTCGTATGGATGTGAGCTATTGGACACTGTCTATGTTGATCATGCAACTTCAAAACAAAAACTGGACATGATACAAAATTTATATGCACCGCATTTGATTAAACTTAAATTAGGTAGCGCTGACAAAGTTGAAGTAATGAATTTAAAGGAATTTGTTATAAAGCATTCTTCATCCAGAGATTTTTTGATGACGCAATTGCGAGATTTGATTACTAAAATTCAGAGTAAAGCGTTATTTCAGTACAGTATCACACATAGGTTATTTCTTGAATACTTCAAAGCTGCTAACGACGCTGAAGTCCAAGATCTTGCTCCCATTTTCAAGGAGCATTTGCAAGAAATTTTGCATACGTCAGATGGCTCTCAAGTAACTAACTACGTGATTGCTAATTGCAATGCAAAAGATCGCAAGGTTATTATTAAGGCATTTTCTAGTTTTGTTCCTAAAATTCTGAAAGAAGAATTTGGACATCGAGTGCTTTTAACTTTATTCTGTTGCGTTGATGATACCATTTTATTACGTAAGTGTATTGTTAATCAGATTTCTTCAAATCTTTCTGATTATATTTCTGATAAACATGCTAAGCGGGTGGTATTGTTTTTAATAAATCCCTTGGATACACACTATTTTTCTAAAGAAGAAAGGCTGCAACTATTGAATTTTCAAAAAAATGAATTCACCAAAAAAGATCAAATGCGACGCTCAAAAGAACTTTTTGAGTCAATAAATGCACCGTTACTGAAGTATACCACTGAAAACTTGGAGTCCTTTTATACGGATAAGAAAATGGTATTCTTTATAGTAAGTATTTGTGAAAGCCAAATTGTTGATGGAAAAGTTAAGGACTTTATTTTAGACAGTATTGTAGAACTTTGCTCAATCGATTTCTTTCCAGCCATCACCGATGACAAGCTGGAAGACATGCATATTGTGGAGAACCCATTCACCAATTTATTGCTGAAAACATTATTGAAAAAATCAAATTTGGCAGACAAGATTTTATCCAGTTTGTCGCCAGAAACTTTATGTTCTTGGCTCAAATGTAACAGAGGATGCTTGCTATTAACGATTTTATCAGAGAGAAATGAAGAAAAAATGCGCGAGGTGCTGGCAACAAAAAGGAAATCTATCCTAAAACTGACATTTCCAGCATCTGAAAGGCTAAAAGAAATTTGCAATGGTTATAAATAAATACTTTCTGGCTGCTTTTTTTAATTTCCAAAAAATATAATATGTATATAACAGTTTTTCATTTAAATTGTTGACAAAGCATCTTAATCACAGAACTCTTTTTCAAATTCTATAGTATTTTAGTGATGTATTCGGAATTTAAATCATATCTCAATACCATTGTATGATTCTGTATTTACTTCAGTTTTAAGATGTCATCTATATGCATTTACAGGCTGAATTCCTATTTTTGTTCAATAGGTAAATTATTCAATTGTTGCTTCTGTTTTAGTTTCAGATGGCTGAAAATGAAATGTCAGAGTCCTTTGATATAATCAAAGGCTCTGAATCAATGTTTGGCGCGGGTGATGATATTGTTGAAGGTGAATCTCGTGATGAAGCTAAAGCTCCAATTCAGGAAACACAGCCAGAACCCGAATTTGCATCGATGTAAGATTATCCATTATTTAAAATGTGAACTATTCACTTCACTCATCTACTAGTAAACTTTTACTAGTTAAATGCAATTTTGAAAAAATTAATTTTACAAAATGTAAGAAAGAATTTGCGATATGTTATGAAATTAATACTGTATCCTTTTCAATTTAATGGTGAAAGCACTTAGACAATTTATGCGGTCCATGTAAACTAGAGTATCTCAAAAAAGGATGTAAATATATTTAAATTCTTCATCTGGAAAAACAAAATTGACCATTGTACCGATTTGCCAATATGCGACTAAATCACAATTTTGCCATCATTGTTAAGTATAACCAATACGAAACAAGAATAACGTTTTCTGAGGAATAACTTCGTTTGAGATAAGCCAGTTTGCATTGCATGGACAGCATATGCCTTTAGGAATATTCGATCCCGCCTGACTAGGGGTATTCTTTCTTCAGATTTAAGTTGAATTTTAAAAACGATTTTTTGGGATTCAACTAGTAAGAACCAACATAAATTAGAATTGATTAACAACTTTAAATGTCAACTTCATGTATTATCATAGCATGCTGTTTGTGAACAAAACGTTTTTTGAAATGGGATTTGTAATGGCTATTGGCCTATAGTTAGTACCAATGAGTGGGTTACCTGTTTTATAGACTGTAGTAATATCAGAAGTTTTCAAAATTTGTAGGAAAGGGTGATTTTTGATGCGTTGATTGAATATTAACAGCAGAAATTCGTTAAATGTCAACTTAAATTCTTAGTAATGAAAATGGGAATATTCTGTGACTTATTTGAATCTAGCATTGAAACTGCACCTAATAGCTGTTTATTTGTAATGAAAGAAAAAATAAACATGGACTTTAGATATTGTGGAATTTCTAATTTTTCTTTGGGACCATGGTAATTTCCTAGATTTTTAAAAACGTTAAGATGGTTAGCTAGAGTTGTTTTACAAGTAGTGGTGGTACCCTCTATTGACAACCCTTTTTATTTAAAAACCCCTGGTCTTTGGACTTGCCTAGCTTGCTGAAGAATTCCTGTAAATATTTCTCATGTAATAATAATAATAATAATAAATGACTTTATTTAGCCGCTGAAGGCATACACAACAAGAAAATAAAAACAAGTCAAGTTTTACGGCAGCGAGGACAGTCACAGGAGATGAAATAGGAGCAAATGGAAGAGTAGGCGAAGTCGGAGAAGGGCTCAGCAAAGAGGAAAGCCATCAAAGATTTCTTGAAGCTCGGTGGTGGGGAAAAGAAATCAATCGCTGTTGGAGGGTTGCGAGTCAAGATGTAATTAGCAGCAGTACAAGCACGATTGAAAAA
>CABFPE010000547.1:144849-158039 GCA_900660155.1 Hofstenia miamia | reverse complement strand
TTTATATATTAATTATAGATTTAAACGCTTCATCCAAGGGAACAATTGGATCTTCAATTTATATATATATATATATATATATATATATATTAGATGCTTACAAGCAAGCATTCGCTCACCATGAATAAAAAAGGGGTAGTGTATTTTTAAGTTAAACATAATTCCACTAAAATAATGAAATTTATCTTTAGCTGGTAGTTTTCTCTTCATTTTATTCTTTTGCGAAGTTCACTTTCTGACCACCCTAGTAATATGCAATTCCTTCTGAGAATTCTATGTTATTTTGATGAATAAGATCTAGATGAGAAGATGTGTTTAGACATTTTTTTATCGTAGAAACCCTTTGGAAAATATTGAAATCCTTGGAATTTAAATATTGTTCACTTTTTTTAAAGTTTCGTGACATTTTTTAACTCTTGGTAAACTTTTGATTTGCTGTCTTCTTATTTATAAATATTTATCTTTAGCTCAAACAAATGCTTCTTGTTGTGTATAATTAACAACTGCGACAAATGTTGCACATCCTTAAAACTATACAGCTAATAATTCTTCAAGAAAATTAATGCAATGGCTATAAAATTATCATATTTCTTATGTAGCGCACATAGTTGTGAAACGATTTCTAGTGCGCTAAAAGTAACGTAACGAAAAAATTAGTTTGTCAAATATTGAGTTCAACTCGAAGAGTTCTGTTTTCAATATTTTTTAAGTCTTGATGATGTTTTCGCATTTGTGGTATTTACAGTGTTGAACACATTAACACCAGCAGCAGTGATGACCAGTTTAAACCTATAAAAACTTTAGGGAAAAGTTTAAACTGAACACATTTATTTAAACTGTAGTTTAAACATACAAAAGTACATTTAAACGTCGCTTAAACTTTGGGTCATTTAAGAACTCATAATCAGGCGATCGTGATTTTTTTCATAGAGTTGCGATTTCGGCGGGAAATATAAAAAATATATTCTGCCTGTTATCAATCTTTCTGAAAAATTTGCCAAATACTCCCACGCGCTAATAGGTTGAATTAAGGCTAAAATATAAGCTGCAGTTTAAACTTTGAAGTTTAAATCATTGCCACATTTATATAAACCTAAAGTTTAAACGTAGTTTAAACGGAAGTTTAAATTGGTCATCACTGACCAGCATTTGAGATCGACTTGTGATTGTATCATAGATATGTGACTAGAATTTATTGTGCCTCATTTTGGAAAAAATACAATTTTTCTTGGTCCTGAGACCCTCTAATAACGTCATTGTTCAAGTGTCTCAATTTTTGAAAATTTCTAAAAACAAATATTTAGTGGCTATATATCATATACTGTTTAGAAGGTAATCAGCTGGGAATCAAGTGAATCTAAAACCAACTTCTTATTGCTTCTGAGCATAAGTTTTGTGAATGTTTAAAATACAAGTACATGTATAATTACACTTCATTTTCTCCGCAATTTGATACGGGAAGAAATCGGGAATGAAAGCATAGATGAGCTATTACAAAAATCATACAAATCCTTCAATCTCTCTAAATTTGTTTTAGTAAATATCTTTCATAGCGAACTGATATTTATGGAATTTCAGCATTATTTGCGTAAATGTGATCTACGTATGCACCCTGCAGGAATAAAGTTAATCAAGAAAAGTCGAATTTATGTACAAATCATTTTTCAGTGTATCTAGTAACTGACATATTATGAATTTGCATTATTGCATAGTATTTCTTTCTTCAATCTTTGTTTTGATTCATTGTTTAGTTTCGGTGTGTTATGAATTGAATTTTGTTTAGATACGCTGAAGAGGCTTACTTGGATTCGTTCTTTGGCAAGGGATCTGGCCCCGTTTATCTCACTAATCTCTCCTGTATTGGGTTTGAGACAGATATCACCCAGTGTGATTACGATCGATTGACAGATGAGAATTCTAGTGAATACTGTCTCAGTCACGAGCATGATGCTTCCGTCAAATGCAACAATTACAAGGTTTCACATCAAATCTTCATCATTCTACAAGATATTCATTTCCATTTCATCAATTCTTCTGTATCACTCATTTGTGCTAAAACTTATTTACCTGTTCCTTTAAGTGAATCAGCTTTAGGCCGCGCGCAGACATTAAGGAGATGTTACCATCGAATGTATACAGGTCGTAGGTAATTGTCCGCAGCATCGATAATGATGTAGTGCCCTGCGGGTACGCGACATTTCGAGTTTTTCGAACCAACTCGTCATTATCTGGAATTTTTGCATGTAATGTCAAAGAGTCAAACAAACGACGTGTCATTATTTATCTCAAATTGTAAACTATCAGGCTGGATTCTCTCATTTAGCTTAACACGTATTCCTGTCGCACATTTATATAGGGTAGCACAGTTATATATAGCTTAGCCTAAGAATAAGTTTACATTTAAATATAATTGCAATTTGACTCGAGCCTGGAAAGGTCAACTCGCAAGGGCCTATAATGAGGTTACAAATAACTGATTTTTTAGGAGTTTTAATAGCAGCTGCAAATACTACTTGTTTTGTAAGCAAAGATGTTGCTCATCATTGAAAAGGGACCTTTCGGTGGCGATTTTAATGGGACATGGTAATAATCTATCTGCGTTACATTTCCTTAGTGTGTGTGCCCGGGCTTAGGAACAAACTTTGAAATGTTTGAGTATTTTGGGGTTTTATGCTGTTAAAATATTTATATTCCATTTAATATATATATATATATATATATATATATATATGCAAATGTGTATAACATGACTAACAATATGGTTCAGCTTAACTTTGTAAACATTTATTGTAACCATAATTGCAGTTTCTGCTCAATAGGTACTTTAGCAAAGCAGGGACAGCAAAATATTTATGTCAATAGCTGGATTCTAAACTATTCTATAATTTCTGACTACCGGTATGCAAAGTATATACACTTGGAACATTCAAAATACTGATCTATAAACTTCAATTATAAATTTTATATTTGAACCCTTCAAATAACTTTATTCAAAAGTGAATGTTTTTCAATTTTCCATATAATTTAGCCCTTGCTATATGGGATACTGCAGCAATCGTATTAGATGGTCCAATTGACATTACCCAAAATAAGCGATTTCTAGATTGGAGTACTCCTGATGNTATATATATATATATATATATATATATATATTTCCATATTCATTGTAAAATTGATTTAGGATCCCTACTTAGATTTGGAAATCGCTCGCACTCCTGATAATGCTTTAGCAGTAAATGTTGACTCCAAATGGACACTGGTCTGTTCAAATCTCAATTATTATCATCTCATGCGTGTGGCTTGTAAACAACTTTATCTTAATCCACAAGTTGTCAATATAACCTCCCCCACTATCGAAGTTGGGTTTGTACCTTTTTCACTATGAAACTCTCCTCATTGTAAAGTATATTAGTTTCATCACTCTTTACTATCATAACTAACAGATTTTCCTCTGTCTACATGTATATGATTCTTTTAAGATCTATTCAAAGTTTTCCCAAAATTTAAACATTTTGGTAAATATATTCAAATTCAGTGCATATTTGAAATTAAATATACTAATTTTTGTGTTAACAGATTTTCACTCTAAAACACATCCGTGATACGATAATTGTGTCACTAAGTAAGTTAATTCATTTCCGCCCTCAGAATTCTTGTAAATCAACATTACTAAAGTTTGATAAATATGAATTGTGCTTGCCACAAATTTAGAGGAGCAAGCTGTTGGACATTTTTACAACGGCTCTGCCCGCATAATTGTAAATGTAAACCAAATCGGCCGCAACATTTGTGCAGTGTCTTTGCGGCTTGGGTCAGCTTCGCCTCCATTTTAGGCTCGCACATTTTAACCATTATCTCCTACGCCGTAAGATGGTTTACGAAGAGTGCTCTGTAATTTTTTTGAAAATTCGTATGAAAGAATCATTTTCTACCAAATTCTAGTTATGAGAATCATCGAGTTTTAAGGAATTTTTATTTTCTTGAGCATTAATTAATAGAATTTAAGTTTCATAATCATAATTATTGCATTACAAAGAAGTAATTGCACCTTAGCCCCAATGGGCACATTTGTAAATCTGATTTTTAAGTGAAAATCTGTAAATATTTTGTTTTTGTAAAGATATTTATGACAAAATTTTGTTTGCTAACCATTCGCATATTTGTAGCTGCATTATTAATTGAAATTTATTCTTAAATATACCACCGATCAATTCCATGATTGGAGAATTCATGTTTCATTATACGTTCAGGATTGCTCGATATCACCTGTTTGAATTCTATTTTCAAAATTTACTCTCATGGATTTATTAAAATCTATGACTTATGTAGTTGTAAATTTTAACTCAGACCTCGTCATTTGACCTTAGTTGACCTCCCACATGCAAGATAGCCTTGTGGTCGGCCAAAACTTAAATTTTGGAATGCAATTCTCAGTTAATTCAACTGCTGAAATAAATTAGAAAAACGTTGACTTGACTACTTTTTTGAAACTTCAACAAATTAATTTAATTAGTTTAAATGATAAACATTTTCATTATTTGTTTTTAAGTTTTGTTTATTACTATTCATTTAGCGGACTGATGTGCAGTGGGTATGAATCAAACATCGGCCGTTGTCCGCGAAAGTACGGTTTTCATAGTAACGAATTGCTGGATTGCGATACAGCTGAGCGGATGCAGTGTTCAATCAAGGGTTTAAATTATTCGCAGCCATATCGCCTCTTTGACCTGCAGCTGAGTAAGTCGCATTCGAAGTTTGAGCATTCAATTAACATGTTTTTGGAAATAATGATATTAACCCTTAAGTGCATGGCATGGGCCTATCAGGCCCGGGCCTCGATTAATTTTGGTAATACAATCACAGTTTAGTACCAAATTGTCGAAAACTTTGAATCTACAGAGATTAAAGAAGTTTCTATAATATTCAGAGTCAATGTTTAAGTTGTAATAAAAGCAACTTTGCTCAGAAGACCATTTAAATTATTTAACTGCTAGGAGCTATGATGCCTATGTCATGAATCATCTTTATGAATATTCCAATATATGTTTAGAAACATGCCAAAGCATTCAAATTTTATAAGCAAATTACATTTACTAGAATTATGCTATAGCTGTACAAATTATAATCCCTATGCAAATTGTATTCAATTATTGTTGCTGCTAGTTACTTGAAGGAAATATTCAAATATCAGGTTCTTCTAAACAACTGTGTCATATGATAAATACAAGCAGTACGATTTTTTTTATAAATAATTGATGATGGTGATTGAGTTTTTTTTACTATAATCCAGAATATACAATTAGCAGTGAAAGTCAAGTACTTCCAGAAATTTTTGTTAAAAATACTAAAAATGCTGCAGATGCAGACTAATGTTTCCAAACAATGCAAATGAACAGCATAGTATACTAGCCATCTTAAATGCATGGATAACCATGAATTGTACACCAATGACAACTTTGCAAACTCTTAATTTGTGATATAAATTCGCATTTATGCTAGTAAGAAAAATTCAGGAATGTTTTATGTATTTTTGATAATAGTATATAATGCAACAGAACGGGAAATATATATAGTTTATGAATTATATACGTCTTTATACAATCAGAGGCATTTGAAGATGACCATTCTAGCATTTTTATAGTCGGCTGAATTTTGTGGGAATAAATGCCATAGCTATATACATTGATGAATTTCCTCAATAGAATTGCAAAAAGTTTTACAGAAAGCTATTAATGGAAAAGATATGATTTTATCAGGACACATGTTTGTGTATTTTAGTAAAAAGAATGTAGATAGTATTAATGCAATTCAAGATTTCCTAAAACCTAATTTTTTGAAGTTATTAATATAGAAAACACCCAAACTAAAAATCATGAAAATTACTGTAAACGGTATTCTGTATGTTGTTTCGTGTCCATTAGGTTTTGATTGAAATACCAAAACTGTTGGCTTTACATTGTAAGAAAGTCTTTGGAGAACTATTTTGTTTGTGAAATGTAATAAATATGAATGTAATTTCATTTTTTACCTATAAGAATCAAAATTTGAGAGAATTGGGCCTATTAGAGCCATGCTATGCAATAATGTGATTTTGCACGCCATGCATTTAAGGGTTAAGAAGTTAGCCCTAAATAATCCCGACTTCCAACTTTGCGCGCCTAATCTGAACTTTGGTGGTATATTTACTAAAAGGAAAATAGCTGTTGCTGCCGTGGTTTTATGACCGCTTGATTATCTCTGAACACTAAGTAGTGAAAGTGTAAGCGGATCTGACTGGTGGGGGTAGAATTAGGAGAGGATATCTTTGTCTATTCATAGATGGGGGTATCATAACTAAACTCATTCTTGCCAACTTTTGTAATTTTGTGAAATCGCATATAAACTAATTATTATGATTATATTGTAATTGAACATTCTAGCTAAGACTGCTATTGAAATCAGTTGGATTATGAGAGGGAACCATAATTCTACACGAATATGACATTTAAACTCATATTGTCATTGCGAAGTCAGTGGAACTACCAGTGAAATGATCTTTGAAAGAAAATGCATTTTTTATTGGCATAGTATATCCTCATTTTATCCACTGAATATTACATTTAACGTTGCAAGTTCAGTTAAGCTAAGTTTAAGTATTTTGGCCTGTACCAGTAAATTATTGGTCTATTTATAGTTTAGTCCTACTATCATAGATTGCGAAGTTTATTCGTCTCTGCTGCAGATGAATTCATTTTTTTAGGAAATCCAAAAGTTGAAAATTCAAAGTTTGAGGGCATCTTATACATGTATTCGGATGAGTTCAATCCAGGTCGTTGGTTTCCTGTTTGTTATCTGGATGAGGAGGCTGTTAAACCCTTAATACAGGATGCTAATAAAGCATGTTATCAGTTGCATAAAACCTCAGCATGCTCACTAACTCGTGTTGAGAAGAAGAATGGTACAGAAGTGGCCTTCATCTTTTTTAACCAGGGTAATAGGTACTTGGAACAAAATCAATTTTCTATCAACAAAGAATATTCTTATTTCTGCAAAAACCTTATCTACATTACTTGTTTTGATCAAGAGGTATATATGCTGTTTTTAAAATTTGTATTTTTTTATCTATGTTAGGTTTATAATGTGTTGTAACATTTTTTCAGCATAATTTCTTGGTTTTGCGCTTTTAGCAAAATTTCGCGTATAACTGAAGCTGTTTTCACATAAATTTCATTACATCTCATTTGGGGATTACCTATTTTTAGTAATATAGGTTTCGTGGTACACTGATTAAAAAATTTGGTAGTCGTTGTCCTTTTCTGTTTAGAGCAAACTGTATTTTCCACCCTTAAGTACAAATTGCGATTAATTGGATGTAGTGAAAGCGATTCTTAAATTATTTAAAAATACTGTTTTTCCTTTAGAAATTAATATTGGATATTAAATTTATTCGAAATTTCTTCTTTTTAGGGGCTTTGTTTAAGAAATGGCTCTACGGATATCAGATTAGTTCAAGGATTTGATGATCATAATCACACTGGTCGCTTACAAGTTTACTATAACGGCCAGTTTGGCTCTGTTTGCAGTCATGATTTCCATTTAACTGATGCATCTGTAGCTTGTCGTTCAATGGGCTTTGAGGCCGCTTCCATGATAATACCTCCTCCTCCAAATATCAATATCAGCGCTGAAGAACCAATTTTTCTTGACTATGTTCGCTGTTATGGACATGAGACTTCCTTATCTCAATGTGGTCACAAAAAGTGGGGTGAAACTGGTTGTACTCACAGTAGCGATGTTTGGTTAGAGTGTGACTCTTCGCTACCTGTGACCACTCCGAGCAATCCATTCCGTGATTTAATAATTATGTTATTAGTAATATGCATTGGATCTATATTAAGTATTTTTATCATTGGTATCTCCATTTTTCTTTGTCAATGGAGACAAATGCGTGCAAGAGATGCTCGTAAACTACGAAAACGAGCTACATTGCCAGACTTCTTTAGGCGTTCGATTCGCCATTTTCGACATGACAATCCACCTGTTCACACAAAAAACGGCAGTTTCTCATTGTCTTCTGCGCAGACCCCATCTCCGGATTATGAATTTCCTAGAGATTACGGTATTGACCAGCCTGTAATTCTTAAGCAATCAAGTACATAGTTTTAGGCCGTTTTTAGTTTTGTAGTTGTGCATTTTATAATTATAGTTTTGTAATTTTTAATTTATTTAATTTATTTATCAAATACATTTGAAGTCTTTAGAAATACATGAACATTGTAGTGGTCATTTAGAATATAATAGTTAACATCATTTCTTATTAAGTGTACTACATTTCATAATTAAACGCCTCAAAAAATGCTGCTAATACTACACTTAATGCGTCAATGACAACATAAAATACAGAAAACAATAGAAACAACAGCAAAACACATGGATTAAAAATTTCCAGTTTACCCAGTTTATTGCTAATTAATGATATAGATCCGATTTTATGGATATATATTTGTTTACAGAAGTAGTAATTGATTTTTGACTTGTAAATTTTATGCGATTAGTTTTATTTCAATTTGTAAATTATTCCATATTTCAATTATTTATAATGAATTTCTCAATTTAATGTCTTCGATGGAGAAGCTGAAAGCGCATATAATTGTAATTGCAGTTTACTGTAAAAAGAACGTTAGTTTGAGATAGCCAAAGTTTTATTTATGAAACATGTTATGCAATTTAAAGCATTATTGTTAGAATATATGATTTTGTCATTTTTATTTGGATAATTTATCATAAATGATTATATTTTCAAATAAAATATTCCAATGTCCATGGTGACTTAATACTACAAATTTAACGAACATTGATTTCATTTTAGCAACGATTAATTTACATGCCATAACGAACTAATGAATTTTGTACAATTTTTAATACATCGTGCGGTATTGAAATCGGAATAAAAAATAATTTTGCAGTTCTCTAGTAACTCCATAACTGATGGCACCTAGTTACTTCAAATGTTTCAAATAATTCTTCATTGCAAAAGCCCTGGGGACCTTACAATACAGTAAACTACAAAACTAACGGTTGTTACCGTTTTTCGATATATCTTTCTGTAAAAACCTAGATTTACAGCTTGGGCCAAGTCTATTTCATATTGTGAATCATTTTTCACCATTAATAAATTGCCAAACGTTCTAAATTTTAATGAAATCCCATAGGGGTCTAGTGTGTCATTTATATATTCATGGTTCATGAAAGCTATGCAAGTAGTGAATAAATTTCCAATCGGGTTGTTTCCATCTTTATCCTTTAAAGTCCACGTTTGGTGTTTAAGATTAAGAAATTTTGACGGGCATCCAAAATTAATTAGCACAACCTCACAGGCATTATATATCTGCTTGTCCAAATACGTTGTAAATTCATTCAATCCATTGGGACAACATACCCCAGCCTTCCAACATTTTTCAGATAATAATGTTACAATAACCATTACATATACTTCCCGTCTATGATGTAAACACGAGCACCTCTGATATTTTAATAAAAAATAAAAATGCATGAAATGTACAATAAGCACCACATATCGGAGATTTTCCTTGTAATCTTGTTTTTCTATCGCCCTCATAAACGCGAAATCCTGGATAGGCGGTGTGACAATAGCATTCAATGTCGGGATAATGTCATCTCGTGTAATCAACAACTGTGTACCAGCGTGATTGCGTTGACTTGCATTTGCAATTAAAAATGAGCTTTTATCCAAATTGGTTGAATATCATCCGAGGCATGCACGCCATAAAATTGAAAGGAGTGAGAGAATTTGTAAGG
Source organism: Hofstenia miamia (assembly GCA_900660155.1). Taxonomy (NCBI): domain Eukaryota; kingdom Metazoa; phylum Xenacoelomorpha; order Acoela; family Hofsteniidae; genus Hofstenia; species Hofstenia miamia. Next base: position 148,241 of record CABFPE010000547.1, on the reverse strand, counting down.
AAATGCGTCTAATCTCGTCAGCGTCCATTAGATATTTAAATAATTGTAGTCTCCAATGTCTAGATTTAACATAGAGCCAAAACAATAAAGACGGTAGATGGCCTAAAATTGGTAAATTACACCGAAATCTGTAAAATATCGGATATCCATTGCCAATTCCAAATTCTCTTTTAACAAAACCATAGCTATCGTGGTAAAGATAAGATAAGACAATCTTTTTTAGAGAAGGTAAAGCAATTAATACAAACTGATGGCTTCTCAAAATAGCGTCATTAAAAAATCATACTACTTACAAACCTATACATTGCTAAGAAAGCTAAGAATAAGTCTACATTCTAGTAATTGTGTAATTGCTATTATAGAATTTGTACCCTGTCCAAGATCTTCCTGAGATGAATTTTTGCTTAAGAATAAATCTTCTCACACTATTTCGGAATTCTTTCAGTTTTGTAATATGCTTAATTTCGTTAGATAGATTATTCCATTGCCTTGTGGCTACGTTTAAAAATGAATTTTCTTTGACTTTACGTCTGAACCTAGTGACAACATATTTCTTAGACCGTCTATTGAAAGTTTTCTTGAATTCAGGGAGATTTATCTTATCATAAGGCGGAATTTCGTTAGAAGCCTTGAAAAATAATGCAGCAATATTGATTTGTATTAATTGTTGAGGAGAAGGACACGTTTCCAAAATATAATTTTGGTGTTACTAGAATTTCTTTTGCAAACATTTAAAGCCCATTTATATTGCAGCTGAAGTTTATTTATCAATGATGTGCTCAAATTTGAAAATAGTACACTCCCGTAATTTAGGTGGCTCATAACAAATGCGTGGAATAGCTGAATTATTGCATGAGGAGTTAATAGGTCAGCAACCTGAGAAATAGTTCTTATGCCAGCAGCAATTTTTTTCTGTGTAGATTTAATGTGCTCGGAAAAAGAAAGTTTTGAGTCAATTATTATTCCTAAATATTTGAAAGTATCACTTGTAGAAATAATTGCATTTTTTATAGTCAAATTTTTATTTGTATGCAAGTTATTGTTGAAAAAGGGGTTCATTATATAAAATTGCGTTTTCTCGGCATTAATGCGTAATTTGTGCATAGCGAAATAATGTATTCTAAAGTTTTGACCATTTCAAAAGCTAGTGTTGCCTCGAATTATCAATTCCAATCAATCCACCTTGAAGGTTCATTTGCAAAACTTTTTCAACACCAACATTGTGTATACCGTGTTTCTGTAATAGATAGTTTGTAACATGCGCAAACTTTAAATGCAGGTAGAAGGAATACTACCTTCCACAACTCGAATTTCGTCAAGTTTCAACATCTTTCTACAATACAATGATTTATAAAATGCATATCTTATCCTTTTATAACCTTTCGCTGTTTATCGATATAGACTTTGGAATTGGTCTCCCCCAAAACGACAACTTCCATTGATTCAGTTAGCACGTTTTTAAAATCCAGTGTTAAACATATATTCGCATCGCTCAATTCAGGATACAAACTATTATAAAATTCACTTCACTTGCAGAGTTATTTGCGGCATTTCACGGACTTGATAGCTCTGGTGTGGTCTTCCTTTCGTGTCGGTGTTTTTGGTAAGGTTTGGAGACTTGGGAAGTAGATAATGCAAATAGGAAGCGGAGACAATTTCTAGATTGATGATTTCGTAATGTGTGAACCCGAGAATCATTGAATATGGTAGACAGTGGAGGTTACAGCGAGAATGCTAGTATTTCTTGAAGAATTTGTTTTGAAAAATAAACGTACATTTATCAATATCTTTTTCAGGGGCTGGTAAACGTCCCTCTGCAATGTTAGTCAGATCAAAAAACCATAATCGCGTGCTTGTTATACTGCATGTAGGGCATGTAGGGTATTCCACTACCATCATTATTTATCCCCAGAGCTTTTATTGATTGATAATATGCCTGTGCATAGTTGTCATCTCTAACTAACATGGGGGTGTATGCAATATTTGATCCTCCATGGGTTATAGGAAATTGACGGAGTCCTCAATATATATGAAAACGGATTTGTAAACATTATGACTGTAAACTGGTGATTTGGAACAATTCCCAAGGCGATTCTTCTAACGGGTTCATTGGAAAAAACATTTTCTCTAGTAAGACTGGTCTGACCCGCTGGAATTATATATGTACATGTAAGAATTCTTGTAAAGTGGTATGTAGCAGGAGTTGTCCATAGCGCTTTTTCAATTGCCAAATGTACACTTTCTGTGACTCTGAGGTTTTATTAGAGTTAGGAAGGCATCCGTAATTTGCATTTTGTAATCTGCATTTACATCTAAAATTAAGGAAAAATCGTCTTGTGATCTTAAAAGCTTTAGTGGAATATCAACACTGGGTATTAGTAATTTTTCACATTGAAAAAAATCAATCGCGAGGAGGCCATAGAAGCTTGCCGCTTGGCTTTCCTTGGTTAGCGCTCTACGTCTATACTGACCATCATCATCATCTTTTATCAGTTTATCAGGGTGCTTCTCATAATAATACCCGCTTGACGTTAATATTGAAGTTTTGTTGCTGACATTTTCCCCATTAGGCTTTTATTCAATATGATCCTGCTGATCGCCTTTTCTATTATCTGCATTGGTTTTTGCGGATTGTCTGGTGATTCCTTTTTTCGACGTGACCTTTTAAAACCTTTTGATAGGGGATAGCGTGATTTCAAATCTCATTGCTTTCGCTAACCTGTGTCTCATTTGTCGTGATATGGGCAGTTTCACTTCCTTGTCTTCCGTTGTAAATATTACCAATAAATATGCTGTCGTTCTATAGCGTATTTCAGGAGCATTCTTCTCTTCAAATAGTAGACTTGTAGTGACTATTGTTTTATTTTAGCAATTAGCGTTTACCGCATTTTATGTTGATTAATTTTGTACTGATACTAAAGTGTATTTTGTTTTTAGATGTTTGGTATTAGTGTAATAAAACCTTGAATCGATCAGGTTATTTTCACCACAATTTATTACACTACATTCATCGGCTATCGAACAGTCAGTGGTTGGACAGTATTCTTATTCAGTGGAACAGTCTCGTTTTTTTTTAAACTAACTACATATATCTATTGTCATTCTTAACTTACAAATCGGTCACTATCTGGAATAATAAATATATTCAAAAGATACAGACCAGAAGTAGACTTACTCTCTCAAAACAGGTTAGCTTAAATTTAATAATGGAAGCTAAAATTTTCAAAAAGACATTGCCGGATAATCCTTCTGAAGAAGAATATCTGTACTGGAAAAAGATGCTCGAACTATATATTTCTACAGCTGGTATTAATCCTGCCAATTGTCTGCAAGTGTTGTACGTTATGTGTGGAGCAAAGGCGTTTCCATACATACAAGACTGTGCAATGTAA